>CM021734.1:64904562-65155121 GCA_011075105.1 Heteronetta atricapilla | reverse complement strand
CCTACTTTACAATCTTACTGATTGTGGAGTCAGTTTTTCGCGATTCAAGATCACGTGTATAAAAGAAGAATCAGGTCTGAAAAGCTAGAGGGACTTGTTTTCAATTACCATCTGCTCCCTATGATTTTAACTTTTACTAGGATTTTTTTAACCCGGATGACTTGTTTGCTTTACTGTATTTTTGGCCTATAATAATTGAGTCTGTACCCCTTAAGGGTTGAAGATGCTGGTTGAAGAAAGTGCTGTGGTATAGCTGGGCCTGTTAACGTTCTCCTATCTTCTGCTGTCATCAGGCTGTAAAGTGACATATTCAGGATAGAGATAGTTATAGTGGAAGTCCCCAGTATATTCTGGCCATTAACCTTCAATGGTTGTTTTTTGTTTGTTTTGATACTTGCATTTTGTCGCTTCTATGAAACTGGAATCAATTGGATTTTTGTCTGTTTTGATGCTCCCAGTCAGTAGAACTTGGTTGTTTTTCAGATGTTTGCAGAAGGACTTGTACTTACTTGAGTTCGAGTATAGGTTTACTGTTTGGTTTTGGTTCAAGACTTCGCAAAAGCTCTTACCTAAGGCTTTGCAAGCTATAAGGAAAGCTGAGGAGCAGGGTAACTAAAGCAGAGGGCCCTTTATTTCTGGTCTTTGTTTCCTATTGTGACTAAATCGTGACCAAATGTGTTTTGACCATATACAGAAACCTTTGACTGATGTAATCTGAACTTCTTGTTAACTGACCCTAGTATTTCTAGAACGGATGTCTGTGGAACAACTGCAGAACCAATTTCATTACTGGTTTTAAGTTCTGATGTAGTAAGATAAATTAGTTTTCATATTTAATTGTTTGCATTGTTGTAAATCAGACTGGATAGGGGCCTTAATAATTCTTTTGTTTTGTATGTATCTTGTAATCCTTTCTGGCCCTGACTTTTTCTGTCAAGTGTTCAAACCTTTGATCTGCTGAAAAACCATGCATATGCAGAGGGGAGACAGTATTTTTAGGATAAACTCACAGATTAACTGTTAAAGCTAACTCCTGAATCCGTTTTAAGTCATATGCCTTCATTTTCCTGTATTCATATTGCATTTTGGTAGTTCTCTCCAGATGGTGCATTGAACAAGGATGTTGTACCAGTGTGCGTCTGTGGAAAAAGGTGGTTTTTTGTTTGTCACCGTGTGGTATTTTACCTCTCCCTGGTGCAAAAAGGACAAGGCTATCTTAGAGATGAGTAGTCATGCCTTACTTATGTGAATTAGACAATGGCTCTTTGCCTCCCCTTGCTTGGTGGGGGCTCAGGCTATGAAATTAGTCACTTCTGTGCTGCCCATAGCCTTGTGTTTCTGCAAATTTCTTCTGGTAGCTGAGCAGGCTGCTTTGAAACACTTCTGCTGAAGGTGTACAAACCAGAAGTTCAGAACATGCTAGAAAATTGGTAATTCTTGAGTGACCTAATGCTTTCTCTGACTGCCTACTGACCTGGTATCATGTATTAGTAAGTTATCATTTGAGCAGTAATGATATTTTGAGTTTAAATCATGCAGTAACAAGCTGATCTAAACTTTTTTTTCAATTGGTTTTAATTTGAAAATCATGTAGTTCACCACCCTAAAGCCACTTGGTGTTTGCCAGTGTTGAAAAGACTAGATTTGATTTCATGTTATATGATTTTGTATCTGTTTTGTTAGACCAGTCTTAGCCATTTGTTTTACTAAGTAGTCTCACTGAGTTTGCAGCTAAGTGGGGGTGGTAGTGTCAGACCTTGTGTCACTGAAAGAAATGTGCATCTGTGATGCCAAGGCAGTCACAAAACTCCAGAGCCATTAAGGTCACTGGAACAATTCTCAATTACTTGAGTAGGAATTGAATGAGATCTTTCAAACAGGCCTAGGGATGCATTTTTAGGAGACCTTGCACTGATGGTTTTTGTGGATAATTGGCAGTTTTGCCTACACTTGCAAATCTGAGTGGGGTTGTATGCAAATGGAGCTTTCACACTTGGCCCTTGCAGTTAGTAATTACTGGGTGATACGTGTAAATCTGGGAGTTGATGGAGAACTGAACTGTTTTCCCATTTTATGTGCTTTTTCATTTTCTTTCTACTTCAAGGAAATTATCTTTTGACATGGGTGGCTGGGAACTGTTTAAAGTGCAGTATCAAGCAGGAAGGTTGAAGATAGGAAATGAGTGGCAGGTGTAAGCCTGTCCTCAAGCTGCTGAAAAATCACAACTGAAAAGTGCCCCAGTGGCACACATGGAGTTCTTTGCAATTGCCTACAAACAACAATTACTAAAACTGAAAGCTTTGAGTGGTCTAATACTGAGCTGAGGTTAAAAAGCTGTCACTTCCCTGGGGCTTTCTCATCAGGGCATTAAGGATCGTGTGCAGGGGAAGAGACTGCCTGTGGTCAGTGTGCCAGGGACAACAGAACAGCTGGAGTCAGACATGGTTAGTGCTGGAAGTCTGGCAGGTAGATATCAGGGGAGGGGGGAAATGGTAGAATGTGAATTATTATTGACACCTGGTATTTTCCTTGTCATCCTGATGAGTTTTTCAAGTTAAATTTCAGGCTGCTTTCCCTACTATCACCCTTTGTTTTGTTTCTGTAGTTTCTGAACTGTCTCCTTAAGCTTTCTGCTAATTCGGGGTTTTCCTCACTCCCTAGCCCACTAACCTTGTTACCTTTGTTATTTTCAAACACTGCACTTGCTGGTCCCTCTTATGCTTTGCTGCCTCATGCAAATGTAATGAGCTGTGGTAGCAAGCTGTGCTGTTGGAGTGCTCCCACTGCAGACTCCCCAGATGCTTCATTATTTGCTTATAATGCTAGCATGCCTGCAGGGCTTTGTTGAAAAGGCTGTGGGAAAGTAAGCTTGACAAGGCAGAGAAGTTGGTAACCTTTTGCCTTTTTTCCTTTGCATTAGTGCAGCATTAGCCTTTGTATCAAGCGATGCCAGCTCACCAGTGAGATAGCCAGTCGTGCAGGCACTACCATACATTTCTTCTTTGGTCTGCTGCTAATAGCAGTGGGTAGTGTTAGGCCAAGCAGATCTTAACTCCAGGCAGAGGTGTAGGGCAGAAACGCGATGAGACACTTTGCTGTGAGCGAAGGAATGCTTGTGTGTGTGTGCTCATGTCCTGCTTAGGGAGAAACGTGACCATGGAATGATATTTTCTCCTGCTGTGAGAAAAGGAACACCACCTCATACCCTGCATGTAGAGGATGGAGGCTGAGTGCAGGAGAGTGGAGGGGGGCTTGAGGTAACAGCGAAGGGTACAGGAAGCAGCTTAGCCTGAACCACGAAGAGAAGAGAAAGCCTTCAAGAAATAAGCTTCTTGCTGATGAAACTAGTGGCAGAACACAAAGGGTGCATGTTAGCACCTGGGCTAGAAAGGATGTTCATCTTCGTGCCAAGCAGGTACTTGGGCCTGACCAGTGCTGGAGAGGCTCTCACATCGCTGGATGGGTAAGTTCACTGCCAAGCATCGGCAGGCTTACCTGAGGTGCAGCACCAGCACAGCAGTTGCCTGATGGGATGGCAGGCAGTGTGGCCTCTACGGGTTTGCTTTCATTATGCCTATGTAATAGCGACTGGCTAAGTGTCTGCAAGCAAGCACATATAAAATTAGTAAAGCTAACTGACTGTTCTAATGGAAACAGTGATGTGTACCAACTCTGGAAGGTGTGCTTTGGTTTTCTAGATGAACTGCCCCTCAGCATTTCTTCCCCTTGTGCTGTGGGAACTGGGCCTCTGAGAGAGGAACGAGGAAGCTGTCTGTGTCTGTCAGTGGAATTGCATGCATGGCTGGCTGTCTGGCTGTCATGCCTGAGAAGTAACGTGGTTATCTGTCTTGAAATAATGTGTTAACATTCTCTGTGGAGCATGATAGCAGGCAAGGCCGAAGGATCTTAAGTGCTGCAAATCCCATTGTTAGGAAGTTGTGTTCACCAGCATGCCTTGGGCTGGCCTTGCTTGCTCGGTGCTGGAACTGCTGCTGTCAGTCGTGTGTGCTGGCTTTACCTAGCTGTGACTACTGCAGGGGAAACATGAATGTTGTGTAATGGACCCTACAGAGCTATGTCATAATTAGGAATAATTTTTTATGCTAAATTTAAGTGTGCTATGTGGTCTGTCCAGTAAATACGCTTGTTCTCTGCACAAAGTTGAACAGATTTTTTTTTTAGTGTTGTTATTAGCATATTGCAAGTGACTGAACTGACTTTCTCCAGGCGAGTTAACAAGTGGGAGTATGGGATCTTTAAAGATGGGGAAAGCACTGGAGGTGAGCTGCATCTTCAGAAAAACTGTCCCTATACTTTTGGTTCTGGAAAGACTAAAACTTAGAATATTGTACAGGTTTGAACAGGTTATAATGCTTAGGCGAGGTCACTAAACTTGAGTTAAGCTATAAATATCAGTTTTCCTCACAGATTTTGTTACAGATCAGCCTCCTTTCCTTGTGAGAGGTTGTCAGGTGTCTGGTGTGTTTCCTGTGCAGTCTAAACATAAGCTCCTGTAGGGAAAGAAGATACCAGCTATGCTTGAACTTGTAAAAGCCTTTTAGCCTTCAGGGCTGTTCCCTCTACTCCTAGGTAAAAACTATTCCTCTAAATCCTTATCAACACTGCTTGGCCAGAAGTAAGGCTTTTTTTCCAAGCCTCTTTACTAGTGTTGATGGAAAGTCCAATTGTTGATGGAAAGCCCAATTCAATTCCATTGCTTAAAGTTAAGTATTGCATATACTGTCAATTAAGAGGTGAGACTCCTCTCAGACTGCTTTAAACATGTGCTTGGTTCAGACAGGCCTCCTTGAAATACTGCCTACGTGAGCATTTTGGTAGTATTTAAATGGTTTCCCTTAAATATGTTTATCTGTCTGTGTCTCCAATTAAGTGAACTGCTTCCTGAAAAGGGTAAGTGTTCTGATGAAAGCTGTAATTTTTCTAATGAGCTGGATCTTACTTAATTTGCAAGCTCTAATAAGGTATTCTTCAGTGAACAGGTTTGCTGCGAGCCGCCTTATTTTGCATCTCCTGATGAATGCATCAAAAGCAACCACTCTTTATTGCCAGCCTGTTTCCTGAGCATTATCTGAGTGTAGCCTTTGAAGAAACCTGGGGGATCATGCTGGTGCTCCTGGAGCAGCTTATGCTTAGGCCCCATGTGTGATGTCTACTGCTGCCACTGGTGGTGGACGGAGAGGAGTTGTCAGCTGCAGCGCTGAAGTGTCCCCTGTCCTTAGGCTTTGATGGAGAAGGCCCATGGGGGTCTTGAAACAGAAATGGTGTTTTGTAGCGGGAGGATCTATCCATCAGTGCCCTAGCTGTGGGACAAACTTGTCAGGTTTTCCTCTTTTTTCCAGTAGGCACTGTAGCTATTGATTTCTTGTCAAGCTGTCACAGCAGCTCTGGTAGCAAATGAGGGCTGTTTCACCAGCATCAGAGCTTAGCTTTTAAGAACCCATCAGATAGTTACTTGAGGCAATCATTACTATTCTGCTTTGGTTTAAAAGATGTGTAATAGCTGGTGATTATGGTAATGACTCTCCACATCTCTGAACTTGCCCCTTGTGTTCACTTCATCAGCCGCTATTACGCTTTTAATGCAGTCTGTTGGCAACGAGCATAGGCTGGTAGGCTCCTGAACCTACTGGCCACAGAGAATTAACTGAAGGAGAAGAAAGGATGATGGTTAAAGGGACAGGTGAAAATCTACTGGAAAAAAAACTTTTGAAGTCAGGTAAACTGAAAAAAGTGATTACAGTAGCAGTTATCATTGAGCTGATCACAGCTGAGATAATTTCCTGCCCATTTTTTTGGTCCTTTTTATATTTCAGCAAGGGGTGAGTGGGAGGTCCATTATGGCTTAAAATACTGATGCTATTGGAAGTGAAAATCCTAATTCAGTACGTCTATCATGATAATATGTTCCACACAACAGGGTGAAAGCCTCATTAAACTGGTGATAAGGGATAAAGCTCTGCTTTTTTTTTTTTTTTTTTTTTTTTTTTTGAATTTTAGCCCTAAAATTACATATTTAAATTCACATGCTTCGACCCCCCAGTATTTCCTGTTCCTTTCTCCCTGTTTATATTTTTCTTAATTGTTAACTCTGGAAATGCAGTACAGAATGAGAACGGATCTGTGAGTTTGTTCTCTAGAGCTTGACATATGCCTCTGAGTAAAACCTTGCTTTACAGTTAGGCAACCCAACTGGTTGTGACAAGGTTTGCAGCCAATGAAGATTTTCCTTTCTTCATGTTCTCAGGTGTTAATGGCTTGTTGTGACTTATGAGCAATTTTACCACTTCATACATAGTGTGTAGCTGTTTTCATGCAATTACTATTCTGCACTTGAAACATGTCTTAGGAAAAAATACATTTGTTAACCTTGCCTTGTGAGTCATGTGTTGAAACCTTTTAACCTGGCAGGAACGTTCATCTGTTTGTTAACAGGGTAGCTCAAGCTGTTTGGCTGAATTTCTAGGTAACTGTAGCTGCAGCAGCAGTAATTATCTTGGGCTTAAAAACCCATTATGTCAGGTTCTGCGCAGTGCCAGTTTCTTTTACTGTAGTAAATTGGGAAAAACAGATACAGATAAAGGGTAAAAATGCTGGGAGGTTGACGTGAAATGAAATTGGTTTTTCTACTCATACAAAAATGGGTAGCAGAGATAAGGCTAAGGTGGTTTTTAATCCCAGCAAAATGCTTTAATGAGGGCCTCTGCTTTCTTGATGTGTGAGGAAGTGTATGAACGTCAAATTTGGGTTCCTCTATGAGCTGAAAACTGAACCCAAGTCTCTGAGAAGATTCTTGGTGACTAAATGAGTTAATGCTAATTAACTGCTTTTATTGCTGTAACTAACAGGATAGTGTGGTGCGATTGCTTTTTCTTGTGTATGACTTGGGTCATAAATACCCTGCATGCGTTCAAATTACTAGTTAAAACAGGTTCTGAGGCTACCTCACATATTTCAATAACCCACGCTAAACCTCAGGCAGAGCAGAGGAGCTATTAGTGGAAGAGGGAATGGATAATGTGAGTTCAGAGAAGAAAAACTCACTACAAAGACTTCTGTATAATTAGCACCGTTGCCAAATGTAACTAACTGATGCAATAAAAATGAAAATGTAGTGTGGAAGATCTTGAACATGACTGCGTGTGCAATGAGGACAGGTGGCTATACAAAAGGGGCTGATTCTGAAAGTGCCAAGACCTGCAGCTCCTGTCACCTTCAGGTGTTTTCCCTAGCAGATGACAGCCTAACATCTGAATGTCTTTGAGCCCTTCGAGAGGTTCTTACCTGAGTATGCTCAAGCACTGAAGATGGCTTTCTGGTGGGTAGAATTGGGTTGGTTTTGAAGTGGCAGCTGAAGGGCATTATAGGATGCTTATATCAATCCCGTGAAACATTGTTTGAGTTACTCATAAATTTCTTTTCCAAATCTCAAGGGTAGCACACCTGTGATTTCCCATGACCTGAACCACCTGCCTGCTTTCCTTAAGAAATTAGTGGGGATGTTATAAATGGGGAAACCGTAGGCTCTTGGTATCTGTGACTTCAGGCATTTTTGTGGTACTTTTGTTGCTCATACCTGTGTGTGAGGGCTGATTGTGCTGTGACCTGCTAGAGAATCCTTTCCTGACATGAACAGCTGGAATCGGGGAGGGGCTGATTCTTAGCTGGTAGGCTAGTTTCTTAAATAAAACCCAGTCCTGGTGGTGATGAGGTTTTGTCTAGTCCTAGAACCTTTCCAGATGATGGTTGACTAACAGCAGCAGGGAAGCAGTCCTGCAGTTTTGGAAGGTAAAGAAGAAGATAAGAGGTTAAGTCCAAGGCTGAAGAAATTCAGGTTAAGTGAAGGTGTGGCTGTGCTGGAAAGATGTCACTGACTGTCCTTTGGGACAGTGTGTATTGTGTAAAGTGGGGTGGCATTTAGGATGCAAAAATGTATTTCAACTGCATGGCCATGCTTGACCCTGTAGTTACTTGTGTAGTGCTAGATGTTGTTTTTACAAGAGTAGGCCTAGTCATCTAATATATTGCAATTACTCTGAAGGGTAAAAGTTTTGATTTTTAGGATGAGAAACAATGGAAGAGAAGACTTGTTGAGCTACATTTCCTTTTAAACTCGTGTTAACAAGTAAAAGATTTAAAAGGTCACTAATTTGTTCAGTATATGTAATAGGACTTCCACATGGAATTCCCTCCCCTTTGACTTGTCTTGCTAAGAGTACTTACTCTTGCTCAGAGTATTTTCAGAGGAAACCTTCAGGGCTTCCTCTGAGGCTGGATACAGCCCGTAGGGCTCTAACCCTGACACTTAACAATCAGAAGCATGTATCTTTCTGCTCCTGTGCATTTCAGTAGGGAAAAAAAAAACAGTAACATATGAAACCTAATGTTTGTTTTTTCTTAGCCAAAAAACGTGTTCTAAGTTTTGGAACCTACTTTTATAAATGTTTGTTATTTTTCTGTTGGCTTCTTAATGTTTATCTGAAAATGTTTTGGATCATGTGTGTGGGTTTCAGTTACACAAAGTCTGAGTTGTCTAGCTTCAGGTGCTTTGTAACAGAACATCTCTGCTGAATGGTGTATGCTGGGTCACATGGGGGATTCAGCTTCAGTGGCAAAAAAAATCTTAAGGCACCAGTTCCCGTCAATGTGGGTGAAACTACCGTGAACAAGCACTGAGGATTGTTACCTTCCATGTTTGACTAATATGCTGAGCAGCCTTCGGGCATACAGTAGGCTGAAAATGTTTAGTGCTCATTTATTCAGCCTTTTTGAGGAAATGCTTGCCTAGAGTTGAAATGCTGAACATGTTTAAGAAAAAAAATGTATCAACTGATTCCAGTTTGAAAGCCTAATTTTGCCTTGAACTCCTAAGTTTTTAGGTCATCTCACTAGCAAATATTATGCCTTTATTGGGTGAGCTATTAGATACACTTTGCATTAAATGAGGATAAGTAGTTTTCTTTGCCCTGTTTTGCATTTTATCCCAACAGCTTTTCCCTTAATTGTGCTGCAAACCTTCATTATCTAAATAGGATGCAGATGATGGTCATTAGACTGGAGGGTTGATCCTGCTGGCACAGTTAGCAGTTTCTTCACTGAGACACAGGAAAACATAAATTATCAGCTACATACGAGTTAGTATTTTAGATTATTTCTATATATTTTATTGCTGGGTTGGTGCTGGTACCATTTGTTCTGGAAATAAAACCGATTAGAGACTCAAGTAGGGCTTGATGAAGGAAAAGAACTAATGTATTTTTAGCAGGTCAGTGCTCATTCTTGATGTTATCTTCCATTTAGAAGATGAGGATGTTACTTGAAAGCATTGCTGTGCACAAGCCCAAGTTGGTGGGCACCAGGTTACGGCTGTTGTTAGTACTTCAGGAATATTGTGCGTCATGTGCTTAGATGCCCAAGTGCTTCTTGCAGTGCTGTGCAGAAGTGATTCATAGTGACAAGGAGATAAAATGAGGTCCTGATATGTGAACATGAATTTTTTGTCAAAAGTATTGATGGTTTGTCGAAAGTTAATGGCCCTTTTGCAAGTGGATGGAGGATGGCACATAGAGCATGGGTGTTTTCTGATTGACCCCTCAGTTAGGAGTGGCTTTTTGAGCCTGACACCCTTCCAGGAATGCCTTGTCTGTCATAGGAGGGAAAACTTACCAGAACAGCTGAAACAGACCATTGCAGAGAGCTGTGCAAGGGACAAGATTTACATTTGATTTGTAAAAGTTTTGCTGGACTGTACTTAAAGTGCTTTTGTGCATAGATACTGTGATTACTGTGATTAGGGTTCCATTGGGTCTTCCTACTTGTGGTGAACTCCTACTGGAACTTTGAGTATGCTCTTTTGCAGAATTTCAAGGCCAGAGTATTGAATCATGTAAAACAACTGTATACATTACAGCACATGTTGCACAACTTAACACTAGAGAAATGTTTTTATCTCATGTCACCTAGTCGAAGGGCTAGGTCTTGATACCATGGCAAGCTGTTCTACTGTACCGTAGTGATTTGTTTTAATATTTAGAGCCGTTTTGTTAAAAGAAGAGTGTTTTGTTCATCCTCCAGAAAAGACAACAGTAGATGTCCAGACTAACAGGTCTTGTGTCCTTTATTTTTCAGACTGTGCTTTTCAGGACATTGGCCAAGGAGAAGCCCTTAACTGCCCACAAGCAGGTAAGCTAACCTTCCATTGTGCGCCTCTTTTTCATATAAGAAAACGGTGGCAACTACATGCCTGGGTGCTCCTAAGACCAAGCAGCCTCTGCAAGTAAGTAGTGTAATGCAGCAGAGAACTTGATAACCTGTGATTTCAAGTACCTTTGTAGAACATGGCTTTGGTAGTTCTTGCATGTGTAACAGAGTTCATATTGCTTTTTCAAATGTTTATATTTTATGCATCAGGCTTACTCTTCTGAACTTCTTCCTAATTAGTGACTTCTAGAAACTGCAGTTACTGGATTACTTGGATTTGTGTGGGTTGATTTTTCATGTTTTTATCTTCTAGTTGCACTTGACTTTTTCTCAACCAAAGCAATGAGAAAACTGCCTTTATTTTCTACAGGAAGGCATCAATTTAATTCTGCATTACATAGGGCTTTTATTTCATATTGCAATATTGAAGAAATCATTGAGTTGTCAACAGTGCAGCATGTTCCAGTGGTACTGGGAAATTGTGGTGTTGATCACAGGACGACCAGAGTGGAGTTAAAAATATGGTGTCTTTGGGAGAAATGCCAGGTAGAGTTTGGTTTGAGAGAAAAGCTGAAGCTTCTGTAGGTTGGCTGCCTTAGAAGTGTGTGAAAAAACTTGGAACAGCTAATGTTATGGTTCAAGACTAATGTCCAATAGCCTGATGACTGGTTGCAGATCACATTATGAAGGAAGATATAGCGCATTCAATCTCAGCATGTGGAAGTGAAGGGCTTAGGGTTATTCAGAATAGAAAGCAAGTCCCACCCAGTGCAGTGTGGTTTGGGATCACGTTAACACTTTGCTTATTAGCAGGTAGGTGGCACTGCTGAGAAGGCCACAGCCCTCTCCAAAAAGCTCCCAGTATTAAGTGTACCATATCATTGTTCGTGTCTGAACATGATTCTCTACTGAAAGACAAGACATTTGACAAAAATTATTTAGCCAAGGTATGTTTGACAGAGAAGCAATCAAAGGCAGACGTTGAAATAGTCTGTTCGATCAGAGTGAAGTGGAGAAGCAGAGGTCAAAAAAGATGTAATGGGAAAGGAATGAGAAGAGTATCCCAAATGTAGGTGTGAATTTTTCTCTGAAGGAAAATGGAGCTTCACAGAAACGCTGTATTATGAAGTTCTTTGTTAGTACAGAGGGGTCTAAGAAATGTTCTGAGGACATATACTGTCAGGGCAGGTAGATCAACTGGGAGCAGAAATGACTCCTCCATGGTATCAAGCAATTTATTAGCCCCTTCTCCCCTCACAGGAAAAAGATCCTTAAAAAGAACACAAGTCACCAAGTGTTTTTTTCAGAGGCTTGAAAGCAAGTTTGAGTTGAGAGGTAAACCTGTGTGCATCCTGAGCCTGAAGAAGCCCAGGGCATCACTCAGTGAGTACACACACTTCAGATTACCCTTAGCAGTAGCAGGTGGCGGTTTTTCAGGCTTTGTTTCCAGCCACACCTCTATCCTAAGAAGCATCTGTGGAGTGAAAAACACAGGAAAATAGATGAGCTAGTATAAAGTCATTTATTTTATGAAGGGACATATACATTTCATGCATCTTAGTCATGTACTTGGTAATGCATTCCAAATATACTATTAACAATCCTTTCACAATCCTGCATGCCTTCAAGAAATTCCTTCTTGTGCTCAGATACCTGGGGAAACTGGCTGCCTGTGGCCTGCGCAGGTATATTCTTCTTTGAGTAAGGAACTGGCTGGAGGGCCGTGCCCAGCAGGTAGTGGTTAACAGAGTTAAGTCCATCTGGCATCCCGTTACAAATGCTCTCCCCCAGGGGCTGGTACTGGGGCCTATCTTGTTTAGAATGTTTATTGGTGACCTAGATGAGGGGATTGAGTGTACCCTCAGTAAGTTTGCAGAAGACACCAAGTTGGGTGAAGTTCTTGTAGGTCCTTTCCAACCTTGTTTCTATGATTCTATGAGAGGGGTGGGGTGAGATCAATAGATAATTTTCAAGCTGAGGATTCCTGTTGGTGATTGGGAAACACAAGTAAGTTTGAAAATGAGGACATGGGATAAGTGAGGATAGCTGCATTTTTGTACTCAAAATAGTAAGTAAAAGTTCACATATTTACATTGTGTCAGTGTGTTTGCTAAAATGTAACTCCATGGAAGGGACAAAGGAGAAAAACACATGGGTTTTGTCTGTCTCCATCTCCCTGTTGACAGGTAACATATATAGCTGCAACAACAGTATGCTGGGGATGCTAGCCAGAATGCACTGATCTGTGTGGAATGCTGAGATATTGAAGTGCTTTGCCTTCTCTGACAAGCACTTCTTGTGTTCTTTTATATCAGTATTTAATGTCATGATTGCTTATGTGTTGATGAACCTTGCAGAATAGGAGTTCATTTTAGTGCTGTGTGGTTTGGCAAACAGAACCCCAGAGGATTATCTGCTGACTGTGATGAATTGCACTGTAATGAGGATCATAATATCCAACAGCTGAGCCTTCTGCTGGGGGAAGCACAGCATGGGGTCTGAATGCTGCAGTTCTTAGTCAGCCCCCATTGACCTGAGTTTCCAAAGTCAGCAGGAGCGAAGATGTTTTCTGTCCCTGTTTTCTCCCTGTATACTTTTTAAGAAAAAGCACTTGGACTGCGTTATAAAGCTCAGCTGTCAGTAACTGGTCCTGTCACGGTTATAAGTCAAATGTAGAGAAAGGGGAAGATACCTATATTTCCTAGGGAGCAAGAAGGATGGACAGGTTATCAACTGTTTCCCAAAACCTGTTACCACTGTTCCTGTTCTTACTCTAGCTAATTAGGACTTGTGATCTTTAGTTTCAGTAACACTGGTAAGGCTAACTTCTGCTACTGAGATGACCAGTGAAATTTGGCGTCATAATTTGACTACGGATATTATTTCCTTTTTTTTTTTTTTTATCAGAGGAGCCAGGAAATATCATCTCTGTCCTATCCCGTGGCCTTGAAGCTGGTGTGTTTTCCTAGTATGTAATATATTTTGGGACTTCATATAGTTTGTTTTTCTGTGGATGTTTGTGATGACAATATAAAACAGCTTAATAAAAAGGACCTTTCTTGACTTGAGTAATAAATGCAAAATTTGTCAGGCATTAGTGCTAAGACATTAATATGAGAATTACATTTTTCTGAGGATTGTCAGCCTTGGGTGGTAAATCTCCAAGCGTTTATAGTGATAGTAATCCTGTAGGATAGAGCCATTTATTACTCTGAGCTGTCCTTTCGGTCTTTCTGTAGATTCTAGAAGGCACGTTTGAGTTTATTGCAATTCATGTGTTGTAGGATTTCCTTAAGAAAAATGAGCAATATACTTTAAAGGAAATGATCAGTGCAGGAGCAAAATCATGCTGCAAGAGATGTTTATAAGTCTATGGCAGGAGTGTTATACAATGTGTTAAGCCCTTGGCTCATTCTGTTTAGTAAGCCCTGGTACATGCTGCAGAGGCTTGTTTTCTGCCATCAGGCTGTAATTAGCGTTTAATTCAGCCTTGCATGTTTTGGAAATATGCAAAGGGAAACCTTTTGTTTCCTGTTCTCCTGGCTTCAGTTCTTTAGTAGTTGCCCTTTGTCAATGTTGTTTCCCTGAGACAGCTTAAAATTTCTTCTGGAACTGAAATTCTTGTTTCAATCTTAACCCTATATGCTCTGCATTTAGGCCTTCCTCTAGCATTTAAAATGGAAAATAAGGCCCTGTGCGCCAGTCCTGTATGAGCCCACCAAGGGGAGGGCTCGGTTTTCAGTTGCATTTTGAGGGAGGCATACAAGGCATGTTATGGCTGAGATGTGAATCTTCTTGCCGAGGAGGGGGGGCTATCAACACAGCTAGGACTTGATCCTACTTGAGTGCTCAAATTTTTAAGTCTGAAACTTAAGACAATGGTGCAAATTTTCAGTCTTGCTCTGTTTCTTCTGAGCCTGAGCATCTTTATGGCTTGTTCTAGGTGGAGACATGAGGAAAAGCCCTGATTGCTTTCCAGATATTTTTACTTTGATTTCTCAAAATGCTTTATTATGAGTCTGCTGTTGGTATAGCATGCACCAAGGGTTGAGACTCATTCTACTTCCTGCAAAGCAAGCAAGCTACTGCAAAAGGGCTGAGCTGAGAAATTGAGAATCTCTGCACAAGGGAGAGTCAGAGAGATGGATTTCCTGGGAGAAGGAACTTCTTACCTAGGTAAACACAGGGACACCTAGCTGCTCACACTTCCTTACATCTAAGACAGCTTGTATGCCTTCAGTACGGCTCAGTTGCTTCTGTTTACTGTTCAGAAGAGCTTTGGAAGCTGCCTTAACAACATTTTCTACCTAGCAGAGCATGTGAGTGGCTTGTACAAGCAAGATGATTAAGTGTTGTGCTTTCTTTGACTGAAAGACAATAATTAGAAATGAAGCTGCTGCAGTGGTGTGATGTATGTTGATCAACTGATCTAATTTAGTACCAATGCTTTGGGCAAGTTGCCACCGCTGCTTTCCTTCTCAAAACTTTGCAAAACAAAGGAAATCCACTTCTAGATTGGCTTCACTTCCTTTGTTGCATTTAAATTATCTATAAGATGAAGGTGATGCCTCAGCTGTGCCATTTAAATCTGTGAGAAAAGTTCTGTTCAACTCTAAAAGCATGGAAGCAGGATGTGGATCCATTTGAAACCGATATCATGGAGACATAGTCAAAGAATGTTGGATTAATGCTTAACCAGCTGAATGCTGCTGCCGGTTGTAAAGTGATGTCCTAGTCTGCTTCAAAATGGCTGTAAAATCAGGTACTGCAAAGTGTTTTTCTGTGGCATTTCAGAATCAAACAGGGCACAAACCAAATAACGAGCCTTGCTCCTAGAGCCCTATCATATAATTGTTTACACAGACCTGCAAATGAGATAGTATTAAAAAGATAGAGCTTATATTAGACAGAATTAATCTTTGAGCACAGCAAAAAGAGCACAATCAGGGTGAAACTTAAGACCAGCTAAAATTTATTGTTTTTGAATATAATAGCTTTTAAGCAACTTTGAAGGATCCCTCTAGCAATAAACACTTGTTTTGCTCCAGTGCTATTTCCCAAACTGTGGAAAGGAATGTTTTTGTATCCCCTCACACTTAAAATGCAATTTAAAAAAAAAAAAACAAAACAACAACAAAAAAACCACTAAGATGAAACTGAAAAGATAACATGAGGAGCAGCTACTGTTGCCGCATTGTCTCTAATGAGCAAAAGGGTTATATAGTGAATGTAGTTTTCTGGAGCAGTCTGGAATTCAGCTGTTACTTCAAAAAGCTTGAAGATCTGAGGTTTGCCAGTGTGTTTGAGTTGTGATGCCCCCATGTAAAAGTTAGTATTGCAGTGCTCTGCTGGGGACCACAGACAAAGCAGTAAAGACAAATCCAAATGTGATAAAAATGCAGTGAAAACAGTGCTTAGGGAGGTGCAAAGTGTGGGCCAGTCTGGTACTACAGTTCTGTGGGATTTAAAGCTTGAAGCTGGGCCCCTTCCTCAGGATTGTTTTGATGGTTGTCACATGGAGGAGTGGTGGAAAGCCTTAGACCAGGCAGGGGAAGTACTGACTGAAGACTTGGATAGAGCAGTAGTTCACAAAGGTTTTTTTAGAGGAGGAGCTCGGTTGGGATTTCCTAATCCTATTGGAATTCCCTGGTCTTCCTATTTATCATATCAGAATACTTGTTGGTCAGTAACCTGACATCTCAGTACTGTTGACTTAGCTGGGTGTGGTGCTGTACTCTGGATTATCTAAACTTCATTTTCACCCTTAGCAATCTCTTTCCGAAGGGCTCTAATAATACAGCCTGTGGTAGTGTTGGGTGTCTACTTTCCTTGAGGTGTTGTCAAGTTTTTCTTCCAGTTCCCCCTTTAATCTGGTACCCTTTGTGGAAGAGCCTAAGGCTGTTTCTTTCTGCTTTTTTTATTTATTTATTCTTGGTGCTTTTGCAAGAATTTTCCTAGCTCTACTTTACTAGTTTTCCTGCTGTATGGTGTTATTTAAGTTTTTACAGAGACAAATTGTCTTACTTAGTAAATGCCAAGTCAAACATGGCTATTATGGTGGTGTTTGTTATTGTAGGACTCTTAAGATTCAGAACATTACTTTTAAATGGGAGGGTGCTGGGTGTGCACCCTAACTGAGCAAAACTATCCCTCTAACTTGAAGGGCTGATGAGAAATTGCCTACCTTTTTTTTTTTTTTTTTGTAACACTGATCAAATTGTGTAGTTTGCCACTGTACTATATTTCTTCCTTAATAAGCTTCTGGTGTATAAAAATATGCCATTTGTTGTGCCATAATTATAGTTTAGAATGGGACTGTCTCCTCCTTGTCTAATCCTTGTGTTTGGTCATAAGGGATGCTTGACTTGTATGTTACTTCTGCATGCTCACAGCAGAATGACCAGCTGCGAGAAATGACTTTGTGTGTTCTGATGATGGAGGTGGCTTTCATGATCTTTCCTGATAAGTGGTAGTAAATCTTGTGTGTTTTTAGAGACCACAAAACCTCACTGACCATAAGAGCTAGAAATGTATTTTAGATCGACTTGTAGTTTGAAGTTCTCTATTAACCTTTTGGTCTTTGCCCTGTTGCAGTGGTACCTAATAATCAGGTTCCAACTCGTGAGGTGAATTTACATCACTGGGGGCTAAGAAAGTGTGCTGATGTAGCCATATTATGGACTTAGAGTATTTGATATTTTTTTCCTGCTAAAAGGGATCCTCTAATGGGAATGTCAGTTCATATTTAATAATGCATTGTTACTTGTATTTTGCTCATAGCTGTCAAGGGTGCCAGACTCTGCTGCAGAGGCAGAATTTAACACATGAAGAGCAGCATCTCTCCAATTTCTTACTCTGTAGAAATTGGGCATAATTTCATGCTTCATTGTCTGAAAAAAAAAAACTTGTTGATTGTCTTATGTTTTGGAAACACTGCAGGAATTGAGATACCTTATTTTGTGGCTAAGGCTCATAAAAAGGCAACAGCTTTAATACTTAGGTGAATCCCTGGAGCCTGGTTCCAGTGTGGGACATCTCTTCCATATCCTGCGTTTACATCCCACAGGTATGAATATTTTGTTAAACGTGTTGTCTTCTGCTGCTTTCCAGGCATCCATGCTTTCTTCCCTCTCGTGACATGAAAATGCCTGCAGTGCTCCCTGTTCCCCTTCTTGTGGCATCAGCTTTCCTTGTTCAGCTGCCATTCAGCCCCTTCTGCTACCAAAGTGCAGTGGGCTTGAGGCAGGCTCCTGGCTGCTTGTCCTTAGTCTTGTTTTGTGCTTCATGTCCATAGCTGACCCAAAGATGAGAAGTACACAGGCAATGGGCAGAGATGAATGATGTGCTGGCACGTTGCCTTTTTCACTGCTCTGCGCTGGCGCTTTGACCCAGAATTGCAGTGTGCTGGTCACCTTGGTCCCGAGGTAGGTTTGATAGCTCAGCTCCGGCTGCAGAGCTGGCCACCAGAAGCAGTGGGCGCACCTGCTGTGGCTGCTAACATGGGACTTGGCAGCAGTGCTGAGCACTTGTGACATGTACAGGATTGTATATAATTAATGCTGGTGTCTTTGTGAATACTTGTTTACTGAGACCTGGCTTAAGATCACAAAGCTTACTCTGTGCAGCGTGCCAGAGAGACAGCAGATGGTCATGTTTTGTGCCCTTGTAATCTGCTGTGTGTTTGGACCAGTGACCTAGAAGGGATGGGCTCTGTGATGCTTTGCCTGCTCTCAGTGGTGTGCCATTCTACCCACAGTTGTGCTCCTTTTGTGGGCAAGGTGTCATTGCGAATGTTAATTTGAAGAGATTACACTGACCTCACAGTGGATGGTATCTGATACAGGGTTAGCAGCCTGAAACCGGGGGCTTTAGGCTGCTATAGAAGTAGCGGGCTTTGGAGGCATCCCATCTCTGCGTCTGCACAGCTCTGGCCATCCTGATTACAGTGTATGTAGTTCACGCTATGGACACCTTCTTTCAAAAGACCCTGATTAATATTGTAAGCATGCTGGGAACCTCTCCAGACTAAAACTACTTGACAGAAGTTGTCATCACAGGCTTGCTCAATCCTTTCTTTCTCCTGATTTCTCCAACTCTCTCTGGCACCTTAAAGCCAGGCTGGCAGGCTCTGGGGAGACTGGTCAGTGGCAGGTGCTCCTTGCACCAAAGCCTGCTGCCGCTGGCACGAAAGGTAGCTGGAGATAGCGGTCGCTGGTAGCACTGCAAGGTTGTGTTAAGGCTCGGGCTGGTTCACTTGTACTGTGTCAATTCAAACAAATTTCCTGATCCAGTGAAATCTCTGGCAGATTTTTCCTGTCTCCAATGAATTTTCGTGCAAATTCTATATGATCATTATGTGTTTAAATACATCCATTTAAAACTTAAGTAGAGCAAGGAAATAATAAAATGGCTTTACTGGAATTATACAGATAGCTCCAAAGCCCAGGCAGCTAGTGACAAAAAGAGAGGTAAATTGGCAGTGTGTTGTAGGGATGGATAGTAAACATTACTGGGTGTCATCTCTGACCACACAGAGGTTTAATGCTGTTTGCTGCAGTCACGCAGGTAGTTTGGGGAATTACTGCATTATTCTTCAGGTGGTGTTGCCCCTTTGCTGGGTGCTCCAAGCCAGCTCGTGTGAACAGTTGGGAGTCCTGGCCCAGGAACAAGAGTTCACTTAGCAATGTGGTCAAGCTGTGCACTAGAGCAGCTACCTGAAACAAGTAGGTTTGCAGTTCTGCATGGCTGTAGAGCAGATTTCTGCCTTTTTGCACCATTGAATGATTGGGTGGTAGAGTTGAAAAGTGGAGGAGGCACAGCACCTTAGGTGGTGGTATGGGGGAAGGATCCCATGTTAGCTTTCCAAGTGAGATGCTCAAGCAGTGTAAGTAGATAAGTCTACCTCATAATTTGGCCTTGTGGGATGTGTTTTTTTAATTCACAACTCGTGCTGAATAGTTAGCACAATGATGACTGTACAAAGCATCCTCCCGTGAAAGACAAATGAGTTAAATAACAAGCTGGTTTCTTGTAGGAGTATCCAGATGGTGCTGTTGTACAAAAAGTTATTGGCAGGCTTTCTCAGCGTAGGATTGCTGCTTGCTATGAAGAGCAGCTTGTACTGTTAGGAGTTTACTACAGGAGCTACTGGTGCAAGTTGTGGTAAATGGGAATTTCTGACTTTCTGCAGTTGAGTCAGTCCCCAGGCAAGGAACTAGACTCGAGTCAGGCCTGAAACACAAAGATATGGGAAAAATGCGTGCTGTTGGCTGTCTTTTCTGACTCAGAGGTATAGAACTAGATAGTGTGGTCAGATAATGTTCTTGTTGTTTCCATTAAGATTATTATAAGAGGAAAAAATAAGGATTCTCTTCATAGAAAACCCCATTCCTTTGCATTATGGGTATAAGAGGCAGGTGAGTGTTCTGAAGTAGCTAGGAATCTGAGACAGAGGTGGTGGCTTCCAGTGGCGAGAGAGTGAAAGTACGTTTTGCTTCTGATTTGCCCTTAAGCAGCAGCCTTATTAGTTTTTAGTCAGTAAAATGCCATTAATATTCCCTGACTTTTTTTCAAAAATCCAAATACATTTCTAAATTAACTGCAAGTGGAAATGGAATTGCATGGTGTAATTTCTGCATGATAAAGGGCTGCCATTGAATTCTGAGTTTTTTACACCCTAGGAAGGTGTTCAGTGGCTGGCAGACTTAGTGAAAGTAATGACAGCTTTATAATGAGGGGACTAAAAGCTGAATGACAGAAACAGGGAAGAGAACCTGAGTGTCGTTAATGTCATCAGTTCTAATTTCAGTTCTCTAGGTTTTTGTTAACCTGTGTACTTAGCTCTAGTGACCACTGGGGGTAATGCCTTTCATTAAATGTACGTGGCACTCAGTAACCTTGGGTGGTGTATTAACAAAGGGAGATGAGATGACACTTGTCATTTCTGGTAAGTTATTAAAAGGAAATGAACATAGCTTAGAATGCATTTGAGATCTCTTCAGTTCTTCAAGGTAAATAAGGGTCAAGTCCTCATTGTGGGGGGAAAAAAGTATCAAATTGTTTGTGGCTCTTCTTAAAGCAAATACAGTTTAATTTTGCAAGGAGAATAAAATCCTAGCAGGACAGGCAACATATATCTCAAGTTTCAAGGACTTCTTTGAAGAATGCTTTTGTTTTGGCCAGTGTACTTGGCTATTAATTTACGTGCTAATGATGCTGATAACTGATGGACAGTTAACCTGTTGTATTAACTTAGTAAGTAAAATGCTACCTTCTCCACCCATAAAAACCACTAGGCTCCCAGTTAACCATGCATTTTCAGGTATTTGGTCAGGAGAAAAATGTTGCAGAGCATGAGAATAACTTTTTTGCTTGGTCTGAGTGATACCTGCCTGCTTTGGAAGATCAGCTGTTGGGTTCTGCTTAGGAAGCTGGTCTAGGACTGGAAGTTCTGGATCACTTTTTGTCAGTTCCTGGGTGCTCTGGTTAAAAGGGTTCATCTGGTCTGATTATACTTGGATCCTGTCTGTGGCTTTTCTTTTAGAAATGCTGTTTGATTTAATAAATGTATGAACAAAGATTTCTGTACCGGGATTTACCATTATACCTGGACTGTTAGGGAATTTTGTCTTCATCCTTCAGCTTCTTGTTCCATACTAGCAGGACCCACAAGGTGGCAATGTCCCACAGTGGGATTGTTAGGACAAGGACAGCAGACTTGTTCTGCTTAAACCTGACAGAAATGCAGGTAACTTGAATTTTGTTTACGGGAGGGAATTGACAGGCTGGAGAGAAAACTTCCAGGCTAGTGACTCGAGCTTTTGAGGGCCTTCCCGATGGGGCTGCTTGGGCCAGAGGTGCTCTGTGCAGTTACCTACATGGCAATCTACATCTTGGCTTCCTGCTGCTGGGAGATGTTCTGGAATTCATGTCCCCATCTGATAGTTCCCTTTGTTTCCTTCCATCTCTGTTGGGTTGGAGCACATTTTTTGTTGTTTGTTTTTAATTAAATTTGTTCACAATGGGTTTCTGTTATTCCTGCTCATTTAGTCTGCTTTGTATAGATCCTGTTAGTCTTGTTCGATTATACTTGATGTAAGAGTACAGAATTTACACCTTTCAGGTAATTACTATAGCCCCTACTGTGGCGATGTTTAGTCTATAATGAGGAAAAGTAACATTTGTTTCCTAAGGTCAGGTCAGTCACATTTCCTGAAGCTGAGATGAAACTGATGTGGTTTGTCTTAAATAATGAATTCTCACTGTGCCACTACATGGCAAGTGAGTTATGATGTGCACGTAATGATTCCTTTAATGAAAGTACAGCATCCCGGTAACTTTAGCAATGTAATGTCTGTCTTGGTTGACACAGAGCCCTTCATTAGCCTTTTCATGTGCACTGTAAGGTTTGTCTTAGTGGAACTCTTTGATTCCCTAAACTCTGAAAAACATATATACATCTTATTTCCCTTCTACATTTAAATAAGGTCCCTGGAATTAACATGACTATGGAGGGAGAGAACCTGGCTTGCTAAGTAGCTGGAGAGTAGCTACCTAAACACTCTTCAGCTTTAGAGCTTTTTGACACAAGTTGCACAATGTAAATATGCTTGATAAGATCCTTTAATTAGTGTCATGTGCTCTCCCTAACTGATCTTCTATTAAATGGTTAAGTTCTGAAACTGTATTCCAGTAAGCACTTGTATCTTCAGACACTGTGGCTTACAGTAAAGGATGGGTCTGTATATTCTGTTCTTCCTGTAATGCAAAAACCAGTAGGGGATGAAGGTCTCTCCCAAAAGTTGCTATTCTAGCTGCTAGTGCCAGACCTTTTGTATGACAGGAGGTCACACACAAGCATTGGCACCTGTGAACATCTAGGTGCTTTGTAGCTCATGTATGCTGCTTAACAGTCTTAGAGAATCAACCTTTTCTCCAGGCCTCATCAGCTACTTTGCTTTTTCAGCTGTCTTAAGGTCTATGGGAAGTAGTAAGAAGCAGTTCTGAAGCTGTGGTCTGGTAGAGTACTTTGAGCAGATCAAACAGCACATGTCTGCAGTCAGCCTGGGCTGACTTGAAACTGCTACAGCTATTTCAGCTGGTTTCTGCTTGCAACTTGGTTGGTGGCCAGCTTGTTTGGGCAGCAGTACCATAGGGGCAGTAGAAAAACAGTGCCTGCCAAGTTTTCCTGGGAAGATGGCAGTTCTGAATATCTGTTTATATTTTATTTACTGGAAACAGAGCTGATGTTTGGCATGCTGACAGCTCAAGGCTTGCTTAAATAATGCACTGCTCAAAGATTTTGTTTCCTTAATGTTTTCCCCACCATTCATGCCAATTTTTTTTGAGGGAAAACAAAACCAAGGACCTCAGTGACAATCCATTGGGTTGGTAGTAACTTCCAGTGCTTTCTGCTCAGCTGTACCACTTGGCTTTCACATACTCTTATAACAAACTTGGAATGCTTACTTGCTCCTTTTTTTTTCCTGAACTTTGTTGTTTACTCATCTCCAATATTAAAATAATTCAGGGGGCATAGCTGGCTTCAGCTACTGGCAGTGTTTTGATTCTTTGCTGTGTGCACCTACCTTTGTGTGCATTAAGTGCGTTGGAAATGACTGGGGAAAACCGAGGGTGCTGGCTAGGCTGACACTGGCTGTACTCGCAGCCAAGCTGGTGAGGGAAACTGACCCCAATTGGTAATGCAGGGGAGCGTAGCCCTCCTAAAACATCTCCTTTGTAAAGGACTTGTATTTTTCCAAACATGATAATATTCCCCTACAGTTTTGTGTAATAGATGCTCAGCCACTATTAGAGTTTGCTTCGCCAGGCAGACAGACCCATGTAGTGTAGGGTGCAGTATGTAAGGGAAGAAGTTACAAGTCAGATGCCACTAAAGTGTTAACTTAAACTTCCTTACAAAAAGGGTTGACTGCTGCACTATATGGGAATTTCCAACTTCTAATTTCTAATCCCAGAACCATAGAATCATTTTGGTTGGAAAAGATCTGTAATACCAAGTCCACTCATTAAACTAGCACTACCCAGTCTACCAGTAAACCATGTCCCTAAGCACCACAGCTCCACCTCTCTTGAATCCTTCCAGGGATGGTGGCTCAACTGCTTTCCTGGGCAACCTGTTCCAATGCTTCACAACCCGTTCAGTGGAGACATTTTTTTCCCCAATATCGGACCTAAAACTCCCCAGGTGCAACTTGAAGCCCTTTTTTCATGTTCTTTGGCCTGGGAGAAGAGACTGACCCCACCTGCTACAACCTCCTTTGAGGTACTTGTAGAGAGTGATTAGTTTTCCCATGTCTTATTTTCTCTGTGCTAAATAAACACAGTTTCCTCAACTGTTCATCCTCAGACTTGTTCCCCAGACCCTCACTGCTTCATTGCCCTTCTCTGGACATGCTCCAGCACCTCCGTGCCCTTCTTGTAGTGAGGGGCCCCAAACTGAACACAGTACTAAAGGTGTGGCCTCACCAGAGCCGAGTATAGGAGGACAATCACTTCCTTAGTCCTGCTGGCCACACTGCTTCTGATACAAGCCAGGATGCTGTTGGCATTCTTGGCCACCTGAGCACACTGCTGGCTCATGTTCAGTGGGCTATCAACAAATCCCCCCAGCTCCCTTCCCACCAGGCACCTTTCCAACCACTCATTCACCAGCCTGTAGCTCTGCTTGGGGTTGTTGTGCCTCAAGTGCAGGACCCAGCACTTGGCCTTGTTGAACTTTATACAGTTGGCCTCAGCCCATCGGTGCAGCCTATCCAGATCCTCCTGCAGAGCCTTCCTACCCTCGAGCAGATTGACACACACACCTAACTTGGTGTTGTCTGTGAACTTACTGAGGTTGCACTTGATTCCCTCATCCAGACCATTGATAAAGATGTTGAAGAGGACTGGCCCCAGCACCGAGCCCTGGGGGACTCCACTAGTGACCGGCCTTCAGCTGGATTTGACTTCATTCACCATGACTCGTTGGGCCTGGCCACCCAGCCAGCTTGTTACCCACTGAAACATGCACACTTCCAAGCCATGGGCAGCCAGTTTCTGCAGGAGAATGCTGTGGGAAACAGTGTCAAAAGCTTTACTGAAGTCTAGGTAGACCACAGCTTTTCCCTCATCCACTAGGCATGTCATAATTAGTAAGGATGGAACAGTGGTGTGCTACTTGCATGGCTGGTCAGAAAAGGCCTCCATCCCTTTATTATTGCTCTAAGTCAATGAATCAGCGAGTTTGCAGATGACACCAAGCTGTGTGGTACAGCTGACGTGCCGGAGGGAAGGGATGCCACCCAGAGGGACCTTGGCAGGCCTGAGAGATGGGCTGCACTTACCTCGTGGAGTTCAACAAGGCCACCTGCAAGGTCCTGCAACTGGGCTGGGACAACCCTAAGGACAAATACAGGCTGGGTGGAGAATGGATGGAGAGCTGCCCTGAGGAGGAGAACTTGGGGGTGTTGGTTGGTGAGAAGCTCAGCAGGAGCTGGCAATGGTATCCTGGCCTGCATCAAAAGAGGAATGACCAGCCGGGGGAGGGAGGTGCTCCCCCTCTGCTCCTGTGAGACCCCACCTGGAGAGCTGCATTCAGCACCGGGGCCTCCAGTATAAGAAGGACAGGGACCCATTAGAACAAGTCCAGAGGAGGCTGTGAGGATGCTCAGAGGACTGGAGCACCTCTCCTACAAAGACAGGCTGAGAGAGTTGGAGTTGTAAAGCCTGGAGAAGAGAAGGCTCTAGGGAGACCTCATAGCAGGCTGCCAGTACCTAAAGGGGCCTACAGGAAAGTTGGGGAGGTCCTTTTAGCAACAATATGTAGTGATAGAACAAGGACTAATGGCTTTAAACTGAAAGAAGATAGATTTACATTTAATGTAAGGAAGAAATTCCCTGCCATGTTGGTGGTGGGGCCCTGGTTCAGGCTGCCCCAAGAAGCTGTGGCTGCCCCATCCCTGGCAGTGCCCAAGGCCAGCCGGGGCTGGTGAGAGGGGAACCTGCCCCTGGCAGGGGGCTGGAACCAGGTGGGCTTTAATGGCCCTTCCAACCCAAATTATTCTGTGAATCTGTGCTGAGCTGTTAGGTGTTGAACTGCTAATGCCCTTTTGAAAAGCTTCAACCTTTTGGCATGGAAATGGCTATCTTTTCAGAGGATGGGAAATCGCTGTTATTGAGCGATTATCTCTGCTAAATATCTGTGCTGACAAATGCTTGGGAATTCATCTGCTTGAGAATTCTTCTGCTTGATTAGAGCTATTAGCTAACACGTGGGCATTTTGAAGCTAAGGACAACCTTGAGACAGAACTGTAAGGTAAAATCAGAAGGGAAACTCAGCGCTGTGATCAGCAAGTGAGTGCTTGGACTTCATAGTACCTCTTTAGAGCTGTGCTTTGGAAATATTTTTGATCTTCCATATAATATAAGTGTGTGTGTGTGGACAACAAAACAAAAAAAAATACAGTTGGTTCAGAGTAGCATCGTTGTTTCTGTAGTGTCTCTGATGAAGCCTTTCTGCTCGTTAGACGTGACAAATTGCCAGTTACGGTTAGTCATTAAAATGGCACCCTTAGGGAAAGACGAGATAGCTTGTGTGCCATATGAATAGCCATACACGTGTGTATGTGGTGATTGTGACTTGTGGATCTTACAGTCATTAGTGCCACTGATAATAAATCGAAGACTCCTGCCTCAGAGGATTCCCATTTCTCTGATGGGAAAGGAGCTATGAAGTCAGACAGGGGCATTTTCCCTTTCAAGCCTGCACATGCTGCAACGAGTTCCAGCCCTTGTCTGTGCAGGGGAATACAGGGGAGGAAGTCACAAACCAGTGGATGACTTATGTGAGGCGAGCTGGCTTCTTCACCTGAATCACCTGGAGACCTTCTCTGCAAATAGTGCTCCAGTTTAATTAGCAATTGGTAGGCTCATCTTGGGAATTATCAGTTAGTGTATTTTCCAACAGGAGTTACTAGTCGAAGGAGCTTACTGGGCAGTAATTAATACAGATGAGAGGCTCTGTACAGTGATCAAAAACTGAGTGTAACAGCTTCATTGGAAAATGGCAGTTCTTTGAACACGTATGTGGAAAACAGTAACTTGCTTGTTCCCAGGGTACCAAGTGAGAGCAGCAGAGTTCATTATGTTCTCAGCCAGTGTTTTTTTATTTTTTGCTTGTCTCAGGACTGCACTCTGCTTCTGTATTTGTATTCCTTGAATCCTTTTAAACAAAGGGGACCCTGTAAGGGAGAAAAATACTGTTTTTGAAGGAGTTCGTTATCCCAGTACAGGAACAACAACAAGTGGAGCCATCCTGGCTGCAGGTAACCTTTCACTTCACCTATTAGTCAGTGATTCAACGCTGAATGTCCAAAATAGTATTCATGTTTTTATTTTTTTTTGACCCACCCACACAGATAAAGGGAAGGAGGTTTGAGAAATTGCATGTGCTGACCGCACACCGTGTAAATTGTTGATAGTCATTCAGTTTGCAGTGTGGTGAGAACTGTTGTAGTACCATGGAGTTATGTATGCGGAGTTACTTCCATCACCTGTCTTAGATCCAAGCAAGCACTAGCATAGCTACAAGAGGAAGAGGAACAATTTCTTCCCTAAAAAAAGGCAGTGATGGAGTGTGAAACTGACTTGGTTGCTGGCCTGGTGCAGCTGTTTGTGACTAATGGGACAGCGTAATTAAGCTGGGCTGGCCATAGGTCAGGGGCTGTTGTTCTGAACTAGAGCTCTGAAATAGCAAGCATCCTCTGAGGAAGCTTCATTGCCTTTCCATGCATGTTTCCTTTACTCAGAATGTCAACCTTGGTTTTAACCTGAGGGAAAATACAGGGTGTTTCATTGTGTAAACTGCAACGTGCACCAAACAGCTTTCCAAACAAAGTGTAATTATTGGCTCACTGACACACAGGGTACTAATTACCTCCGAAATGCAGCTCAGGCTCCTATATGTTCTAATGTTGGCAACAAAAGATTTATGATGCCAGCTATTTGTTTCTGCCCTTTTCAAGGGATTGGCTGTTGGAAATGTGATAAGAACACTTAAGTGTGTTATTTTTGGTAAACGCTTCTTTGTGGTATAAATTGGACTTAATTATGATTAAAAACTTGTTTTCTTTAAGCTTTCTGGAAGTAGACGTGGGGTTGACCTGAGCTGCTCTATGATCATCAAATAGAAATATTTCTATTTGAAAACTCTTTTACTTTTGTGTCCTCCAATTAGAGGAAGGGTGAAACAGGCTGTGCAAATGCAGCATGGCATTTAGCATATAGTAGAAGAGAGGGCTCGCAGCAGCACAGCATGGCCCTTCACGTGCAGAATATGAGGTAGAGGCACAGCAGAGATGAATGAACAGGAACCTTGTGAACAATAAAGCTAGTGGTAATCTTTTAAAATACTCTTAGAACAAACAGATATATAGGTCCTAAAAATGGCCATCAAAAGCAATGCCCTGTTGCCGGTGGCTGTTGGGAGTCAACATTTCTTCTGACATAAAATATAATGTGTCAAGAAATCCTGGAAAATGATTGTTGTGTCCACGCGAGAAACAAAGCATTCCTGGAGTACCGCACAGACTCCCAGCTACCTGCTGCAAGGTGAGAGCGCTACCTTGGCTCCTGCTGAGAACAGATGTCTTCAGATAGAAGGCGGATCGAGGGGAAGCAAGGTTCTTCTGCCCCTGGATAAGGCTGACGGGTGGGCAGTGGTTATGCAGTCCTTCAGTTTGCAGGAGTTTGCCAGAAGGTCAGCATGCCCTTGGCAAGTAATTTATCTTGACAGCACCAGCTGTCAGTCAGATGTCCCAGCGCCGCTCTGCCTGCTGCTCTTCTGTGCTGATGGCTGAGATAAATGCCAGGTGCTGAGTTGCTTGATGGTGGAGGAGTGGATTGTGGAATTCTGTCTGCAGTTCTTTTCTTTGCTCCTTGTAGGCTACCTAGATTTTTCTTAAATACAAGACGGTTCAAGTCAAAAAAGGGAGAGCGAGGTGTGAGTTGAGGAAGCAAGTCAAGTGTCTTGTGGAGAGGCTGCTCTTCACGGAACATGGACAGGGTTGTTTTGGGCTTGTATGGAGGAAGTGTTTTCGCAGATGCAGGTCTCCTGTTTCCTGTCTCAGTGCTACCACTGTCCTCTGGGAATTTAGGTTTCCTCACAGCATGGAAATGCATTTTTCCTTTTACACTAGGTGAAACATAGACATCCCTGACTAGGTCAAACGTTGCATGCAGCTGTTATTTTAGGAGCTTGCTTTCAGTGTGAACTTCTGACCCCTGTAAGTCAGTGGCAGCTTTGTGGTGGTGTTACTTAGGTTGTTGATATTTGGGCAAAGGTTAATATTACTATGAGCACCGACCAAGGAATTGAAAGCTAAAATGAAAAAAGCTTCCCCTGCCCCTATTTTGTTTTCTTGAATATTCTTAAATTATGGTGATGCTCTCAACACAATGCAGACCCCCTGTAGTGCCACATGCTGTTACTGAAGGCAATAGGAACTTGGCCAATAGCTCCTGTGGGAGCAGGCCTGGGGCTGTGCAGGTGTTGGGAATGCCTTTTGAATTCTTCACCTGTCTTGGTCCTTTGTTAGGCTGGTTGTATATTACTGTACGAGGGGAGCGGGGGGGGGTGGTTCCCAGAGACCTGAGAAGGTGAGGTTTCATACATTTCCAGGTGATTCTGGAAAGCACACCTAAATGCAATGATACCAAATGGTTTAAAAGAAAAGAAATGTATGAAGTGTGTACTCTTAAGATTGATCTGTATGCCAGGCTTATAAAACTTAATATTCATGGCTGTTTACTTGGTTTAATGATGAAGGGAGGCCAAGCAATCCAGTTCAGATTAATGTTTAAATAAAATTGCAACTTCCATTTTTTTTAGGGACCTACAAAGGTGGTTATTAGATGCCAGAATAATAAGAGAAGACTTGCTTTTTGCCCCTCCAGCTTTTAAGCTTTGCCACGTGTCAGTAATGATGGAAGATGAGTAGAATTTCACTCAAAGTTTGTTTTCTTGATGAATTGCATTTGGAGTTGATTTTATTATAGCACAAATGGATTAAGCTATATGGCTTTGAAGAACCCCCTGCTAGGCACTGATCTGGCTATTCCTTGCATGTGGAGGTGTTGGAAGTTGCTCAGGGGAGAAAATTGGAATGGAAACTTCCAAGTACAAAGTAACGTGTAGCCTCAGGGGATTCCTTTGCTCTTTTCAGGGGTCATTGCTGACTCTAAGATGAGGCTGAAATACCGTGTGCAAGAGGATCAGGAGGTGGGCTTTGGAGGACTAGCAGACAGCATTACATGTGTTGCCAGTCACTGAATGTGGGGGATGTTTGGCTTCAGCAGGATCCCCAGTTCCTTGTAATCTGCAGGCTAGTAGGAGGGGTGTGTGCTGGAAAAGGCTTTGAAAGCTGCTTTGAAGGAGCAATGATTGATGTTTATTTTTTTTCTCCCTCTCGTCCTTCCTTTTTCCATGCAAGGAACAGCTGTGGAGAGATTAGGTTTTCCTCTTCCAGCACTATCCTGGGTTTGAGGGGATAGATGCCCTCCTGACACTCCATGGTCTAAGAACAAGCTTTGCTGCTTAAACTGGGCCCAGGCTTAGGATCTGAGCTGTAGTGCAATTCCTTGGGAGCCTTTGACTGTAGGCTTACACCGATTTCAGCCTCTGACAAAGCTGAAACAGCAAAGTCCTTTCAGATGATAAAGCTAAGCCACAAGGAACATGAACAAGGCTGCTGCTTGCTTGGTAGTGCAGGTCTTGGAGATCATCTCCTCAGGAGTAGTCCTGTGCTGCCGTAGGAGCACAGCCTGATACAGACAATGAATATGTCCCAGAGCCCTTGGTTTTGGAGAACAGGAATACTAATAGCTCCAAGAAGCTGTGGCTTCCAAGAGGAAGTTATCTCAGTCATCTTTCTCAGATGAACTCTTCACGGTCAGTGTTGGATGCACTGTTTTTCTTCATGATGCTGGCTCTTTGGCTGTGAAATAAGTCAGTCTGAAGTGAGAAGCATTATGAACAGAAAAGCAGCATGCTGCGGATGAGTAACAGACTGTCAGAAATAATAACCTTGAAAAGTCCTTCTGGAGAGGATTACCAGCTGAAAACTGTCTCAAGCATATCTGCATTTCATAATTAACTTCTTTAATTTAAAGGCATACTGGAAAATGGCTGGTTAGAAATGGCTTCCTCTGACCTTTCCCTGATTAATGTGAGCTATTTGTATGCAATCTCGTGCTAACCTTGCCATTGCAAATAAAGTAACTGCCTGTACCTAACCCAAAGGTAGACCTATATGGGAAGGTGTATCCTGCGTTCTGTACAAGAACGTGCAGCCTGTAATGTGCAGTGCTCGGAAAGATGAGCACATCTTGCAAACAGCATGTAGTTACCTGAATCTTTCGAGGGCTGAACCATCCAGAAGAAAAGAAAATTGCTGAATCAAAAGCAAGTTGTCTGTTCTTTTCTGCATATAGAAGTTGTTGGTGCCTTGGATTTTAATGCTGTTTGTACCCACCAATTACTTGGCTTGTGCTTTTAGTTTTACCAAATGAAGTTGCCTTAAAACAAGGAAGGCATAAAGTAGAGGGGGACTTGAAAGGCTTCTATTTCAGGCTTCTATTTAGGCTTCTATTTCAGTTCTTATGCTGTATGCTTTATGGAGCTGGGAGTTTGAACAAACTTGTGATTACTGGGGGGGAGGTAAGTGCAGAGTTGGTCATTGTGACAGAGAATTCAGCACTACTTCTTGCTGTGTAAGTGTTCTGCAGTTCAAGTCATGGCTAAAGCATGCTATAGAAAGCTAGGTACATAGTTTAAAAGTTGCTGGTCCCCTACTAGTTGCAGAATGGTGCAAAAACAAAATGCAGTTTTCATGATAAATGCGGGTCCCTGGATGGAATTCAGTGTTCTGCATTATGTGACGGAGAAATTTGCTCTGAGATAACCCCGAACTTCAAAGCTGAAGTTCCAATAGGAGGGTTTATGAAACTTCAGGGTAAGTATTGAATCAAGGTTGAAAGCTTTGTTTTTCTGAAGCACGTGAACTTTCTTCATTGCTTTTTTGGCTAAGATGACTGGCTCTGATTTGATCGACTGCTTGTTTGGATCTTGCTGTGTTTGCGTTCTTGAACAAATTGTTTAGAACTCATTGCTAACGCTGGAATGCAGAAGCCACAGGGAATGCACAGCTCTTAAAGAAATTCAAGTATTGTAGTGCTTTAATTGTACTGTTACCATTGGAAGTCCCTCAGTAATTTGCACACTGCTAATTTGTGCAGTTCAGCAGCACGGGTAGATCAGCTTTCTCTCGGCAGGTCAGTTAAACGTGGCCTTTTGGTATGGGACACTGTGTGGGCCTTGACTGTGGAGCAGCAAGGAGGCTGACGCAGGTGTGCAGCATCAAACAGTGGCACAAGACGGCATCAGCCATTGAGTCCATCGAGTGACAGGCTGACCATAGACCAGTAGAGGTGAGGACACCGAACCCCATGCACAGCAGTGGGAACTGCTGATGGAGGGCAGGACCCCCGCGTGCTGATGGAGGGCAGGACCCCCGCATAACAGTGCTGTTGCACAGGTATTTTATTCATACGTTCTGCAGAGCATAAGCCTACATCCACAGCAATTCAATTGTTTGTGTTAAGCAGTTTGCTATGGAATGTGCTCATAGTTGTATGATACTTGAGAGCAGAACACCTCAGATTCACTAATAACTGCAGGTGATTTGTATCTGCTGCAGAAGACCAAGTATTCCTAAGGAATAATCCATTTGTCTAACAGGCAGGTATGTACGTCACCGCATCTAATTCCTGAGTGTTAGTGACTTGGGTGCAAACTGAAGGTAGAGGCAGCACAGAAAGACTTGGAAGAGATCCCATCATATATAGGGTAGTGTGACTGCAGAAGGGAATGAGTTTAGCCCATTTTGATGAAGAAGCACAACGCAAAGTCTGCTTGATGAGTTCAATTTATCAGCGTGCCAAGTGTTTTTGCGTGCAGCCTGTTGGTGACCATGAGTGTCAGGCGAGAGGGCTCTTGGAGCTTCCTAATGGAGGGGTGGGAGGGGGAAAACAATTGCAGAGGATGTTGCTGCAGGAACAGGTCTCTAACTGAAATTATTAAAGCCATGTAAACAGAATAGGCAGGACATGTGCCAAGACAAGGAAGGAATAAAGACAGATTCTCCTAAAAGTCACTGTAGGAGCAGGTGAAGGTAATGGCTGCAGCACTGAGGGTTTTGAAGAGGGGGATTTAAGGAAGAAACTCAGAAAAGAAAAATGTCTTAATGTATTATAAAGCTAGAAAGACTGTCATCTTGTCTGTGGGCTGTAGGATGCATGGAAACTAGTTGTTTTCTTTAGGAAGCCATCTAATCTTGAAATTTTTTGCCAGTGATAGGAGTCCACATTGTCCCGTTTGGAAGTTTTAGTAAAACATAGCCGTGTGCTTCCTTGGGTTTCTTTAGTGTCTAAATACTGTAGATCAAGACCAGGTCTCTGTGGAACTTGCTGGAGAATTGTAGGAATTTACTGATCTGTTTGCTGCTCATAGTTGTGATCTGAGATCTGTTAGCCAGTGTTTAGGACGCTACATGGGATACAGTTTTTAGCTGAAGGCATGTGAACTTAGGTCTCCGCCTATAGGTGTGTAAGCTATAGCCAGACTTTTTGGCCCCCTTTGTAGACAGCAGAGATGCATAACAGATAATGAAGCTTATTCCAAGGTAGATGCCTAAAGTGGAGACACTGTGGCCCAGAAGCTGATGCCTGCTCTTGCTGCATCATATAACACATCTTCTAAGCCATTTAATGAAACATCTTATAGTACCACATCACTGGTAGTAGTGTAATAGCCAGTGACCTAGGATAGGACAGACCATTGAAGAAAAGAGAACTGAAAATATAGAAATGAGTATCTTGAGAAAGGGAAAAAGGTGTGTTTGAAGGGAGAAGGAATGATGCCTTCTGCGTAAACCTGAACTAAGGAGAAAGCAAGAGGGATGTAGAGTTGTGGGGAATAGATGCTGAAAAGAGGAAGCTAACCTAATGGCTTCAGAGCTGCAGCTGAAGGTTCCTTCAAGTGGGAGGTACATACTAGAGCAGCTCTTGGTCACTGCCTTGCACATGTTGTCTATTCAGTTTTGGATAGAGGCATGAAGAGCAATGGCTAAACCTGGAATTATGGGTCTAGAGCTATTTCAGGTTTTCAGGATGCTAAGGAGAGGACTCGAGGCAGAATGAACTGCAGATCATCTGTCATCACGCAGTGTGCTTGTGATTAGGGTGGGTTTGTGGTGACAGCGCGGAAGAGAGAGTCGGAAGATATCTGGGTTCTATGACTATCACTGCCTTGCACTTACAGATTGACTCAGCTCTCAATGCTTTACTGCTTCTGTTTCCTGTAGATAAAAGAAAGCTGACAGGATATTATTCCCTTATTTTGCAAGGGTGTGACGATGATGTAGGCCAAACTTGTCACTCCGGTGGTTCTGATTGTTGCCTCTTGTTTTAGAGCAGTGACGGGAGAAATGCTGAACTGCTCAGAACTCCTGCAATACTTTCTAGTTGTAAGACGAGGCTGTGACTGACCCTCACAGCCTCATTGGTGTAACTGATTTCCTGACTGACCTTGTAGATGGCTGTTCCAAATGAGTTTGGAAGCATTCACACAGGGTTCTGGCTCTGGATGAACTGCAATTGGCTTTGAAACTGCAAATTCATTTGAGGCAGCTTGAGAGAGAAGCGATGCAAAGGCAAGATCTGTCTCAAGGGAGATTGGCTGGGAAGGATGGCACCGTCTCATGGATCTACGCTTTGCTTGAGTCAGCACTTCCAGATACGCAGTGCTATTAATTCAGCCCCACTGAACGTGGCCTTTTCTCTTCCCACCTTTACGCCTGTAAAAACACCCTTCCTTTACTTTATGACCTGCTGTGTTTGCATTCCTTGTTTGGACAGCATTCTTACACAGCAGGCTGGAGGAAAAGCCTAAACTTGTTGTTAGTGCCATGCTGTAATGCACTGCTGCTCTATCTCAGACATGGGTCTTGTAAAACAGGCTTTTAGTCAGGTACCCATGAAGGCCTGGTGGTCTCCTGTCTTCTAAGTGGTGTATGAAAGCAAGCAAGCAAATGCTGCCCATCCCACCTCAGGCTTGCTGTTTGCAGGTCTGACTCTCTGGAAGATTATCAAGGGAGCCTCAAAACTGAAAAGAGGTGGAAGAAAACCATGCAGACAAGAAGGTGGGAGGATCTTTTGGTCCAGTGTTTCACACAAAGTACATTAATGTTTGGTCTCCTCTGAAAAGAGCAGGACTTAATCTTGGCTAGATGGAGTCCATAAGGAATGTTTGGGGTGTTTAACTTCTAAGGAGCAGCTGCTTAGAAGATGCTCCTGATTTCTTAAACCGAAGTGCCTAAATAAAACTGCAAGGTGTCAGATCAGAGTTCTAGGAGTCAGCCTGGTCACAATATTGCTTAAATCCGAAGAAACAATTTTCTAATGAGGCATCCTTCCAGGTGTACTTTATTTACACATCTATAGAACTAGAAGATTTCAATAGCTGAGAAGTAAAAAGAGTAGAATACAACTACTCCACGGCTGGGTGGTATTACTCTGTAACAATCACTGGGTACATACCCATCAGCTGCAGTGCTGCTACTGTTTTGAAATACTTGTACACTTGACTGTATCTAGGAGGGAGGGGAGAAAGTGAGGACCCTTTGAATTGTAATCCTACTTGCAAATAAGAGTTCAATCTCACCAAGTTTTCAGGTCCATCTGTTGTGCTCTCTCCTTGCCCATCCTTCTCACAGCACTGAAATCCTAATCATGGGTTGCTTTTCCTAGAGCAAGGGGCCAGGATCAACATCCAGGTTATTTATAGACAGTAACAGCCAAGTTGGTGCAAGGTCCCCGTTGCTGTAATTTTGCTCATAATTTTTCAGGATGTTTGAATTTTACTTCTCAGAGTGGTCTGGCTTACAAAGGGCATTGAGCAGGCATTCACTTTGCAGCAATTTCAGGTCAAGCATCGGTTTGTTTAGCTGAGACCATCAGGTTTTAGAAGTGCTTAGGTAACATTTTTCCAAGTGTAAAGTAAGACAAAATTGGATGGTTTGACCTTGCTATTTTTCTCTCTAGTATACAACTAGAGACTTTGTTTTGATTTTCAGCTCTATGCCAGAACAAGGACTGTTGCAGGCAGAAAGTCAGCTGTAGCTCAAAAAGTCTTCTTGGGTTGTAAAGCAGAGTTAAATGAAACCCAGGAGTCTTTTTCAAGGAATGAGGTGGTGCAGGTGCTTCTGTAAAGCTCAGTACACAGAAATGAAGACATGAGGGACTTGGTGTTTTCATTACTAACCAGTGGATGAAGGGGAGCAAACCAGATTAAAAATATCAGTGCAGGTGGAAGCTGTATTACCTTCAGCTAAATATCTCACACACACTGAAATAACAGTCTGCCTCTTGATGCCTTTTTAGTATCCTTGGGTCATGTAACCTTTAAAACCAAGTTCCAAAAGCTTTTTGAACAAATGAAGTCTTCCCACCCATTTCAGTGATTCTCAAGAATGGTAAACCAGGGAAAATGGCCAATTGTATCAGTTCATCTTACAGTGAAGGTCGTGGGAAGCTGGAGTAGGCTTTATTCTTCTTCGATAAGCACTGGTGCAAGCGGAGCTGGCACTTGACATTCAGGCATGATGGTTACTGGATGCCTTCCTCAGAGGCAGGGGCAGCTGCCATGTGTCCTTACAGGAGTTCATCTGTGGAGCAGTTCCTGCAGCTCCGTGTCCTGACTGGAGATGTGATGGGAACAGTGCGCTCAGCCCACTTCATCGCTGTGCTTTGTTCTGGGGAGCCATGCGGAGCAGCCCCTGGCCAGCAGTAGCAACCTCTGGCCTCTGGATCCATTTGGAAGGCTGTGCCTTCCGTGTAGGGTCTGTGGGTGCCCCAGGCTTTGTCATGTGGCTGGGTCACTAATGGCTTTCTTGGGTTTGTGGTTGTGGCTGCAGGGAATGAATGCAGTGTTCCACCTGGGAACAACTGATTTATGAGGAAAGGCATCATGCCACTCTTAAACGTCCTGAGAGACCAAATAGGACCCTTTTGTAAATGCTTATTTTTCTAGTGCTTTAATACGCTGCTTGGGTTGTGCTTTGCAGAAAAGCTGCTGCTGTGTTGGAGGCAAAGGAGTGAAAGCCGTGTCTGCTGTGCTAGTCGTTGTTAAACAGTCTGCGTATTTAGTTTCCTGTTGAGGGGACCTTTATTTAAAGCTAATTACAGGGCAGGCTTGACTACATGTAGTTGCAATTCCTGAACTAGTTTTGCTGGTTTCAAAGCAAAAAGGCTTTCTTAGTCTCAGGCTGGTCAGTTATCCCACAAGCTCACATGGCATGTGCAAGCTTAAAAGGCAAAGTGAAAAACTGAGGCTGGGAGGAGAGGAGGGGACAGAATTAAAAGCAAATGCTTGGCTTGCCTTGTTCTGAGACATCACTTAACCCTTGGAGGGGCAGGCTCTGTACTCTGGTTACTTAGACGAGAGGCGGAAGACCTGAAAGAAAGGCATGAGGAAACTTCAATCCACTTGAGCATGAGGCACTAGGTGAAATTGCTTCCTTGCAGAGGATCAGCCTAAAGATACTAAGAGATGCAGCCATATCTTTTTCTTAGGTGGTCATTGGTTCAGGATAGCCTACGTACCTGTGCATATGCTAAGAACTTCAATAATTTACATCTCAAGCTCATCAGGATAATTGGATCTGACCGAATATTCCCTTTCTATTTCATATTTAATACTTTCTCCAAGCTCTTAGCAATTACGGTGTCACCTTGGTTTGTTGCCAGTCTGTTCAGAATGACGCCCTTTCCACTGCTTGAGAGAAAACAGTCCCAACAGAATGATGGAGTTTTTCTCCTGTGCTGAAGGCTGAGGCTGACCTGCACAGGTGCAGGGAACATGCAGCGTTCAGCCAGTGAGGTCCTGTTACAGTGCCTAGCCAGTGCTGTTCTGTGCTTACAGGTACACACGTGGAGCACTGCAAGTAGAAACAAAAATTCAGCCCTTCGATGGATGTAGTCATGCAAGTCACGGTGGGCTAGGCTGCTAGTTAATGGTTAGGTAAAGTTAATTTTCTTGGGTTTGAAGATGTGCTCTTTTACATCCAGTGAAGTCCTGGCCCAGGGTATTGGCGTGTTTTAGTCCTGAAGTCCAGAAAGGAAACTGGTGGTGGCAAAATTTGGACATGGGGAGCTTGCATGAATTTGAATGCGTCTTTGATCTCCTGGCTCAAGTATGAGGGCTTGAGCACTTGAACCTAGGAACAGAAGAATATGGGATTGTGTTATTAATGAGTATTTCTGCTACTGCTGTCCTGTCCTAAAACAATGGCTCAGCTTACCAAAAGGGAAGGTGGTCTTTTTCTGCAATATTTAACTGATATTGTAGGGCTGTGTAGGGAAGTCTTTGTGTCTGAAGCAGATTGCCTCTAGGTAATACATATATATATTATTTATTTATTTATTTTCTTGCACTGCATCAGGAACCTTAAATGTGTTACGCTGTGAAAATGAATATAGGGAGTAAACCTGAAATCCTCGTGATCCTTTTTTCTCTTGTCTGGAAAATCACTTGCTCATATGAACTTGGTAATGTTTATGTTCTGGTATAGTCACACTACTCAGGCAACAAGATGAGCATTGTGGCAACAAAATATGCTCCTGGCATATTAGGGAAACATTGTAAAGGTGGCGGAATTAGGAAAATAACGTGTCTCCTGTGCTCTTATTTTTGCTTGCTTGCTGTGCAACTGTTTCAAGGCAGTCTGTGGTTGTGGCAGTCACTACTTCTAAGAGGTGAGAGCAATGCTGTGATCAGTATTACTGGCTTCACAGATTTTATTACTATTTTTTATTTGGTAATGTAATAGATTCTGTTAACCTTGGCTGAGATTAGACATATGCAAGCATACAGTGCAAAATTAGTCCTCGGTTCAGATGAAGAAGGTGGCATTCAGCACAGACTTGTTTTAGTTGTTCTTAATGTGTCAAACTTTGAGGTTAAATGTTCCTTGCTAAATGTCTGGGTTATCTCCTATATAGATTTTCTAACTCTGAAAATTTAACTTTGCAACTTCATTCTTTACTCATCGTAGTTTATTTCTGTATAGCACCTAAGTGGTACCTCAGGGCCTGTATTTGATGTTCAATCACATTCTGTGCACTTTAATGACAGTCTGCTGCAGTTGAAGGTCTATAGGAGCTTCCTTTGAGATGTCGTGGGGAGATGAGCAGTGACTTGTACTAATAAGAGATCAAATTGTTCACTAAGTTGGGTGACCTTAATAGTTCGTAACTTAAATTGCTTTTGCAGCAGTTTAAAAGTCAGTACATTAACAACATAGATGTTACTTGTCTAGTAACCAAGAGATTGACTTATATTCCTGGGGATGGAGTTCCTTTGCAGCCACTCAGTGCTTTCCATTTTGTAAATGCTGCACAAAGATAAACTAACTGAAGAGGTGATTGAAAGTGCTCCTATTCCTTTTTACATGAGTGAGTTGTAGAATGTGTGTGCTACTTCATGATTTGACAGTGAAGACACTGGAGAGGTATTTTTCCATGTGTAAGAGAGTTCATAATTTAAACCTCATCTATTACTGAAATGTAAAAGGGTCTGAATTTAGGGAAATGATACCCAGCCTTTGTCATAAGTGTCAAGGCCAGGTTCTACTTGCTTGCTTACTGCTTTACAGAAGGGTGTTGCAGCATGTTCCCAGAAATCATCAGTTGAAAAGCTGCTACCAGGCTGAAGGGAAATGTGGCATGATTTTTGTGCTCCTGACGAGCACTGCTCTTCAGGCTTCCTAATCCTTCCTGCCAAGGTGGTTGCTCCCTGGGTACAGCAAATGAGATTTGTCCATTGCCAGTTCTTACTTCTGGCATGGCCTCATTGTGACTGCCTTCTTCCCTGAACCACCGGCGTGTAGTCTGCTTCCAAGGTATTTAAAAAGCACTCGCTTGGTTTCATCATGTGGTTGTTGGCTGCTTCAAGAAACACTTGCTTTCAGTGGCTCTGTGAAAATACAGGCATCTGACAAAGAGGTCTGACTCCAAAGGACCTGACTGTAGATACTGCTGTCTGCAAGGCAATTGGGAGACCTGTGAGGTGAGTTGCAGCTTTGTGTAATGGAAGATAGAGCAGGCTGGTTGAGAAAAGGCTCCAGAGGCAAGCATGAATGTGGAGATGTGTTACTTCCTTAGATTAATCCCTCCCTCATCTTTCCTTTCTCTTGAGCAGTGCGTTTGAAGCACAGAGAAGCAGAAAAGAGGTCAGGCACTTACTGTTTTTAAGGAGCTTGTACTGTCTTGTCTTGTGCTCCTGCTTGTCCAGTGTTGTAATTTGTCTCAAACTTCCTCCCTGCTCCCCAGGGTGGTAGGTAAATGCCAGCGATGGGATCAGTGGGCAGCAGAACTCATGTGCCTGAATACCTCATCCAGGTTGCACAGTAAGGTCTGTTCCTGGGTTCAGACCAGCTGAGTATGTTTTGATTGGCTTACTTTAACCTCTGAAGAGATGACTGGAGGGAGAACCTTTCCTTATCTTTTTCCAGAGACACTTTGTATTTCCCTGCTAGTGTGAAGAGGTGCAAAGACATAAAGCTAGAATCTTACTACAGTTGTAACGCCTAAAGGTGCAGTTTGGTCAGCCTCATGGCTCGTGCAAAAATTAGGCTTCAGCTTGGAGCTCCAGCCTCTTTCTGACCTTTAAGCTTACAGTCCTGTTATGGCTGGGCATTAATTGTGTTTCTGAAATCAGACCCATGATTGCTTTCCGTGGTCTCATGAGCTTTTCGTTGCTGTGCTGTGTCCTTGTTTCCTTGCTGAAGAGCACTCAGGCTGGTGGGACAGGCCTTTTCCCCACACATGTGTATGTCCAAATTGTCACATGCTTCGGTGGCTCCTCGTAATTGCAGTCTGTGGGACAACTATGTGGTGCTGCCAGCTGGGTGATGGAAAAGCCCCACAGCTTCTGCTATCACTTGATAGCAGAATCAGGCAGCTCAGGACCTGTCCTGAAAACTCCTAGATTCTCTTGTGGTTATTGCAGCTTGTTTGAAAATTCTGCAGGTTCAAAATTGAAAGGAGATCAAATCTTTTACTTAGAAACATTGTCAAAATCCATGCAGTTCTGAAAATGACTCAATGAATTTTGTGGAGAACCTCTTTTTTTCTCTTTTTTCCTTAGATGGGTGAGCTCAGGTTTGGAAATAATGTTGTAATCAACAGATCCTGTTTAGTGTGCACTATAGATCCAACTAATCTGTTTTAAGATGCTGGGGTGAAGGGCTAGTGGCATACTTGGCCAGAAAACAGTTATGTTACTGATGTCACAGGCTAATGCTTCTCTGAAAATCATGAGAAAACATTTGGAGTTGGCTTGACGTAGATGTCTGGTGGTGGAGGGAGTTGCTGATGCTGAGCCAGGGCGTTGGTTTCCTGCTTTTTTTCTTGAAGGAAGTAGGGTTCATTTAGAGATGACAGAATATCATATAAACTAAAGGAAAGAAGATGTGAAATGGCACAAGATGTGGGAAAAGCCTAGTCAAGTCATAAACTTGCCTGTCTTCTAGGCAAGCCTGTAAGCCTTTTGGCTCGAATTCAGAAGGAAGGGGTCTGGAAGCAGGGAACTTTGTAATATGATATAAAGCTGTAGAGCAAAAGCCTGAGGCTCTGATTTCTGTCTCCTGTGGTTAAAATGGTTTAGGAGGCTTTGGCCCCAGTTCAGCAAAGCACTTCAGTTTGTATGCTACCTTTTCTTATTAGTCTCAGTGGAACAATTCACATGGATTAAACTAAGCCTGAGTTTGCCTTCCTGGAGCAGGGGCTTTACAGTAGGTAGGAAGCATGAAATTAACACCCCTAAAGATGGTGTTGATGTAAAATTGATGTGAAGAAGCTCAAGTGAGAGCAGCTCGGAAGGCCTGGAGAAGAACGATGGTGTGATTGGTCTCATGCATTTGCTGGGCCAGATGCAGAAACTTTGTAACAAATCTTAATAGTCTCTAGAAGAAACACAACAAACTATCTGAGGTGGTAAAAATTCAGTGCTTAAACATCGAGCCTGTTCGGAAACATGACGTGGTGATGTGCGGGTGAAGATGGAGTTCAGAGTTGGAGATGCTCTGTGGGTCCTTGCCTCTCTGGAAGCTGCTGCCAGTTAGGTCAGGACCTAACCAAACAGCAAGGATTCACCTGCAGCTCTGCAGACAGCACTAGTACCATACAGAGGAACCAAGCGTGTTTCTTGTCTTGGACAGTCTGCCGTTAGCTGCATACTCAGGAGCCCCAGCAGCTCGAGGTAAGCTGCTGTGCCCTGTGATAAAGGCAGCAGAAGCAGTCCTTGTTGTCTCCTGAAGCAAAGCAGTAACTAAGCTCAACCATTTGGCATTTGCTTGTCATCTTTTACGTGCATTTTTGCTGAAGAGCTCTCTATGAAAAATGCAAAAAGACCAATTTCAAGTGGCAAATAGCAAGAACTCTAAGGCTTTTCCTTATGTGTTAGTGATGGCATCAAAGCAACAAACGTAGGACACTGTACCAGATCCTGAAATCAGTGTTTTCTTGAATAAAAAGTGTATGCTTGCTAAACGTTTAACTGCTTGCAGCTTGATGGCATGAGCATGTTGTTGAGCTTTCCAACGTGCTAAATGGAAACCTCCAACTGCTGCTGCGTTCCAGCTCACCTTCTGGGCTGCTGTGGCTCTGGGACAGCTTTCTGCCCTAAGCTTTCCAAGGCCAGCGTTTGTCCTCGTGGCTAGCATTGCGTGCCTTAGGTAAGCTGTTTGTTAAAGCATACGGGGCAGTGTGTTTGCTTCTGAATTCAGGTTTATGTACAGGCCAGCAGCGTCACAGTGATGCTGTGGAAGGCATGTGAGAGGGTTTCTTCTCTCCCCAAAACACTCACCGCCTGATTCATGGTCTCAGTGCTGCAAATTGTCTTTGTCTTCTTGAGGCAGAACAAGAAGGCTGTTCTTTTCTTGTCTGTGATAGACACAGCCCTGAGAGAAAGACGTCTTATACACTAAGTCTCCATCTGACAGGGTAACTGGGTTTTGTGAGATGCTGCCCTTTAGCCCTGCGGTAGGGTGTCTGTGTCATGTACTGGGCAGTAAAGGTTCCTGTCACTGAATGCCACTCCGTCTGTTTGGTGACTTGTAACTTCATGACTGGGGAAATAAGTTATTCCTGGTTTGAAGGGGAGGATGTGAGGGACAGACAACCACTGTCTGAGCCCTGTTCAGCTCTTTGAGCTGGCATATTTTAGCTTGGAGCCTTTGCATTCCTTTGGCCAGTACAGGCCTTAAAAAAAAGTCCTGCTGGGTGGTAAATAAAAGATGAAATTGAGCTGGTGGGGGATGAATAAGGGGCTGATGCTGTTGAATAGCGGTGACTGTCAGTACCCTTCCAAAGTAAGTTGTCTGATCACCCCATTACTAATCGTGCTGTGTTCTGGGGGACTTGAGTTGTTGTCAGTGTCACACTGGGCTGGCAGTTGTCATAACTTAATGAGAGGCAGGATTTTGTCTGAAGTTGTGAGATGCTGTACTGGAAGGAAAAAAAAGGCAGAAACTACTCAGTCAAGTGCTAATATTTCTCTGCTGGAAGTTCTCAGGCTTACTGCTCTTCTCCCTTTGCATAGTAAAAGATGGCACTTGCAGCCCTACATCTTGTTGAATAAAAACTAATTGAAAAGAAATCCACTGAGCGTTGCTCAACACACAGACTTCACATCCAACCCAGTAAAGCCCTGTGCTTGTTCCCATATGCTTTACTGGAGAGACTGTCAAATAGACCTGCCTTGGTAATCCCCGTCTTGAAGATCTGCATGTGAACACGCTCCTGGAGAGGCAGAAAAGGTCTGGACAGTGCTTTGTTCTGACCAGGGCACCTCGTCTATCGTTACTGCTCAGCACCAACTGAAGGGCCCTACTCTGTGAGTTCTGAGCATCTGGTGTACAAACAGCTTTCTTCCCTCTTATTGTACGGGAAGCTGCCTTCGTGCTTCATTTTGCTAGTAAAGCTGTGTAGGGCTGAAAATATTGCATCTGAACTAATAAGGATGAGGCAGTGGTGCTACCTGTGAATTGCAATTGCAACAAAGCCCAGAGCACTCTTTTGAGCGTTCAAACACAAACCAGAAACTTGTTCTGGAGTACAAGTCCTATGAGGAGCGGCTGAGGGAGCTGGGATTGTTCAGCCTGGAGAAGAGGAGGCTCAGGGGTGACCTTATCGCTCTCTACAGGTACCTCAAGGGAGGCTGTAGTGAGGTGGGGGTTGGTCTGTTCTCCCACGTGCCTGGTGACAGGACGAGGGGGAATGGGCTAAAGTTGCGCCAGGGGAGGTTTAGGTTGGATGTTAGGAAGAACTTCTTTACCGAAAGGGTTGTTAGACATTGGAATGGGCTGCCCAGGGAAGTGGTGGAGTCACCATCCCTGGAGGTCTTTAAAAGACGTTTAGATGTAGAGCTTAGCGATATGGTTTAGTGGGGACTGTTAGTGTTAGGTCAGAGGTTGGACTTGATGATCTTGAGGTCTCTTCCAACCTAGAAATTCTGTGATTCTGTGGTTCTGTGAAAGAGCCTGAAGAAGCAAATTTGTAAGCATCCCTAAGGATATAAGCAGAAGAGCTGATACACAGGTAACAGGAGATCATTGTAGCCTTTTCTAATACCTTTCTGGTCATTGTATGGACTATGAAATGAGTAAGAAAACTGGAGAGCGCTTAAATTGATGGGAAGAGGAAAGCAATTGGCAAATGATGTAGAGAGATCAGAAAGCATGTACAGTGATCTTCAAAGAGCTGAGATAGCAAACAGTTGAGCTGTTGATCATGTGAAGAGTTAGAACAGGATGAGACTGGGGAAGAAATGCTCCCGTGTCAAAGGAAAATCAGGTTGCAATGGTGAAAAGTGTGAAGTAATTTCTTGGACAATAGTGGAAGCCTCAGAGTTTTGAGTCATTTCAACCTGTGTCCCAGGACAAAACTCCAAAATATACTGTAAATACCTACCCGGTATAGCAGAGGGATGGACATTACTGTGCTTCATTTCAGTCACTTTTCTGGCAGGAGCACTGACTCTGTTTTCTAGAATGGAAAGTCAGATGAGTTGCAACTTGGCTGGGGGGAATGGAGGTTTCAGTGATGTGTGTGTATTTTTTTTCCCCATGCATATTAGCAGCTGAGGATCAGATTTGTTAGAGTGGTTTCAAGTTAAGCTCCAATAATAAAAGTATCAGAATAGATGTTAAGACAACATGAAAAATTGTGTAAGAATCACTTTACATGATCAGATCCGGAGTTCTTTACAGAGCTTTGTTTTCCACGCTTCATTGAAGCTAACAGGAGTTTGCTGGTGTCTCGCAAATAGAGGCTGTCATATAGCAAAAGCCAGTAAGGGTGTACTGCATCTGCCAGTTCGAAAGCTCAATTACTAATTTTTTCTTGGAGTTAGTGCTGTGAATTGAGTTCGTTACCTTTTTAAATCTACAGTACAACTGTTCACGGACAGGGTGAATAACAGTGATATCTCCAAACCCGACCTTTTTAGAAAGTGCTTAAGAGAAATGCAGGTAATAAGCAACTTCCATTAAATAATGGTTCACTTATATTTAAAGCTGTATTACACATCTTGAATTAATGAAAGTATTCATCTACCTTTCTAAGGTTTTCTTTTTTACTACATGTCCAAGTGAGGACAGGGCTTTTTCAAGATGCTGACTTCTCATCCCATGCAGAAAGACATGCAAAACTGGTTTCCCAGATAGCATTCAACCTATCTGTCACTGTCAGGATTCCTAAACTGATGTGACACTAATGTGTGAGAGGGATTCCTCATATTAGTGTAGTGAGCGTCAAAAACCATAAGCAGTCAATTTGAGGCTAGATGAGATGGCTGTGAATTTCAAGGCTGCGAAGTCTCCTTGGGGATAAATTATTTTGTAAGTACTCAATGCTTTTATACTCAGCCTTCCCTTGGTAATAGACCTGCCGGGTGTCACTAGAAGCAAGATACTAAAACTAAAACACAGCTTCGTCCAATGCAGAGAACACTTCCAAAGGTGCTGAGGCTCGGTGGGCTTGGAATAAATCAAATTCTCTCCAGCTACTTATCCCCAGGTCACAGTAGCATAAATAATTACATAGCAGCCCATACATATAGTATCCTGGATCCTTCTACCTTTCAGGCCTCTGAATTTGAATGACTTTTGCCTCTTGACAGGTGGAAAATTGAGATGGAAAAGAGAATCTTCATCTCTTGGGAGAAACGAAGGCTTGTTGTAAGCAGAAAGCAAGGCCTGAAATATGGCTGTGACACATGTAAATAAATGGGAAGTTGGCCTCTAAGGAGGAACTTTTCCTGTCTGTGTGCAGCTCGCGGGTTAGCTTCATCTCCCTGGACTGCTCACGGGGTGTGGGTGGGAGAGAGAGAAGTCTGCCAGGGGTCATCAGTGTTTTGCCTTCATTTCCAAGCACAACAAAGGAATGTGATGTTTGCGAAAATGTGACTCACTGGAAAAGGTTTTGGCTGCCATGTGCCTGTAAGGATTGTAACGGAAAAACATCTGCTTTCCAGAGCGTGTTACCAATCTGGAGGATGCTCATGGTGGTATATGTTAAATTGACTTCTGAAGTAATGTTGATAGGGCGGGGAGTCAGTATTAAAAATACATCTTTAAAAGCTTCTCTGGTACTGAGGAATAATATTACTTCTCTAAAATTTCCTGAAGTCTGAGTGTGTGAGGATTTTTTTTTTTTTGCTTTTACAAATTTACAAAAAGCTGTGTGCTGATGTAACAAAATTGAATGGGATTCTTGGTTTGCAAAAAGTAATGGGATGCACAACTGAAACTGATAATGCACACAAGTATAGGTGACAATGTTAGCTTTATTGCTTACAGCATGGACTTTGTTACATCTCCTTTGTTTTGAGTGAAGGGACAGATGGCATACCAGAGATCTGTGGGATGTGGAGGTTACAAACCTTTTATAATAAAGACTGTCAAAAAGGCAGACTTCTGTCGTGTTAATTGCGCAGCAAATACACATTGCAGCACATAGGGAAATGTGCTTGGTTTTGGTCTAGCTGAAGTTATATAAAATTGCTATCAAAAGCTTAGACATAAATAGCTTTCTTTTTTTTTTTTTTTTTTTTTTTTCAAACTTAGGAGCAAGTCCTGTGACTATTTCAGCACGGCTCCATCAATAGACCAAAAGCACGTATGTGTTGACAGGTCTGGACTTGAGAATTTGTATCCAGCACAGTAATTTGCCTGTTGCGTGCTCATCACCTGACTCTTCTCCATGCCCTAACAGTTTATATATGCATCCTGCTTGGATCACATTTGGAGGAAGCATTGGCAGCTGGCCTAAAGGTTATATATAGCTCTGCACAGCAGGGTGCGTAACTTCAGTTCTGGGTAACTGTAACAGATAACCAAAACCACCACAAAGAGAATGCAGATGCAAGTCTACAGAAGGAAGGGGAAAAAAGGTTATTCTCTATATGTTCTCATTATATTCTGTATCTTCTCTCCTATATGTTGTTTTCTATATTGTTCTCTTACCTACCAGTTACATAGCTAAGAATGGCTACTTAAAATGGAAGCATAGTATGGTAAGACAATCATAATGGCAATCATGGGTGATACGGAAACATGTATAACATGTAAATAAAATATCATTGGTATAGAAGGAATAGGCTTTTTTAGGTTAAGTACAGCAGTTACTCCTGCCATTATGGGTTAGGAAGTTACAAAGGTATAACAACTAAACATTTCGGGTACACTTAAATATATATATATATATATTTATATATATACATAAGATAAAATGCTATTGATTTCAGCTGGTCCTTACTATTCCTGCTTATTTCTAAAAATTATTCCGGTGTACTTGGTGATTATTTTCTTTCAGACATTCCTCAGCAATGTTTGGAGCCATTGTGAGTCTCTGACCAACTCTGGCTGGCACTGAGGATGGGCTCACCTGTGTTTGATGCAAATTAGGGAAGGCTTCAAAATAAATACTTAGTGATATAGCTGTTTTGGCTGAAAATACTCTTTAAATGGTTCTGAGTGCACTTAAGTTTGAGGTCTATATAAGGTTTTGTAAGTTGTCTATTGATTTGTTCATTTTTCTTTTTCCTTTTTTTTCCCCCTCATGCTTTTACCTCAACAATTACTGCAGCTTGTCCCAGAATTTGGTAATAGTACATGAGAAAAGAGGGCAGCCTTCTCACACAGAGGTGCTGTTGGCAAGCTGGTGTATGTGAGTTTATTGCAACGGTATCCAGGCACATATCTCCCTGTGAATGTTATCTCCAAAAAAACACCACCATGGTTTCATGAAACTCCTACTTAGGCTGAGCTTTTCCCGAGTTCTACTGACTTGTGTGTTCTCTAAAGCCCATTCCCTTCTAAATGACTTTGTTCATCACCTGGAAGAAATTTAGAAAGCTGCTACAGTCCAGAGGGAGCTTATGCCACTTTTTCCATGTAGTCTGAGTCTGTATATATCATGCTGATAACATAAACTTTAGAACTCTGATGAATTTTTTCCCTTTCGTTTATGTGGGAGGTATGGTAACTGATTTTTAAAGGGCATACTTCAAGGAATGATCATTTGGTGAGTAATGAGGAAAAGACAGAATGCAGGAGTCTGCTTATCTGGATAAGTAACGGGAGAGTCCTGCTCTGAAAGCAGTGACATGAATTTGTTTTGAGATGTCACTCATGTAGTCTCTGATTGCCACAGGGAAGGCCTCCTTGAGATCGCTAGCTTAGGTCTGGCAAAGTGTCAAAGACAAAACTGGAGCTTTCTTTAAGCCGAAGATAAGCTAGAAATCATAGAATCATTTAAAAGGGTGGAAGAGACCTTCAAAATCAAGTCCAACTCTCAACCTGACCTACAGAGTTGGACCATTAAACTGTGTCTCCTAGTGCCACATCCACACGTCTCTTAAACACCTCCAGGGACGGCAGCTCCCGTCCCCTAACCAAATAGTACTAGTATAGTACTACAGCAACTTTAACGAAGAAAAATATTTTTATCTGGCATGGTCTTGGGTGACTCTGCCTAATGTTTTTCGAATTGGAGAAGACAGTTGTGAGTGGTTATTGATTTCCTGCCTATAAGCGCTGCCTTCTGTGCGTCTGGTCTGCATTTCCACATGTCATGTATTTCCTGTTTATCTTGTGTTCCGTGGCAGTGGGAAGCAAATCAAAATTCCAAGTACTTTTTCTTTGACACAAGCTATCAGAATCAAGGCTTGACGTTCAAATTGAACAATTATCTGTAGAAAGGGTCAACAGCGAGGGGGCAGAATTGGCAAGTGGCATATAACTAGAAAAGTTTCTAAAAACTAGAAAAGAGTTTGCAGCACATTGGCAGGACCTCACAGAGCTGCGAAGATTTGGAGACGTAGCAGATGAGCTTAAATGCAAACCATTGCTGGATAGGACATGCTGGAAGTAAGAATTAAAGTTCTGTTGTGGTATACTTTATTGTGAGCAGACAGGAAGAAAAGCAAGGTTTTAATGTTGACAGTTCAATGGAAACAGATGCTCGCTGTATAGCAGAAGCTACAGAAACAGCTAAGGAGGCTACTCAGTTCCAGTGTATTAGGTAGGATAAAAATGAAGTTTGCCTGCACTTTGTTTCTGGCAACAGAGGAATCCTGCCAAGGATCCAGGTGTGCTTTCTGAAGCTGGGGAGGTTATTTCTCGGAAGCACTTGGTCAGAGTTGGGGGCTTATTAGAGGATCACCAATCCAACACAGATATCAAATCCTGTTTTGTTTATATATATTTTTGTCCTAAATAGCATGATGTGCTAAAAGTGTGTATGACAATATTCTGAATTGCTGCAGGGAAGTCTGAATTTTCTGAATACAGAGAGATGAAGATTTCAGTATTAAAATTGTTCTTGAATGCTGGAGCGGCAACATACAGGCTGAACTCTGGATGTGGCTGAGATGAAGGGAAAAGAGGGAATCCTAAATTTTGCAGCTGGCCTGATTTGTGGGGTTGTTTTTAAACTATTTCTACTAATAGTAGCAGTAGGTAGCAGATTGGGGCTTTGGATTTGTAATAATTATTCTAAAACGTCTGCAGCTCATCTTTGAAACTTTCGGTTGGACTTTAAGTCTTCAGCTTCTGGATGAATTTCTCAAGAGGTAGTAGTCTTGGAATGTAGGACTGAGCTTCAGAGAAGAGAAAACATAATGGGTTTTGTTGCATGAACTACTGTGTCTGCAAACAGTGAAGTTGCTGCTTGCACCCAAAGAATAAATAAAGGTGGTCTTCCATACATGTAGCACAGCAGCATGTGTTTAATGGCATAAAATCATAGTTTATCTGTCTGTTAACCAGAGTGATGAGAAAGAGAGGAATTGGAGTTTTGTGTTTCAAGTTGACCTGATTGGTGCAGGAGAGGAGGAAGGGAGTCAGGGAGGGAGGCGACTGGCTTGGGACAAAAAGAAAATGCACAAGAGCAATATGTAAGCCATATAGAATGTGTTAGGCATGTGGCAAATAACATGAATATATATTCTAATCTGAAGAGTTTCACTGTGATCCTCTTTGTGGAGCAGCAGTCCCAGAAAAGGTGACTGTTGCTTTTCCTGCCGCAAGGAGCGGTGGGAAGTAGGACCTGTCCCAGCTCCCTGTCCTGTCAGGACAGCTCTTTACCATGTGGCCTTCCTTTCCAAGCATATTTCTACTTTCTTGGCCTCCTGTAGTCTTCTGAAAAAGCAGCAGCTCCTACGTGTCCTGAATGTGGGCTGACTAGTAAAATCCAAGGCCAGGCACATTACTGATTCTAATCTGGCTGAATGAGATAGGAGGTACATTACAGGGAAAAATGCCATGGACACAACTATCATGTTGCCCTTGCGAAGCAGCGCATTCTCAGTTAACTTTCCATTTGGGATGTTGTTCATCTCCTGGTTTTTATTAACTGGCAAATTCCCGAAGAGACAGGCAGCTTTGGCTAAAGTGGGCTTTGTGATGTCCCACACTGTCAGGTGTTTGATTTATCTTGCTGTTCTGCTGCATCTCCCCCACCCGGAGGGCAGGGTGGTTACGGAGCAGTCCCAGCTTGCTCGGGAATCTGCATTACCAGGCCTGCAGTGTTTTCATGTTGTCTGATGTGCTTCCCTTGAACAGCTGCCGACTGCTGTGGCACAGCTCTGCTTGGGCTGCAAATGCCCTGGAGCTCGGGCACCTTCTGTGGAGTGAGAGGAAAGGGGCTGGTGAGGGGCAATCAGTTTCTCTCCCAGTCCTTTTCAAAAACAGGGCTTAAAGACAAAATCCAAGCAAAGGTGTGATGCTGTCTCAGGTTGACAGCTGGTAGAGCTCTGTCCAGTGAAAAATACCTGCATCTGAAGAGCTGCCAGTTCTTCTGGGCATGTAGCATAAAGCTTCTCAGCATTGAGTTCTTAACAAAACAAACAACAAAAACTGAATTCTCAGTTAAAGAGACATACCATCTGATGGGAACTGGCAGAGCATTAGTACAGCAGCCTGCGGTCCAGCACCCCTCATTTAACAACCCTCCATCCCTAGTTTCATCTCAGCTGCTGTTCATCAGATATCATGGCTTTATGCCTGGAGCTCTTAGTATTAGTGGTATTTATTCCTCCTACTCTGATTTCAGCTGATGCATCAATTAATGCAGGATTAGTTCTCAACTGTAAAGGTTCACAGCAAAAACATTCAAATTTCATGTTTAGCTTTACAGGGGTACAGTACAGGTTTCCACTTCATCCCTTTCTGAACGAGCCTTTTTGGTGGCAGGTAGCTGCATCAGCTGCAGCTGCTGGCATTATGGTCTGTTGCCACCTTCCATGTTTTCTTTCGATGCAGCAGTTTGAGTGCCTAGGCAGGGGGAGTGAGTATAGTGGAAGTTAAAATGTAAAAGTAGCATATTTACTAAGGTAGGGTTTGAGTACTGTGGCTCCTGATATTCAGTGTCCTTCCTTCATTCATTGCTGCATGCGATTGTTGTGACTGGTCTGATTTTTTTTTCCATTTTTTCTCTTTTCCTTGAGATGTCCTGAGATGTTATTGTTGCCCCTAAGTAAGGTTTGGGGTGATTACATTTAAACATGTGGTATGGATCAGAACTGCTAAAAAGACAAAGCAAACTGCTTGGAAGTTGCTTGTTTGCTTATTCCATAGCAGTGAGGTCTGTTTATTTCTCCTTCTTGCTTTGTGTAGGCTGTTAACAGGAACTGCATTTTGTTCCTTCCACCAGCTCCTTTCGGAGCAGTTTTTGCTAGGAAAGCTGTTGCGTGCCTCCCCCCTTGTGTGAGCAAAGTAACAGCTGTCTGGTCACGGGGCTGCTGGAGACAGCCCACCAGGCAATTTGTGAACCTGGAAAATTGCCTTGCGAGATGGCACCTTTCTGTTCTTGGAAACGCCAGCAAAACGTGCAGTGAGGTTGGGCTTTGGATGATGGGTTACTTGGCAGCACGTAAACGTGCCTTGTCCTTGATTAGCCACCTTATGCTTGCGTGTGACATGAGAACCTTTGCCATAGCCCTTCTCCTCTGTGAGTAATTCGGGGTGTTTGCATTGGTCCAAAACAGTCTTGCTTTACTTAAATCTATTGGTTGTAAGAAAACTTAAGGAAGAGTTGTGTGGCCATGCAATAATGGCTAGGAAGAACAGACTGCCTGCCTGATCCAGGTGATCTCCTGGCAGGCATAACAGCCCATGGCAGCGACAATATGGGGTCAGGCTCAAGATGGCTGCGGTCTGCTAAGCAATATACTGTGCCCATATGTAAATACCCAGAGAGCAGTAACAAGAGGGCATGCTTAGGTGAGATTTGCCCCATCTACTTCCATGTCTTTGAAATATTCTCAGGATGTGGCTGTTCTTCTGCCATGGATAGATTTCTCTTCCATGAAATTTTTGGTCTAATTCTGAACTTAGGCTCCCTTTTAGGAACCAGAGTTACCTTCTGCAGTGATTCCATGTGTCGTGTTCTGCTCTTTGTTTCTTGGCCAGGCTGCTGTTAGTTCCATTCAGTGTCTGCTAGTTCTTGTTTGAGAACAGTCACGCTCAACTGTGTATGCTTTTGAAGACCTTGCACTGCAGGGATGTTTCAGGCTCCCACACGATCTCCGTATGCAGTCCCGTGTGACTGAGGACAAACCTAGTGACTTGGAGCAAGTGATGTTGGAACAGTGTAGTCAGCAGGGTGGAACTGTAGGAAGTAGCCTTTGCGCATACTTCTGACTCTTTGGCTCATTTTAAATTGCTTGTTTTAGTGTGTGATTAGCATTTCTGATTTTGTTCAGCTCTGACCCTGATCTGAATGCTTCTTCCTTTTATTGCTCTCCAAATGGAACACTGACATGAAGTTGTGATGTAAAGCTGGCAGCTTTTCTGAAAATCTCTGGAGTTGAAGGTTTTTACTCAAATTTCATTGTATCTTCAGCCATAGTACTTGGTTTGGCAAAACTTGGAGAGTGCAACCTGGCTCTTTTACTTTGTCGGTTGTTACATAAAGGCCCGATTCGCACCCACTGAGAAGAATGTTGCCAGTGCGTTGGATCCCTGGCTCCTGACTGGTTCCATAACCACTTGACTGCATCTAAGAATCTAATCCCTGACCTCCTGAACCTTAGTCTGCACCTTAGCCACAGAAACCTCCTACATCCCAAAGAGGAGGGAGGAGATAAGTAGGACAGCATTGAGTTTGTAAACTACCTGAAAAAATACTCTTGGCAGAGTGATAATGAGGGGTTAAAAGAACTTAGCAAACCGTGAAATGTGTAGTTAAGTCAAAATAAATCTGTTGCTCAAATCTCAAGTAAACTTCTGTACTACTATAGTACTGTTTCTCTTAGACCCAGTAATTCCTCACAAATTATTTTTTTCTTTTTTTGGCCAACAGTCTTGTGTGTGAGTTCCTGCTAAGCTCTTGAATAGTCACTCAGCTGTAGAACTCCATCTCTGAAATGACAGTTTTTAACAGAACAGGGCACTTGAGGAGATGACCAGAGGTCAAAGCATCACACTGATTTGTTTTCAGAAGTGCAGGGCATCTGGCAGCTGCCATTGACATCAAAGGAAACTTTCTGGTGCTCAGATCTCTTTAATAGGCTGTGTAAATATCTGTCTTCTTCAGACAACAACTTCTTAATACGTTGTTTCAAATAACTGAAGTCTCTGTTCTGGGAGACTGTTTTTGCTGCAAAGACCTTTTATTCGCTCTCATGTTCTATGCAAGTGTCACTAGCTTTATTTTTGCTTGAATACCTCAAGACATCTAAACAAAGATATTAACGAAGAGAAAGTTGGAAGTTTTTGTTTATTTGGTACAGGGTCAGTGAATGAATGATGTTTCTGAATGGCCTTCAGTGGGGTTCAGTCTCGCATTGAATTTAAGAGTGATAAGGATGTTTAGCTCAGTTCACTGGAAACTGGAAATTCAGAATAATTGGTTGTTAGCCAGGCACACACATTGCTACACACGATGTTTTGAGTCATAGGTTTATGTTTGTTGGGTTCAAGTATGAGTTATCAGGATGTTGATACAGGCCATTACCGTAACCTGATGGGACTTGAGTCTTACAAGAAGCAGGGGCAGAGGACATTATATCAGGACAGGAACAAGGAGGGATGGATAGATTTAGAACAACTGGAAAATGAGTTGGAATTGTTGGTAAGCAAACTTTGTTTGGGATTTTTGGTAAGCAGAGTGAAAGGAACCTTCTGAAGTTCTCCACGTATGCTGGCTGGACGTGTAGGCCTGAGTCAGCAACAGTCAAGGTTCAGATTCCCCTAAAGCTTTTATTTTGCAGAATGCAGGTAAGGAATTTCATGGTTAGAATTTGTCTGTGGCTTGTAATAGCTCTTGTTGAAACAAACAAACAAACACCTGTAGCTGTTCTCAGGCACCCTATTAATTTCATGGAGGAGAAGTCATAGCTTTGGAGCGTGTCAGAATCAGTCCCTATTTCTGAAATGTCTTTTCACATTTTCTATCTTTTTTTGTTGTTGTTGTCATTCAGAAGCATGCCATATCCCAGGCTCTTAATCCAAGCAACCTTATAACTTTACTATGCTTTCCTTTCTGTTTTAGCCTCATTCTACAGTGGCTATGAAGGAGTTGCCCCAAAATCTCATCTGTCCTTCTGCTGTTGCTCACTTCTGCATTCTCAAGTCCTGCATAAACAATGCTAGCAGTCTCACAGAATAAATGGTACACCCTGGAGTAACTATGCCTTACCACATGTGACTTAAGTTTATTGGGGGTGGAGAAGAAACACTATACATGCACTTAATGACACATTCAGTGTTACTGTCACATTGCAGAATTGTGTTGTGGAATAAAAGCAAAATTGCAGGAGTGCCATCAGGCCACATGAATGTTCTTGGAGCTTATGGATGCTCTGTGTTCAACTTTTGTCCACCTCCTCTAGTGATCTCCTTTAATTGGCTCACTAGAAAGTTTTGTGCTTGCTCTCCATTTTGTGAAACTGTTTCCTAATATCTCCAACTTTTTAAGACATGCTGTGGGACCGTGGGCAGGAATTCAAGAGAAATGAATGAATGATGGAACCTCTGCTAAATTTTTATTTCCTTCAGTGAGCGCCAGCTTTAATCCCAAATTGCAGCCCTGCTTTCTTCCAGAGATGCACATGCTCCAGTTTTCTGCCAAATTTTGGAGCCTTCTGTACCTGATCAAGTCTAGTATGTAAAGGATTGAATTTCTATGTTTCCCAAAAATTGGGGAATTGAATTCAGTTACGTTTTATTTTAGGTTATTGCCTCCAAACAATGCCAAAGGTTTTCTTTACATTTGTTATCTTTTGAGAGATCATTCATCCTATCCGTTTCCTTTGACCTGAACAGAGCCTTCTGGACAAGTAGCAAAACTTCAAATCAAGATGCAAGTTTCAAACTGTCTGAATCAGAGGGCCTTTGACAGAGCATTGCATGTCGAGAATATATTTTTGAAGCCTAACTCAACCATGTTGTCCGTGCTGTGATAGTTTTACCAGCTGAGAACCTCCTGCTGACCTGTGTTACTACTTTAAACTGCAGCTTCAAGTATGGAATTTAGGGACACCATCTTTTCATTGGTGGATCTTTATCCTTTTTTCCAGATATTATTCTTGTATCAAAATTTTGTACGATAAGAGATACGTACCCTCAGAATTTCACTTGGAACTGGTTTAGTTAAACCATGCTTACACACGCCATAGGCATGTAGGTTATCATATAGGCCAAGCTAAGGAAATGCAAGGATTTATTTTGTAAGGTTAAGATGGCTTTAGCTAAACCAATTAATCTCAGGCCCTTCATTGTTGGCTTTGGTTTGGTGTGCAGAACTTAACTTCACTGATCTCTTTTAAACTCTAACCACAACTTAAGTGGCGTTGCGCTAGCAGCTTATGAATATGACGACGTTATTTATATTCCGTGTGAGATGGAATGCTATTTCTGTGTACAATAGGTATGGCAAGTACTAAAGGGATCTTTTTATTGGACATGAGAGTGAGTCTCATTTGAGTACAAGAGTTCCTGTAGACCGTGGATTTTTGTAACATTTCACTTCAGAAATCTGATGCAAAAGTTTCCCTGGGGGCTGTACCATGTCCTCGCCACACCCTGATGACTTGTGCATGGCACAGTTGAGCTGGGCTCAGCTTCCTGGTAGGTCCAGGCAGGGGAGGGGGTTAGAGGCCAAATCCAGACCGACTTCCCCTGCCCTCCTTTTCCTTTGTTTCTCTCTTGGCTTTATGGGCTAGACTGGTTCAGTGCTTAATCATTTGCTAACCCACCCTGGTGGTTAATTTATGTTGTAATTGATATGCTGGTGCTTCAATGAGAGGGTGGGAGGGGTGGGTCATCTGGAAAGAGGCTTGCCCTCCCCTCTGTCACAGTTGGCTGCTGCTGGAGCTTTTCTCCCTGAGGTTCTTAAAATAAACTAAATGATAGTTCCCAGATTTTTTGGCTGTGTGGGACACATGTCACTGTGTTGTGCAGTCAGGGCTGAGCAGTGAAGGGTGGTGGTTAAATTGGTTAGAACCTCCCTCATAATAAGGTGAAAGGAGAGGGGAGTTGGTCTGTTTTCTCTAGCATGCTGCCTGCCCGTGTTTTCCTGTTCACAGGGGCCCTCAGGAGAGAGGTCAAATCCTCTCTGTGTCGGCAGTCAAAAAGAAGGATGGCTCTGAAGGAGATGAATTAACAACAGGATCTGAGGATGTTCCACCACTGATGGGCCTGAGGTTGTAATCGGGGTGGAAGAGCACGCATGCTTTAGATGTCACAAGGGCGAAGCACGTTGATTACTGTCTGTAGGTGACACGTATGATCTTTGCCTGATGGTGTAGTATTTGTACTTAGATAAAGAGCAAAAAGTGTGTTACTTTTGTTAACTTGTTACCTCCATTTTACAAATCGTTAAAAGATTTTTCTGGTCATCCAAATTGTTACATAAATTGGAAATCCTCCCATTAACTAGTGCAGATCAGTAACCTGCAGGTGAACTCTAATTTTCTTAGCTCAGGTCATAGCTTAGATTTGTTTAGTACAGTTTTAGCATGGCGATTAAGCCACAGCATTCACAAACGCTCCTAAGGATCAGGATTGGATCCCTTCATTGGCTTGGGTATTTGTGAAAGCTGTTTTATAATGCTGTTACTTCTCTTGTCTTTAGTGAATGGGTTTGCTCTCAGAGGTGCAGACAAGCTTAGAAAAATGACATTACTAACATGTGTAACTTAATCCCTGTACTTTATAGTCTGGAAAAAGCAGCAGCTGCACAGAACGTACTAATCGTCATGAATCTCATCCTGAAATCAAGTCATTGATCATAAAGCACTTCACTACAGTCTACAGTAGGTACTACACTAAATCTTTAATCTTTCATAGCAGATCAGCTGGGACACAATGAGGTATTTATATTCCATGCAGGGAACAAGGCCCCCAAGAGATAACTTGAGGGGGATGAAACTGCAGTGGTTAACTCAGGCACAGAGACAAATACTGACCTTTGCTGGCTGAAAAACAGGTTTGATTTTCCTGATGATAGTCACCTTGAATAGATCACTTTGCTCTGAAAAGGTCACTTGTGACAGCTCCGTTTTCTAACGGGATGAATGTTGTTTGAAATCTGAAAAAAAAGAATAACCCTTATTTCTAGATCAGCCAGGATTAATATATCTAGTCTTATACTTAGGAGAAGCACTGCTGGCGTGAAAGAAAGTTCTTATGCTCATGAGTTTTCAAAAATAGTTTAACTTGGAGCTAAATACTGAAATCATCCCAGTCGTGTGCTCAGTTCAACAGAAGGTACTCAGCAGGTGTTAGTATCTGGCCTTTACTGAACAGCAGGAGACAGGTCTGACTGACACAGGGTGGGCTGTGTTGTAAAGAGCTTCGTTCACCGCTTCATGGGTTTGTAAAACTCTCCTGTCGGTCACTTGTGGCACTATTCATTTCTGTAAACAGTGGGTGTAGCAAAGCTGTGTAGGTGTTGAAAGATAATGATTCAGCAATAGTGAAAAGGAACTTTTCTGCAGCTGCTGCCCCAGACAGGTATTGATTGATGCTTTCTTCATAATTAAAGAGTAAGCTTCCTTGTGCGTTACACGTTCAGTCGCTTCTCTGAGCCAGAGTTCATATGTGTGTGTCAGTTCAGGTTCAGCCACACGACTACAAAGCAGTGCGCTCATCACTCCGTGTGTGCTCCTTTGCTCCAATACAATACCACACAGCCTCCTGGGACAGACGCTCACCGATGATGAGGACTTAAGTTCCTGAGAAGTCAATGTGATTGTGTTCTTTGCCTGAGGATTTGACCTACTAAAAATGAATTTATAGTGAAATCTAATGGCTTTTGATACTAAGACCCTTTAGATAAGAGTTTACAGACCAGTCTGGCCAGCTCTGATCAGGAGCTCTTCTCTTACAAACTACAGTCAGCTAAATTGCTCTGGCATTAATCCCAGCACCTAGCAGAGCGATCCAAGACCTTTTCAAAAATGGTAGCTGCAATGCCAGAGTGATCTGGTGAGAGGCATGTTCACAACTCATCTATCTACATCTGCTTTTCAGTTTTCTTGTTAAATTCCCATTGCTAGCTAAAACCAGTGCCTGTAGTTCTTTTGTAGGTGTTGACTTATAGGTTTGATCCTACAGTTATGGTACTAATTCCCTTCTTTGGGGGGAAAGAACATTGTCTAGTTAATGCAGATGAAGTTACCTATTCCTAACAAATATTCTCTGTAGGTATAAAATTGCAGGGCTTATATGCAGTATTGCTTCTGCTGCCCATGGCTATGTTTCCTGGGGTTATACCCACACTCTGCAGTACTAGCTTTGGAAAGTCCAAAAAAGTTGCAGAAAATACTGTATCAATGTGAACCGTGTTAAGGGTTTATCTGCTTTGATTGCAGGGATCTCCAGGTGATGAGAGAGTTTTACTAAGATGGTCTGGAAATGGTTATGGTTACTGGCTCAGTCTCATTGTTGACCGAACTCTGGTGCCACTGAGCTGTTCCCTTGGTCTTGGGTCCCCTGGCTCGATAGCCCAGAATGGTGCAGGCTGTCCTCCAGCTCGACAGGTGAGAAGGCAGGCGTTTAGGAGTTGCTGTTCTCTGGCATTACTGTGCTCTCGCGTGCTTAACACGTGCTGAGGCTGGTGTGGTGGTGGGGCTGAAGCTCAAATTAAAATGAAACTTCGGTCACTCAAACAAGAGACAGTAGTGTAGAGCAAAGGACCAAAGGAAATTCAGCTTTTGCATGAGTAAAGCAGCTAAAGAGAGGAAAGAGAACCACGAGGAAAGGTTGTCAGTTGAGATCTTTTATTAGACATCAAAGGATCCCAATGGGAACACAGCCTCTCTAAATGAATTCACAGAGGGTTGTGTTTGCTGTTTAGGCAGTTGGTTTTTTTATGTTACTGCATGGCAAGACAGCTTGTTGAAAGGGACAGTTGATTTCTGCAAAGCCACAGCTGAAAGGACTTTTCAGTTTCCATTTCCGCTTTTTTTTTTGTTTGTTTTTATTCCCATGCTGGTAGAAAAGACATCTAAGGTGTGGGATTAGTTGCGAATTATCCCTCAGACTTACGTGGGACCTAGGGTCAGTCACTGAATGTGTCTGGTACTTGAGACATTATTATTTCTCATCAAAGCTGGGGACGAAATAATGCTCTTTGCCTTGCCTTGTTAGAAGCTGGTTTCCTGTTACATTTTGCAGTGCACCTCAGCCCACGAGGGTAATCCGACCGTGCGTGCTGTAGTGTGGCAGGTCAATAACACATCGTTACCTTGAGCAGAGTCAGATAATTAAAACGCTTGCTCTGCAGCTCGCAGAATATCGGCCAGTTCTCGGATGCCTTTGAAGCGCTCTGGGCTGTCATGTGCCAGTTGGGATTAGTTTGGTAGGCAGCATACGTGACACAGATGGGTACGGGGAGGAGGCCGAGTGAGCGAATGTTAGCTACAGTGCAGGCATTCAGACAGTAAAAGGAAAACAAAGCGCACGGCAGGGATACTGGCAGGTTTGGAGAAAGTGGGCAGGAAGCTCGCATGCATGGGCGTTGCTGTTCATTTATCTGTGGTGTGTTGTGTGAGAAGACTCACACCGGTAATCATCCGTGAGTGAAAGACCCATTTGTGCCGAACAGGTGGGCCTGATAACAGTGGTGTCTTAAGAGCAAATTACTTCCAAAGATGAGCTTCACTGTGTTCAATTGTCCTAACAACCAGAACTGTTTTCTTGTGGAAATGGGGAAATACAGATTGGTTAGCGGGTGGAGCTCTGCAGATGCTGCATGGCTGCAATTGCTTGCCACGTTATACAGCATTACCAGAGGCCAAAACTCCTCAAACCCCCCTCTTCTATCATCAAATCGGCATCTGACAGTGCGTGAGAGGCCTTGGCACCTGGGTTCAGGGCTGCTGGACAGGGAACTTCTCAAGGTGCAAGAAGAGGCCAAGCAGGCGCTGTTCAGGCCCTGTTGCATCGTCTCAAGGGATGTTTCAAGTGATCCAAAATTGTCAGCGGCAATTACGGATTTCTGCTCTTTCTGTGTGAAGAGTGGGCTAGATTTTTAGCTTTCTCTTTTGAATTGCTCAGAGTACTTGGCAGGGCAGACTGGAGAAAGCAGTCAGGTTTCATTTCTCCAGGTTCTGCCTCTGGAGAAATGAAAGCAGAACCGGGCTGCAATGCAAGGAGCATCTTAGGTCATTGCCTGCCCAAAAGCGGGAGTGCCCGCACCATGAAACAAGCTGAAAATAAAGTTGGTGCTTCACAATGATGAAAAACCTCAGTCTGGTTGAATCAGGAAAATAAAAGAGAAAAAGGAAGCTGAAGCTGTGACAGCAGGAGAAGGAAGTGGGGAGACCAAAGGGTATTTTTTGTGTTGGAGCATAATGTGTACTTAACACCTGCGGAACTCGGTAAGTTTCCTTAAGAAATGTTACTGGTGAGTTGGATGTGATTCACCTTTAAGTCCTAAATAGTTGAGGTATATACCTAATACTTTAAGTCCTAAATGCTACTTATCACAGGGATATTAATTTATTTTGAATTCTAATCTTGCAAGGGAGATTTTTCCATAAGGGCTTCAGAAGACCAAAGGAAAAATTCATGAGCCACTCAATCCAGCACAAGAAAGAGTCAGGCAGCTATAAAATAACAAAAACCTACGTGGGGAGATAGAGCAGTGTACATTTAGGGGACTACTGTGCCCTAAAGGGTTTTGAACAAACCAGGGGGAAAAATGGCTTGGGATAAGGACGGTGGTTTTAACAAGAGCACAGTGCTTTCTGCAGGAAGGTGCCAGGCTGGGCTTGTTGCATGGGAGCGTGGCTGGGGGGAAGAGGTCACACCAGGGCTGTGTCCCTGCCCAGAGAAGGTAGTGGCTTCACGTGACTGTGGAAAGAATGGCATGCCTGTCAACAGCTGGGTGATTCAGTGCTGTGCTGCTCTCCTTCTTGCTTTTCTTGCCTACGTGTCCCCCTTCTCCTCTCTGTTCCCTCGTCCTGGTCTGTGGACAGTTTAACCCCCCCGTAGAGGATGAGATGGGAGCACTTCTTCATGGCCCATCGGCACAAACACTGTCACAGGCAGCACGAGGACTGTCTCTTGTCCCCACAGCCCCTTTTGCCTTTGTTTTTCATCTCTCTTGTTCTGTGTGTTGCCCCAGGCATAAGGAGTTCCTTGCGCAGGGCTCATTTCTTTGGGTCTGTTCCCCCATAGGAGACTTGACAGCAGCTCCCCACTGCCCCTGCCATCCTTGCTCTTCAGTTCCAGCCTCGTTGGTGCTTGGCTTCTTTCCACCCACCCTGGAGAGGTAAACATGGCTCTGCTCTAAACTGGCATCAGGTTAGCTCCTTGATGTGTTTACCTGCGTCACCATCGGCTCTGAAACCATGTTCTCCCCTTTACACCCGTTACGCTGCTGCTGTTTGCTTACTGCCAGCAGTGTAAGGCCCCACACCTCACCGCTGTGTTTCCAGAGCACCAGGGCTCTGGCTGGGTGTACCTGCGGCGAGGTTGCGATGTGGCAGTGAGCAAACACTGCCTGGTTCCCAGCTCCCTGGTGGACTATGTGATTCCTTGGCAGCCCTGGCAGGAGAGAAGGCCTGCTTCTGCAGGCCTGAACCAGTAGATGCCTTGTTGTTCTAGATTTGTATAAAACATTCAGGCCTTCTGGTATAAAAATAGAGAAATGTAAATAAACTGTAGAGTTGGATCCAGGCTTAAACTTGCATTGGTATTTTACACTTCACATATCTTGAGAAGTGGAAGATAAACAGCCTGACATTCAAGACAGCTTTGCCTTTTAGATGTTTAGGTAATTCAGAGAAGTTGGGAGGCTGTCCTTTAAGAAGCTCTTGAAATGAGTGTAGGTCTTGAACCAACAGTGTAATCAGTTAAAGCTTTGAGCCCCTGAGTCAGCTGGTTTATGCTTGACGCTGGTTCAGTGGTGATTTATGCGGCAGTGTAACTATCGCAAGGGAAGGCAGCATCCCTGACCAGAGGACTTTTACAATTCATTGTAAGAAACCAGTCTGAAGAGATGTGATGGTCTTGACCATAGTTCAGGGTCAGGAATTCCAACCCAGCTGAGTTTTTTTGCTTAGTCGTTGATTTTGTTCCTGTTTCGCTCACCCTGAATGTCAGCAGGCAAGCAAGCTTAGCTCTGAAGGAAGATCCTCTTGACTCATGAATATTTCACTGCTGCTGACTTCAAAGCCTTGCCTCAGTTGCTGCTCTGACCAGCCCAGTTACACTCTTAACCATATAAAAACACATTCTGCTTTTGGCAAGCATGTCTTCTGCCTCTGAGAGAACGTTTCATGTTCCTTAAACCGTCCTGCACATAGCATTTTATTAGCCGTCATAGCCTATGGACTTCACCTGCTTGTTCAGAAAAAAATACTTAAAAATAATGAGTGCACATGAACATCTCTCGTATGAGTGCTGCTGCGAACGCCGGGCAGCGGCATAATAACAGCGCCAGGTGAGACCAAAGCTTTGCATATCCTGTCGGGTGTTTTCCAACAGTGGCCTCTAGCAGTGCTTATGGCAAATAGTGCGAAGCAGGGCGATGACAGTGATGCATCTGGCCCGATGCTCCCTTGCTGTACTCAAGGACTGCATCAAACAGTTTGTGTGTAGGAGTAAGTGACGGATTGCTTTGAGTTTTTTAATGAATGCCTGCTATGAGAGAAACCGGCTAAGGCTGGGGGTGTGTGAAATCAGCTTGAGCAAGTTACCCTCGCTTGTGATGTCTGGACTTCTTTTATCTCGGAATGGGTCACGTTTTGTTGCACTGAGGTTTAAGAGCATTCCTTGGAGCACTGAAGGCAGCCGCTCCCAAGGCTGCTTTGTGCAGCGGGGTCACTCACCTTAGATATTAGTAGCCACCCGCTCCGTCCAGGCCTGCGCATGCTGCCTGCCCCGCATTCCTGCCCTCCAGATTCTCCAGGGCTCCCTTTGAAGATCTCCTGTGTGCTTACCTGCCTGTAGATGCCCTTTGCTTTAAGCGCTGTGTTTGTTCTGCAAGATAAACGTCCCATTGCTAACCGTACTTTCAGCACGGTGCGTTTAGTTTCTGCAGACGAGTTCTCTCTAAGGGTCTTCTGCCCTCTAATCTGACGGGACAATTACTGCATTCAGCAGGAGTCTGACTGTAATTTTAAAACTGCATTATCCCCACCTGCAAAATGCAGTTGGAAATGTAGCCGGGGTGCAAGTAGGCATAGATCTGAAGTTAGTGTTCTGTCATCTGCCTTGTAGTGCGCTTCATGGTACTGTGTTTCAGAGCGTTTTTCAAGGAATGGAATGTGGAAATAGTTCTGTCAGTCAAGGAACGTAGTGAGTATGATTTTCAACTAAAAATGTAGTTAAAACAATTAAACCTGAGTGCTAAAAGTCGGAGTCCGGTGGCAAAAAAAAAAAAAGATACAGTTTGCAGTGAACCAAAGTTGGTATGGCTTTCCAGATTGTCTACTGAGAACAAACTCTGCTCAACAGATGGAGGGGGAGAAAAAGGAGAACGTTTTTAGCTACATGCCTGCTTAACACGTTTAAATCAGAAACAATTAGTTTCATGATAGTGCTTCATGATTTTTGATCTGTACCAGAGCTGTTTTGTGGCATCTTTGCAAAAGTCGTATGTATTTTCTTTAAATTTCTGATGGGATGGTGAGATTATTCCAGTCCTTCTATGTTGCCATAACGAGTACGTTTTAGTTTCTTGTCTTTTGTGGACTATTGGCAGGATTTTTATGTCTGTTAGTTACAGGATTTTTTATTGTTGCAACTTGCTAGAATGCCAGGAACGCTTTGGGCAAAAGACGAAGGTTTCCCTATTTTAAAGAACAGCTTTGAATTTTGTGTTTGCCTGCTCAGTGTGACTCTCATATGCTTGTTAACTAGCTGATGGAGGAAATAATATTTTTCCTGAATGTAAGCAGATTGCAACAAATAAATAAACAGTCTTAGATGGGTGCTTTATTTAATTGTAATTTACTCAAGGACTTGAAGCAATTTAAAACAAACATGCTGCAATGCATCATCCTATAAAAAGACATTTGTTTAATGACAGTCACAGAGTTTGTCCTTCTCCCAAACCCATGTCCATATTCGCCCTAGTTGCAAGGAACAGGACTGTGGACGTGCACCCAAGCCTCTGAGGAAAATAAGTATATGATGCAATTGACAATCTTCTATTTCTTTGGTGATGAGATGTACAAAGAAACCTTTTTATCTGAACTAGACAGTTTTACAGGTTTATTTTAGGAACTTTAATCTTGCTGATAGCTATAAACTAGCTTATATCTACTGTTTAGATCCTAAGCTGCATGCTTTGCTGGGCCTGCCAGTAGTTTAATTAATTTGCTGAATCAGAGCTCAAAGGGACAGATTTCCGCACCATTAAAAAGCCCAGAACAGGCAGAAAAACTCCAATTGAACAAAACCAACCCAATGATAATGTCCCTGTTCACTTGATTTTCAGAGTTATAATCCTAAAACACCACTTGCTCTTATGATCAACTCTAAAGCACTCCAGAATGGATGGGGAACTTGCCCGGCCAGAGGCAGCCCCGCTGCCACGCACTGCCTGTTGCGGCGCCGCATCCTGCTGTGCCCTCGCGTTTGGGGGATGCATATCATCACTGCAGAGAGAGCTTTAGGAAAGGAGCACTGTAGCCCACAGCTGACCCACAAGGACAATCCATCTGTTACAAGGGTTGGGTTTTTTAAGCTGTCATGATTATTCCCTGAGAATGTGTTCTGGTAAAGAATTTAAAATTGGTTCTGAAAATCCTAAAATCCTTAGAGAAGCTGAGATTAAAACCAGTTTATGCTTTCTGTGCATCCCTCCCAAGGCTTGTTTCTGGTGTTCCTCCAGATCTGTTGGCCTTTGCAATCAAAAAGTAAAGAACTCTTTGCTGTTCATGGTTGGGGTTTTCTTTACATTTTTGCTAAGTTACTGAAAATAAAAGAACTGTGCATTTGTCTTCTGCAGGGGGCAATATTAGTTGCAGCAGCAGGAATTGCTGCTTACATTGCACATCGTAAAGGCCGGAGCTCACGAGCACTTCAGAGCTGCCGTTGGAGAGCCTTGCTCTTGCTTTTTGACTCGCTGATGTGAGCTTTTTGACCACAGCACGAGGTAGGATGCTGTAAGAGTGAACACACAGGTGCGTGCATGTGTCTGTGCAAAGGAGAAATCTCAGGCCCCCTCCAGCCAAGGCTGTCGACACTTCACACGTGTAATAGCAGAGCCGCCTTGGCATAGTTTCTGTGCAGTGGGTGCCTGCACTTTGCAGTGCTTAAATGGAGCAGTGTTGAAAAACAGATCATCTGGAGCTGATGTATGTACATCGTAAGCTGTGCCCTTGCAAGGGCACAAAATGTGCTGGCAGTCTCTTCTACAAGAAAAATAATTTTCTCCATCTGTGGTTCTGTTTACAGGAGTTGTCTAAATATATCTCTCATGTCCTCGTGGTGGTGAAGAATAAGCATGTTCCTGCTGTGCTATAAGCTTAGGAGTCAATGGACTCTTGAATCCTGTTTTTCTTAGAATACACTGGGCGCAGTGACACTGCCTGAATGGTTTACTAATGAGATTCGTGCTACCAATGAAGGCACATGAGCTGTTATAGATGAAATGTTCCCTGCCGTAGTTGTCCCCTTCTGTTGTAGTATGTACTTGTGGCTGCTGGGAGGGAATGTGGGACGTGAATGTTATGAAGCAGATTTATCCTGCAACCGTTGGCTGTTCTCTGGCACTGGTTCAGCAGCATTACGAGAATAGGGCCCTGCGAGAAATCATTTGATGTTTTTCTCTTCCCGTTAGATGTCATTTAAACTCTTTTTTCCTTTTTTAAAATAAATAGGGAAAATAAAGGAATTCCTTAAGGGATTAGCTTCTAAAATATGTCTTGGTGGAACTGAACTGGAGACTCCCTTTTTTCCCCTCTTTCTTGATCAAATTGCATGAACGTCTCAAAGCAGTTTCTGGGATTTGAGTGAGTGAGCAATTACTCTTGATTGTTATGCTGGAGTTACTTGGCAGGAAATCAGAGTTACTTCCCTTTACCTATATTAGATGGCTACAGTGGAGCAATCCATACCTTTAGTGTCTAGACTGCCTCTGTGTTTGGAGAAGAGGCACTTTAAGGTGCAATCTGTCAGATCTATTTTGAAGTTGGCCTTCAAAGAAAGTGAGTCACACCTGAGAAGTGCATGTCTCTCTCCTTGGTCTGCCAGGGGCACTCTCAAAGATCAACTCAAACGTTTTTATCATATATATCTGTCTTTAGGTGAGGGGAATCCTATTTTTTTTTTCCCCACTTAGCAAGACACAGTCTAAAGAAACTGTGCTTCTGCCTCTTAGATTGAGTTTTTGTCTGATTTCAGAAGCTCTTGGTTCTTGAGTTTTTCTTCTGTTTTGAAACCCTGGCTTACAGAGGATGTTGCTTAGCAAGAGCAAAGAAAGAATGGGAGTCATTACGGAAGTATTTAAGTCCTCTGCTTCATTTTTGGCTCAGCCCTCCAAGATAACAGCTGGTTTTGACAGCTACAAAGTTGACAATGGAAGTTCAGATTAAACATGAATTTCTGAGCAGAGTCCTTCTTTTAACTTTTAAAAACCCAGTCTGCGTTCTTGGCACTTAAGTTTGGTTAGAATTGACAAAGCGTACGATTTGGGAAACTTCTTATAGGAAAACTGAGTTGCTAAAGCACAGTTTTCTCCGAGTTGGTTGTGTAGGATAAATGCTATGTCGAATGCATTGTGCTCGGATGGAAAATGCTTTGCTTTGCTTTCAACATGGCATTTCTGGACAAATAAATGTAAGCTGAAGCTGTGGCTCTTCTCTTAAGACTACAGACAACTGTGTGGTAGAAATGAACGTGGTCACAGACAGTTCAAAAGGAACTGCAGTCTCATAGAGGTGGTGCTGGTAATTAGTTTTTCAAAGTGCACTGATTCACAGACCTGATTCTCTTCTTCCTTTAGCTAGGATGGTTAGTTTTCTCTGGGCAAAGTGTGTCTGTATGTACAGTGTTTCACAGCTGCCTTGCTCAGGTGCCAGCAGCTACCAGAGGCCAAGGTGGGAGCAACGAGGTTTTGAAGGGCCTTTCTTCCGTACACAACTTTAGAACTGCACGTTCAGGACACCTTCAGAAAGGGTAAACCTGGAACAAAATGGCCAAGATACTTAGGTGTCCTGCTCTTCTCACTGTCAGAGGTTCTGAGTGTGTTCACCTTGAGCCGTCACAACGAGAGGGCTAGGTTTACAGAGGTGAGAAGGCAGTATGTTCTGGCTGCCTTTTGGAAGATACCATACAGTATCTTTGAAAAGCTAAAGAGCCCAAGAATATTAGTCACTGCTGAAAATCATCACTTGGGATGCTGTGAACGGGCAGGACAGATGGAGTTCCATACTCGGAGTCCCTTTAATGAAACCAGCTCATTCTGAGTAGAAAAGGCAGTGTAGGAGGAATATTGCATGTGGTAGTGGCATTTGAGAAGTTGTTTTGTACTTTCAGATGCAAATCATCATCACGTTCTGTCACTTACCTCTTATGTCATTTGGAATGGAAGAACAAAGGTCTTAGTACAACAAGACTGTTTAAGCCTTAGGAAATCCACTACGTAGCTAGCAGATAATTCAAAGGTTAGGGTGGTGAAAGAGCATGCCAGGAGAAGAAAACCACTGGCTTCTTACTGGAGGAAAAGGAGTAAGGTGGGTCTGGAAATTCTTTGCTGAGAGAGGGAGAAAAGCATGCTGCTGGTATTGCAGCAGATGTTTTGGACTTTATCTTGGTAGGTAACAGATCACAGAAGGACACCCAGCTGAAAAAGCAGCAGTGACTTCAGTGGAATTATATGAAATGAGCTTTCAGGATAGGGTCTTCCTGGAGAGGATGCTGCAGAGAAGCCTTGCAAAGGAAGATTCTGCAATAAATAATGAAATGGACTCCTAGCAGAGGAGGCAGATGCTGTTTGCTTTGTTTGCCTGCAAGAGAGTCTTAAGAATATAGCTAGTTGTGTGATTGTGTATGTGCTATTATGCTGCATGACACTGTATTGTCATGTTGCACAGACATAGGATTTTGCAGGAATTTTGGATGAAGACAATTTTTTTAATTGCAGAACAAATGTTTCAGGCATTGGAAAGAATGCAGCTGAATGGACATGTATTTGGTTTTCAAATACTGGTGTTTTTTGTTTTTTTTTTAATGACCTTTCTTCACATTGAAATAGGTGAACTGCTGTATAGCTGGTTTTCACTTAACCTTGTGCTTAGAAAAGGATGGATGTGGTCATTTGTTACTATTTACTTACATATTACTGCATTGTACTGAATGTTTTGAACCAAAATATAATTAAATCTGCAGAAGATGCTGAGCTGGCTGTTGTGGGATAGCCAGAAGCAGTTTATGTCCTTGCTGATTTTTCTTTTAGGTTTTGAATAGTAGCAACTTGACTCTTTTTTTTTTTTTTTTTTTTACAGCATTATGTAAACTGAATATGTCACTTTGCCTGTTGTACTTTCTGCCTGTGGTGCGACTTATTTATGGGAGAATTCCCAAACCTATTTATCCAACCACTGCCCGGTCCTTGCACTAGTCCTGCAGAGCAGTGAAGATATCACTGGTCCAAACCGCCATGCCTGGGATAAGGTGAATATTTCTATCTTGCCAGTTTTTGGTCTGGACTCTAAACTGCATATCTGCCCTCTGTTTTGGTTTCCCAGATGTATCATGTTGCAGAGGTAAACATGAATTGCCTGTCTTTTGACTCTTGTACACCATGCTGTCAAAGTGTACCTGTTGGTTTTAATAGGCCCATTTACGCAAGCACAGGAGGGTAACTTCTAAGCAGAGAAGAAAGTTTTTTTTGTATGTCAGAGCAAGAACACAGAGACCATTTCTGTGTAAACTTACAGAACCAAAGTTCCCATGGTTGATGCAGGTTTCTTTTTTTTTTTTCTATCTACATCAAGCTCTGGGCATGGATGGCTTGTCCAGCTCTATCTAAATGGGAGTAGTGGAAGGATCCAAAATGATTCTTTGCATCCTGAGCTTCTTGATTTCTAGATAGTTATCTAGAAACTAGTTAGCTTTTACACCTCTGCCCCAAAAGCATAGGTGTCCTGCATCCTTCTTGTCTGCCACTGAGCTGTTTCACGGCCCTACTATCCAGACAGCTGTCAGAAACTTTCTGGATGTGTTTTACAAGTATTTAAACTGCTAGGGCTGATTTGAAAGTAGCAGAGTCAGAAAGGTAAGGGGCCCTCACGTGTTTAAACTACATAAATTTATGAAAGGTGAGACTACTGTGCAAGCAGTGTTGATAATAAAATTAGTGATCAAACTTTTTTTTGTCAGCTTCTTTTCCCTGGGGCTGAAACATCCCCACATCCTCTCAGCACTGAAGAGCAAGGTGGAGCTCAGCAGAGTACTGACTTGTGTGCTTGCTCTCAAGATGCACAAGAACAAGTCTCGCCTACTCTTTCCATGGTGTGTGTTGTTGTATCCAGAGAGCTAATTTTAAAGCAGAGTGCATACACTGCACTTGGTTGTACAGTGAATCCAGCCTGAAAAGCTTTCTTCCTGTGTCAGGCTTTTCTTTTCTTTCCCTTTGTCTGAAGTGTCTCAGCATAGCCCGTCAACTCTTGCCTCCTTCAGTGAGCAGTGAGGACTTGTGGGTGGCTGGGGCTGTGTCAGTATCTGCTGCCCACAGATGAATGCCACAAAATAAGGGTATTTAGTACAAAGAGTCCATTTCAGAACCTGCCTGCTTGTCGGGGGCTGTTCAGTGTGGTTTGTTTTTCATTAGCAAGAAAATTACAACTCTGCTTCTACATTAAATGATTTATCTCTGATTTGAGACAAGTGAACTTGTGTTCACCAGAACTGTGAACAGTCCTGGTGATGTGTCTTGGCCTCTTTGTGTTCTCACCTATTAGCTGATAATAGGAAAGATAATTAAGTTAGATAAGTGTGTGACTGAGGATTTTACTTGGAAGAAAGCCATTTTGCACAAAGGGCCAGCCTGTACCCGATAGCCTCCAGCTGCCTGGTGCGCAGGGGCTGGTCCCATTGCTCTGCAGTGGGATCGAGAGTGTTGGCTGCCCCTGCAGACAAGTCCCCAGAGAAGAGAAACTGGGGTCTTGAAAGCCCCAGTTTGGGCTTTCTCTTTTGACGTAGGCAGCTTTGGAGGAAGCAGAGGTGAGACTCTGCTCTCTAAACACACTGCAAATACTGCCAGCTCATTGTCCTGTGGCTACATCAGGAGGAATTCCAGTGCAGTCAGTGGGCCTAGTGAAACTGGTGGGAGAAAGAGGAAGGACAGAGCTGCTCAAGGCCAAGCGTTTGCATGGCTTTGGAGAAATCCACATTGCAGCTGTCTCTGAAACCCCAGACCTGGCTTTTCATCCTTCATGAAGGTGAGTCTTCCTCCTAGACCATGGAAGCTGATGTGGTCCCTAGCATGCCCAGAGCCTGTGCTGCCCGTTGCAGCAGAAAGCAGGTATGGCCCACCTCTGCAAGCTGGTTCCCGTCCAACCACAGTGCTGCCACCAGGTGTGGCAGCCCTTGCTGTCAGCTGTGCTGGCGCTGTGCCCGCATGTGCTGTTGGCAAATTCGTAGTGAAATGTTCCTGTGTTCCGGACGGGGTAGTTAGCACACGCCACATGTTTAGCCCAGAGAAACCACGAACGTACTTGCAATGTGCTGTGTTTCGCAAGATGGTGCCTTACAATTACTTTAGGTTGAAAAAACTATTTACTGGCACTTGTTACTTCTTTTGGATGAAGCTAAAGAAGCTTTTTTGGGAACATTTCATTCTACTGAATGGGTTCTTCACTCTCTACACAATGCTGTTTTATTGTATAAAGGGGCAAACTAACTGAAAACCAGTGTGTGTATTCAGTGTAGCTCTCTGCTGTTTTAACTTAGTGAATTGCATCTATTTACATAACAGATGATTTTGGCCCAGCTTGTGTAGCAGCTTCACATGCTTCTCATGAACAAAACGAAGCAAGCTGTAAACAGCCGACCCAATGAAGTGCCTGTATCGTCTTGTTGAATAACACAACGTGACGGTGCAGCGGGATCTGTGCTTCTGTTAATAAGAGCTGCAAGCTCTGCTTTTCCTCCTCATTCTGTCTCCCTGGTTGTTGGCAGAAAAGCCCTCTCACCCTGATGATGAAGAAAGCTCTTGAAATGTGATTTGAAAAAGCCAGTAAGAAACCACTGCAGATAAAATGGGCGGCATGTACTGGGCAAAGACGACCAAGCACATGACTGGTAATCACATTGGGGTACAAAAGAAAGGTGTTTAACAGCAGCTGCTTCCTCTCCTTCACAACCTCAGTTGAATTCCCTTCCTAATAGGAGCATGCATCCTGTCAGAAAGAGATGGCTGGAAAAGATTTTGGTCATTTGTATTTCAAGAAAATAAATGGCCAAGTTGAAATCCCATTTTTCCTGGGGTGGGGGCTGGATGGTTGGTTACGGTGAGCTGGTGTAATGCCAGTTCCAGAAGCCACGGTCGTGTTAGCCACACGCAGGCTGTGCTGGGCTGCAAGGTGAGGTGACAGCTGCAGAGCAGAGGAGGCGATTGGAAAGATGCTGCGACAGCATCTTGTGTTCAGGCGGAATGAGTGGGAGTCTGGCTTCTGTTCTATTGGGGGTGTAATAGAAGGGAAAACATTCATTCCCCATCCTGTGGGGTCTTTTGTAAAGCCTGTGACACGTTATCCAAAGATAAAATGCTTGTTAACCCAGCTAGCTGGTCCCATCAGATAGAACTGAGAAATGTGTTAATGCCCCTCAGCAGGCAAACAGTCATCTTTCTAGCCAGCAGGATGTCTGCTTGTGAAGCTGTAAGCAGGTTCACTTTCTCTGCAACTTCTCTGGGCTTTTATTTTTTTCTGATTTCCCTTTTCCTACTGCTGTTCCTCTAGCATCTTGAGAATGGCTTCAGGAACAGAGATAGGAATGTCTTCAATTCATATTTAGGTTCATTCTCTTAAAATTTGAGTAAAAAACTTGTGGTTTCATTGGTTGTGTGCTATCAGGCTGTACTGATTTTACAATATAGCATACCCCAAGGATCCTTCTGGGCTGTGGACAGCTTTTGTAGAGGTGATGGTTTTATGGGGAGGTTGTGCTGTCTGGGTGTGGGAAGAGAGCGACTTCGGACTTTGAAGCGAATCCTCACTCAAGCTTCAGGCCCGCCGTTGGGAGGAAGGGTGACTTGAAATGCCATGCTGTGGTTCAGCTCTAGTTCTTCAACCAAAAAGTCTGGCTGAAATATTTTTCCTGTAGAGATCAGTAACACAATTCTCATGGACACCAGCAGGGCTGCTTTCACCTTCCTTTAACAACAACCTGAGAAATTGTAAAGAGTAGAAGGCAATGTATTCCCTGCTGTGCTGTGCAGTGTAACCGTCTGCAGCACCCTACCCATGGGAGGAGTGGATTGCTTGCCACAAAAGCACGTTGCTGGGAGGCAACTTACTCAGCCTGATGGCTCTGCAGCCTGAAAAATGGAATGAGCTCTGGGTTTCTCTAAGTGGAGCTAGCGTAAAGGAGCTTGCACAATAACAGATTCGTCACAGTTTATTGTGAGAGAAGGACAAGGAAAAAGAGGGCACTGTTTATGGAATACAGATTGGAAGCTTGAGCTGCACATGACATGGATGCTGAATGGTGGTCATAAAGAGGAGTCTAAATGGAAATGAACACGGAAGATGGGTTTCTTTCAGTTTGACAGGCTGTATTTTATCCATCAGGTCTGTAATGATGCTGTTGCTCTTACATGTAGGAAGGCTGACCTGAAAAGGCAGGGCCACGTAGCAACCTGCTTTCTGCAGGCTAGACGTTTTCAAGAAGCAAAAGGTACTTGAGCTGCTGACTCCTTGCAAATGTGTGTTGTTGATGTTTTTGTTGTTGTTTTCAAATCAAGCAAGCAAAGAGATGGCTACAAAGCATTATTCATAATAGAATAGCTTATGAGAAGTTAACTGTGGCAGAAAACAAATGAATGCAACTGGCTAGCTTGTACGTGACTATCAGAGAAAATAACACAGCTTTTGATTTGAAGAGCATGAGAGATCAGTCTTTGTATTTAACAGCACGGATGCTTCTGAAATGAGGTGGCCGTAATCCCTCTGTAATATGGGAGGGCATTCTCCTTCAATAATGATAACACGGACAGCAGTTGCTGTACTTGCCCGTGGCAGCGGGGTTGGAATTAGATGATCTTTAAGGCCCCTTCCAACCCAAACCATTCTAGGATTCACCCCTACCTACCTAATCGAGGAAGACACTGTAATGCTGCTGCAGCAGGAGAAGCCGTATTGGGAATTGCTCCCTGCTGTGGATGCTCGCCGCAGGACCAAGCAGGGGGGAGGGAAGCAGTTCTTCTGTCTCTGCTGCTCAGCCTGGAACAGCCTGACCCTGAGAGATGGATGGAGTGAATATCCCTGCAGCATCAAATCTTCCGTGCTGTTTGACCTCGAGTGTCAAGTGTAACGCAAAAGAAATGTGACTGGGAGGACCTAGGAGCAGTAGTCAGCTGTCACTGAGGGGGATCTGCGGGCAGGCTGGAGAGCTGCATCCTGTTAGATCTGACCTGAAGGGGGCTGTGAGGTTCTCCCAGGCTAGAAGCGAAGCTGCGAGCTTTGAGCAAGTGTGCTCGCAGAAAGGAAGGTGGTCAGATGAAAACTCATGTGAGCCTCGTGTGATTGCTGGGATGAACTGGTGAACAGGAAGGGCATTCAGCAGGGGAAAAGGAGGGAGCTATTGAGGGCTATTTCTCACTTTTCTCCTTTACAAAGACTTTGAGAGGGGACTGTTGTGCACAATTTTAACGTGGGAGCACTGGTTCTGGGGGCCTGCACTGTGGTAAGCACTTCCCAGGGACAGAGGAGAAAAATGGTTTGCCTTCTGCAAAGTAGTATTTTTGATAGACAAAATGAGATAAAGGATGGAAACATTGCCTATTCCTAATTTGCTGATCAGGAACTATGCTAGTGGGACTAAATTTGCTGAGAACTGACTGCAGGTTCTCTGACTTACCACATGATTTGGAGAATGCAGCACTGTCCTCCTTCTTAGGATCCTACTGCATCCATCGCAGGCCAAATAAAAATTGGCTAAAATATCTGAAGCTCCTTCTGAGAAGTCTGTTCAATTTACCCCACTAGCAGCAAGCTCTGTTGCTGTGGGATGGGGGAAGAATGTGAGGGGATGCCATGTGAGATTAGCTGCCTCAAAAAAAACTGGACGTTTGTACTAAGTTTGCCTGGTGCATCTCAAATGGGACTGTTAGCATTATTTCAGTGTTTGCATGTTTTGCACGCACGTAGATCCCATTTGACTCTGGTTCTGACGAGCTTGTCTTAAATTGAACACAAATGCTCGCACTCTCTCAAAGCAAAGCAGATCCCCAACAATCCTGCTTGTCTTCATGGTATTTTGTATATGGCGTGGGTGGTACCCAGCAGAAATGGAGCTGCTTGAGCAATGCACACACGAGGTCCCAAGCAGCTGCCTGTAAGATGCCATTTGTCAGCCGCCTTGAAAGGGCAGAAGCATCAGGAGTGCCTATAGATGGGATTTGGCCATTACTTTGAGGAGCCAGCACGGCTGGCACATCTTGCACTCTGCCAGGTCCAGCGGTAGCTGGCAAAGTGCCTTCGGCACTACTGGTGGTTGATAATGAGCAACCCCTGTCCTTCAGAGCGCTGGCAAATAACAAAAAACACCTGTAAGGTAGGAACAAAACAAGAAATATTAGGTTTGGGGGGGAGGTTGTTTTATCTGGGAGGTACACAGCTACTCAAGTGATTAAGCTACGCTGCCTTTCCAGCGTGGAGCACAATTCCACAAAACAGTCTCAGAAAAGAAGTGGAGCTCTTGAATTGCTGTGATTCAAAGTCCTCTGGCACAAGGTTGCAATGTGCAGCGTGTCCATTGGGGCAGAAGGAAGTTTCTGGGGTTTTCCTTCTTTTTCTATTTGTAGCCTTTCTGGAGACAGGATACAACTCTCATTTCCTCTGTGGAAATCCCCCTCCCATAATTTTTACAGCTTCTTTCTGTGGCTTTAAGGGAATTTCCAAAGAACCTAGTTTAGCTTCTGTTGAAGTCAGTGACAAAGCTGCAGCCTGCACAGTGAGAAGACTTGTTCAGACAGCCTCTAGCTTTCAAATTCCCATTTGAAAATACAACTTTTAAATCACTTTCTTAGTGTTATGAAATGACTTTATTTGTTTTGTAAAATGGGATCTTAGCACTGCAATGGATCTGCTGGCAAGTGGGAGGGTGCTCTGTAGCCGTGGCCTCCCAAAAACTGTGTGAGGGATTCTCATGGGTACCAGTGCCTCTGGCAACCGACGAGTGCCAGCCCCACAGCCTTGGGATGGTGCCAGGCATTCTCCTGTGACTGAGAGCAGGGCCGTGCACCACCAGGCTACCACACGTGATTGTGGCCAGACCCCCACCCGCTGCTGTTTTTCCCTCTGTTTGCAGCCTTCACCTCAGGAGCGATGCCTCGCTGGCTGGCAGGGAGCCACCTCCTTCCTGAGCCACCCTGCGCAGCCCGGCTTCTCCCAGAGCTCGTCCCTGGCTCAGCAGCATCTGGTGGCCCTCACCCAGGGCCAGATCCACTCAGAGAAGTCAGCAGGGGAATGGTTTAGCTCTTTGTAGCCACACGGCTGATACAGTGCTTTTATTGACCTGGCTAGGAGCTTTCTGGTAAGGAGAGCTGATTTACAGTAAACAAACAGCAAACTGACCAGGAATAAAGCTCTGCAGAATTGGGCTTCCTGAGTTCTCTGCTAGTTCAGAAGTGATGGTATGTAATGACACAGGGTGAGCTGGAAGTCTCCTGAGTGTTTTAACAATTATTAAATGTCAGGATGAGCTTTTAAACCTCAGACTTCGGTAGCACCATTTAAATTGACTTTTAGCATATATCATTCTGTCTGAAAGGCCTCTGTAAATTTTTGACTTGGAGATGTGAAGTGTAATGGATCTATAAATAATTCCCGAAGGGATAAAAGGAGCAGGGGTCTTTTTCACCAGCTGTGTTTGTAATACCCTCAGTGACTGCTGAGCGGAAGAAGCTGGATGATAGTGAGCTGTTCTGAAGCTGGAAATACTGGCATAGCTAGTGTGGGGTTGGTGTTTTTCCCTGCTATCAAACTGTTCCAGCCTCTTGTCAGCTGTATCGGCTGGTTTTATTATTAGCCAGGGGTTACTGCTGGGCACTGGGTACTTGCAGAGCTGAGGGAATTAACTGCAGAAGGAGACCTTGGGCAGAACTTGCAATGGCCGTGCATTGGAAACCCATGAGACGGGCATGCGTTTTCATTCGACCCTGTTGTAACAGGATTTCAGAGGGCACTGCACCCGGCTTGTTGACATGACAGAAGATGTGTGTTTTGTCCTCGGAGCTGGGGTGGGTGCTGACAGAGGAGGTGATGAGGCTCTGGGAGCCACTTTCTTCTGCTGTGTAAAGAGGTCCCCGGGACTTCTGGATCTTGGCCTGGATCTGCATAGGAACTTGTGGGCATCCCAAGGCTGCTTGGCATCTGGTTTTTAAGGCAATCAGTGCTATAGATAGTGGCATCACGTGGTTTTGATGAAACATTTGAAATGCTGCAAGCAGGCAGCAACAGTCCAACTTGAACTGGAATTGCAGCCAAGGAGTTGTTCAGCTCCAGAGGCACTCTCCGTACAGCAGACTGCATACTGTCAAAAACTCCTTTGGACTTGAGGATTTAAGCATGCCCTGAAGACTGCGTCACTTGTGTGGTGGTTTTACTTGGGTGGGCGACTGAGCTCCACCACCACAGCTCTCTCTCTCCCCCTTCCTCAAAGAGGAACAGGGAGAAAATATGATGAAAAGGGCTCAAGGGTTGAGACAAGGATGAGGAGATCATGCAGTAATTATAATGACGGGCAAAACAGACTCAGCATAGGGAGATAGTAAGATTTATTGCCTATTACTAACAAGTTAGAGAAGTGAGAAACAAAGGGAAGAAACCAAAAGCACCATCCCCCCCCATTCACCCTCTTCCACCTCCTCCCCCTAAGCGGTGCAGGGGAATGGGGGTTATGGTCAGTCTATAGCTCTTCTCTGCTGCTCCTTCTCGGTCACTCTCGTCCCCTGTGCTGTGGGGTCCCTCCCACGGGATGCAGTCCTTGCTGAACTGGTCCAGTGTGGGCTGCCCACAAGGAGCAGCTCTTCAAGAACTGCTCCAGATACGGGTCCGTACCACGGGGTCCATCCCTCAGGAGCAAACTGCTCCAACCTGGGTCCCCCACAGGCAGCAGCTCCTGCCAGGTCACCTGCTCCTGCATGGGCTCCTCTCCACGGGCTGCAGCTCCGGCCTGGAATCTGCTCCGGCAGGGGCCTTCCACAGGCCGCAGCCTCCATCGGTGCAGGTCCACCTGCTCCACTGTGGTCTCCTCCACGGGCTGCAGCGTGGAACCCTGCTCCACCGTGGTACTCCATGGGCTGCAGAGGCACAGCCTGCTTCACCATGGGCCTCACCACAGGCCGCAGGGGACTTCTGCTCTGGCGCCTGGAGCACCTCTTCCCCTCCTTCTTCACTGACCTTGGCGCCTGCAAGGCTGTTTCTCACTCCTCTCACTCTCCCAGCTGCTGTGTGGCAGCGTTATTTTTTCCCATCTTAAATATGCTCTCAAAGAGGCGCAAACAACATCACTTACTGGCTCAGCTCTGGTCACCAGCGGGGCCCTTACCAAACATGGGGCAGCTTCTAGATCCTTCTCACAGAAGCCACCCCTACGGCCCCCTGCTACCAAAACCTTGCCACGTAAACCCACTACAACTTGCCAGAGCTTCCTCCTGCTTTTTACTGGCCTCTGTGGAAGCTTTTCTCTTCAGCCCATCTCCAGCAATACCGGCTGCCCAGCAGGGCTGTGCGCTTGGCCTGGTGCCGCGTCCTGTCGCTCTCCGGCTGCTGCCAACTGCAGCCCTGGAGGAGCTTCCAGCCAGCCGAGCTCACAGCCACGTGTCTCAGGGCCTTACCTTCAAGCGATGTGATTGTTACCAGGGACCTTGCAGTAAGTCTTAATTCAAACTAGATTAAATACAAACAATGGCGTTTAATTATTTAAAGCATAGAAAACACAAAGCCCGCTGGGTGAAAAAAGAAAATTGAAACTAAAAGCAAGATTTATTTGCTTATATCAGGATGTTACCTAAAAAGTGTCGTGTATTTGGCTGGCATGCTGTAGATGCTTTTTGGACCCACAGTCCTAGAAGCCGATGGCCTAGCTTTGGTCTTCAGATTTCTCTGAGAGGATTATTTCCTGGTGTTAGCCTATTTCTTGTAGTCCTTTTGCCTTTTAGGAATTTTCCAGAGGTTCTGTCCGCTTTGTCCTTTTTCCTCGGATTTTATTTACCCCTGGCAGCTGATGACTGTGACAGCTCCTGAGAAATCCAGATATTTCAGTGGAAATTCGTGTCATTGCCTGTATGTATTAAGAACTTCCTGACTCATGCAGGTGTTAAACTCACATTGTTCACCCCACATGCCTACTCTTAGGAACATAAAAACAGCAGGTCTTGACCCGATCTCCACATCTGTGGCAATATTTATATAAGCTATAAAACTAGATACAAACATCCTGAAGAAAGAATTAATTCATGTAGCTCATTTCTGGGACTTGCAGTCAGATGTGATGCTGATAAAACTTGAAGCTGATAGATGACCTGCCCCCCACATCACCCCCATGTGCATAGTTGGTCTTGGGAGGGCTATTTTTTTTTTTTTTCAAGTCCAGAAGTCTGTCATTGTCTCCTCTAAATGCGGCACCTTGCCATATCATGGGTGTAGGATTGTTGGTAAAATAGGTATCCATGCTGTTTGGCTTTTACAGATTATATGCAAGCACTGGAAAACAGATAAATGTTTTCTGTCACATATGATCACAAATATTGATTAAAATAAAATTGGTTTGTTGGGTCCCAGCATTCAATTTTTAACTCAAATTTATCAAAATCAAGTCCTTGAGTGCAGAACAAATGCCTCTAGAGTTTGGTTTTTTTGTGTGTGTGTTTTTTTTTTTTTCCATATTTAAGGAAGAAAAGCAAATAACCCCCCAAAAATGCTTTCTTCACCAGGGTTTCAGCAAAGATATTGTTTGAGGTAGATCTTGGTCTTCACATAAACCCTTGGAAAAAAGGCATGGGAAGCAGCGGAGAAAAGTTATTTCCACTCACCATATAAAAGGAAGCCACTCTTTCATTTCTCAGGGACTTTGTGTATGTTTTATTTCTGTTTTCGCATCACATGAACTCCAAGTAGCTGGGCTTTGTTTTGACTTTGAACAAAACCGAATCTTTCAAAACAAAGCTCAGATTAGACTGCTCTTTTTCATCCATTCTGTGGTCTGATCATATGAAGTTAACATATTTCTCATGGTTTCCAGCCAAAAGCAATAGGCTAAGTTTCATGTGAAACTCAGTAAACATTCATGGGGAGTTCAAATTTTGAGGTGATTTCATGCAATCTGCGATGACTTCCAGGATTACAACTGAATCACAGCAAGTAGTAGAAAATACCTGTTCTGGTTACGTTCCTTGTCTACCTCCTGGGCATTTAACTTGACAACTTAATGTTATTGTGTTTGGAAATAGTAAAATATAATTATGGTACCACCTGCTAGCATGCTTTGAGCAAAGAGAAGCAAAAGGCAAATCAAAACCTTGTTCCACAAGAACATGTAACTGCTGGATTTTTTTCTTCCCTTTGTTCTCTGACTACAGGGGAAAGTTCCTGCAACCTAAAATGTACTGTAGTTCTCTATTTTATATATCTGGTTGTTCTAAATATTGCTCTACAGCCCTGAGTGTTGGATGCTACCACTGGGATGAAGCGAATGAGACAACTTTTTTCAGTGAGTGCTGGTCTTCTGAATGAAGCTTGGTGATCTTTGCTGAGGTGCAGGCAAAATGAACTGTCAACCCAGGAACGATTGTGTTGGGCTCAGTTCTGCCAAGTGCTGGACTTTCTGGATTCCATCTGTCCAAACACTCCACAAATGCCCAAAATACTCAAGAGGCTTCATTACAGACACACACTGTGCTCTTAAGTTAGGAGGATATCCTTGGCTGGATTGAAGCCTGAATGACTAGAATAAAACTTTGACTCATTTTATTTACGTGCACTAGGGAAAAGAGACAGAAGAACTGCCAATCAAGTTGAATCAGGATGGGGGAAAAATATGAAATTTTTAGAGTTACTTGGATGCTTAATGTTGCGCCTTGAAGCCAGGGGTATTCCTTTCCCCTCCCGTGTCTTAGCACAAGATGAAATGCCTCAAAAAGGCCGATGAGCAGTGAGTGAGCAGCTATGTTACTGAACGCAGTATTTCTTCTCTCTGAGCAGTGACAAAGGTGGAGCTGATCTAACCACTTTTCTCCCCCGTAGCCCTTCCCCACCTCGTCCTGGTGCTTTGGCTCTGGTGCTCATCTGATCCCTCTGTGAGGATGTGTGTGCCTGTAGAGACTTCCTGACAGTGTTGTTTCTCCAAAGCAGACAACGTGGAAAGCTTTTCAAATCATTCTTTCTTCCCAGTGGGAATGGACTTAGCAGTTCCTCACGCTGCAGCTCATGCTTGTGAGGGGAAAATCCTGATGCTGCTGGAGTGATGTGCCCTGCATGCAGTACTTTAGTGAAGTACTGTGCTGAGACAGGTAGACTCTGAAAAGGAAATCTGTGCTTTTAGTCAAGTCAAGCATTTACTCCTTTCCCTGTGGGTGCAGGCAGTACTGCTAAAAATCATCTTCACTTGGTTGAACCGAGCCTAGATGAAGGCTTCTGTCCTGCTGGCTGGGCAGGGCTGCCACCACCACGCAGCCTCGGTACCATGGCTGTACTGGCACCGAGATGTGGAACAGCAGGTGTAGCAGGATGCTGGCCAGACCCTACTGAGATGTAAGTGACACTTTGCACCTTGTTGGATATCAAAGGGGACGTGCTCAGAACAGATAGTTCCCACATCCATCCCTGAAGTCTCTGTAAGTAACAACGTGCTTGCTGTCCCAGCTGCCTGAAATTAACACAGAGGTATGTTTGTACCTGTACTGCTGCCACAAGGGACGTGGTTCTGCATCTCTTGGTGGCTTTTTCTGGTTTTGTTTGTCTTCAGGTGTACCGGGACAACTGTTGCTGGGACAAAAGCATGAAATGCTTTGGGAAGCAGACATAAAATTGATCCCTTTACTTCTTACCAGTACCCAAGCTTGGCTCCTGCCTTGGCCTCCCACGTTGTACCAGCTGCAGTGGTACAGCCACGGGCCAGGGGTGAGCTGGGCATGAGCTGCAGGGGGAGAAGCTCCTTAAGCTGGCACCTGCCCAGGAGAAGTGGCTCCTGTCTCCTTTCGTGAGTTTTGAGGCAGGTTAGTTTTCCCTTCGCTTCCTGCATGTGCACAAACGGAAGGTTGCTTTGTATATTATGTCATTTCTGCACTGAGGGACTACCACTGACCTCAGGTGAATTAGTGCAGGTTTGCTCTGGTGTGAGTGAGTGGTCAAACAACCACGGGAAACGAGACACCAAGTGTCAAGAAGATTTAATGTGTCAAGTGCTCAGGTGGCCAAGAAGGCCAACGGCATCCTGGCTTGTATCAGGAACAGCGTGACCAGCAGGGCTAGGGAGGTGATCGTCCCCCTGTACTCAGCTCTGGTGAGGCCGCACCTCGAGTACTGTGTTCAGTTTTGGGCCCCTCGCTACAAGAAGGACATCGAGGTGCTAGAGCGGGTGCAGAGAAGGGCGACGAAGCTGGTGAGGGGCCTGGAGAACAAGTCCTATGAGGAGCGGCTGAGGGAGCTGGGCTTGTTCAGCCTGGAGAAGAGGAGGCTCAGGGGTGACCTTATCGCTCTTTTTAGGTACCTCAAGGGAGGCTGTAGCGAGGTGGGGGTTGGCCTGTTCTCCCACGTGCCTGGTGACAGGACGAGGGGGAATGGGTTTAAGTTGAGCCAGGGGAGTTTTAGGTTAGATGTTAGGAAGAACTTCTTCACTGAAAGGGTTGTGAGGCACTGGAACAGGCTGCCCAGGGAAGTGGTGGAGTCACCATCCCTGGAAGTCTTCAAAAGACGCTTAGATGTAGAGCTTAGGGATATGGTTTAGTGGTGGGCTGTTAGCGTTAGGTTGGAGGTTGGACTCGATGACCTTGAGGTCTCTTCCAACCTGGAAAATTCTGTGATTCTGTGAAACATCTCCCGCTAACGATGCAGACTAATCACCCAGTGCCGCTTTGTGTGCATCAGTGTCAAATGCTCTAATGGGTCTAGTCAGAAAGTATTTCAGTGATTACAAGCTGCTTGTGATTAAAATTAGTACAATTACATGAAAGAAATCGGATTTGTTTAGTTGCCCAGAGACACCTTTTGTGGGAATTAGAACTAAATTTCCTGTATTAAAGGATAAAACAACCCTAAGACAGTTCATTTGGAAGGTTATGTCAGCATCAGCCCTAGTGAGCCCCGTATTTTCTCTGACAGTCTGCTTGCATCTCTCATATGTTGTTAAAGAAAACATTTCCCTTTGAAATGCAGACAGACTTCAAAATACGAAAATACTATGCCTGCCAAGAAGAAAGATCGTTTTTATTGGTGAAATTAATGGAACGAAGTTACAGAGCAGAGATGTGCATTTTCCCACTCTAGTACTAGCAACGTGTTTATGAGTTGTTCTTTCTGGACAAAGGCAGAACTTAATACTTTTCTCCAACACCCACACACACTTACTGAGAATTGGCAAGTTAATAGCATCGGGATTGATTCAGAGCAAGGACGCAGAGTTTGAGGGGGTGGGAGTGGTGTGTTTCTGCTTAAATTTTTATTTTTCATACTTATTTTACGGACCTGCCCAAATCCTAGTGGTGGCATATTAGACTAGCCCCATCATATGGCAGCAGTGGATTTACCTCTGAGCCTTGCCCACTTGATGCCAGGCAAGAAGAGTCTTAGCAAGAGCCTTGTCTGGACATTTTGCTTTTATCAGCTGTTTTCTGAAACAGGTCTGCAGAGCTTGCTTCTCCCCTTGTCCCTGTACCTGGGGAAGGTTCTTGTTCATACAGCTAGCAAGCTGTGACCTGGCAGGGTGAGCAAAGCAGGTTTTCATTCAGGCCAGTCTGAAGGCAGCGTGTCTCTGTGGCATGATGGAGACGATGAGGGAGAAGAACAGAGCCTGGTGCTCGGGGATTCTGCTCAATGCAAAAGATACACAGCTCCTGGTCTCGCTTCTTTGCCTCTGTGTTGAGGTAATGCAGGTTCTGTTGACCTCAGTTTGGATTTCCTACTCCCTAATGTTTTTTCTTGGAATCCTAGCTCCTGGAATCATAAATTTAAATGAGAATCTCGGTGTATGAAGAACCCAAGTTGTTTTGTGTTGTGTTTCTGAAGCAGCAAGGGCATTAAAAATCTCCAGGCTATTAGCTGCGAAGCTTCAAAAGCAAAAAGAAAGAAAGGTGGTTTCAAAAGAAAGGTGGTTTTTCTCTCAGACTCTGGCTTCTGCATCCTGGGAGTCTTCCCTATTCTTCTTAACTGATTAAAGGTAGAATTGTTGTTTGATTCCTGGCTTTATTGTAGTGAGGAACATTTTAGGAACATTTTATTTGGTTTTAGCTCTCTTTCTAGGAGCTGGTATAGTTACACAGACAGCTTGCCATACGTTTCAGCCTGCAATGCTTTGTTATTCACAGAATCTGCTTTTGCTTTCAGTTCCTGTTTCTTCAAAGTCCTTGGTGATTTTTCAGACGCCATTCATACTTGCTTTGTAGAAATAATATCGGAAATCAGCTGGGAGACTTCTCAAAACATCTGGACAAATGCAGGATTACTATTTCTCTGACGGGAAGCTGGGGGCCAAGCATCTGTGTGTGGCCAGGGGAAAGTGGCAGGGGATCACTTGGGAAGTTGTTTGCAGGGCAAGGGTGCACGCAGTCATGTTTTGATTTTATGAATAATCTTGCTGCACACTATGCAGTTTGGTAATTCTTATGCATGTTGTAGTAACCGGGGCCTTTCCATTGATTTCCACAAAGTTAGGCAAATGTGTACTAGCTGAAGGTTAGAACAGCTGGAGAACAGCTCCTTAGCTAGGAGATCAACTGCTAAAAGTTGCTGTTGTACTTTGATTCTTGTGAATTAGCTATTTGATTTTTACTTCACTGAGTTCTCTCTCTCAAAAAAAGATTTAATTCATTTCATATATGATCTAAAGTTCAGTTCTCAAACGCTGAAGGAGCATCTCTTGGGACAGACGGCGTGCTTCTGAAGACTATTCCAGCCCTCTTGTCTATGAAATTTGTGCTGCCGTGTTTGCCTGAGAATCCTGTCAGTTCAAGATCTTTCAGGATTTTTTTAATTGGACTTTTCTCAGAATAGCAAATGTCTTTGGTGTCATTACGTTTGTGTGCTTCTGCCTTGCGGACTAGGTGAAAAGGGGTAACACAACAAATCCTCAAGCTCTGCTCTGAGAGCAAAAGGTAAAGCAGCCTGGAGGTTGTTCTTTTTCAAGTCAATGATGCTGTAACAAGTGAACATTTTCAATGTTTTCAATATTCTCAGTATTCACAGCCTAAGGGCATGGCTGGATAAGGTGGCACTTCTATATTCAGTGAATTGTTACCATGGCAGAGCTGGTTTGAGATCATTATCCACCACGAGAACCCTGCTACAGAGCTGGGATCCACTTCCCTGGCTTCAGTGTAATTGCTTCTGCCTTGCAAGGTAACATCTCAAAGCTACAAGGGGCTGCCAGAGGGTGTTGTGTGGGTAGCACGTGGTCTTGCGCCTGTTTCCCAACCTACTGAGCTGGGGAAATGCCTCTAGATTGCTCCCCTACCATGGGAGGGATATGCAGAGGTTCAAGATTATGAGCATCCTACTGTGAAGGTGTGACCTAATCAGAGGGATGGATTTTTTAATGCCTCCTGATAAACTCAGCAAGACGAGGAAGGGTTTTCTTCCCCTGGGGAGACATGCAATTACTCCATTCCCATGGCAACTTCCCTTCAGTGGAATGAGCAGGGCGCTGCAGGATCTAACAAGTGCTGCAGCATTAGTTTAATAGCCTTTTAATGCTGCTTGGCCTAACTTCAGCAAAATCATAACTTTACTATCTTATAAAATAAAAAGCAGTGCTGTTTGCATACTTTAAAAGTTGCTGTAGTGAAAAACACCAAGTGAATCAGCAAGTTGACAGTTGTAGCAATATGTAAGAAACGCTTGAGTTTTTGTCTTTGGTCAGTGAGGCAGAATTGCGTGCAGTGTAAGGGATGCTGGCCTGACAGCTGTTTCAGAAACTTCTTGCTGTTGAGCTAAATTAAGGCAGTGCATGAGCCACATGGGACTCTTCATTTTTCAACTATTCAGACCCCAAATGGCACTTCTTCTTGACAGCTCTCCTGCAAGAATGAAATTTCTACTGTGTTGTGAACATGAATGGTGCTAAGCATTGCCAGCCTTGAAAAAACCTCACTGCTTTCAGAGTTTCTTGGAGTGCTTCATGTTTCTACAGGTAGAGCTGTTGTTACTGTTATTACAACAATTTCCCTTCAAACAGTACAGTTTATAACATTTTCAGTATATAACACAGACGCGTAACTTCCTCTGCCTTATAGCTAACTGAACATTTTAGGGGAAGGGAACTGAACAGGCTTGCATTTCAGCTCTCTCCCGTGGCTCGGCAGCATCTTGTACTTTAATTCAGAAGACTGGTGAGAAGGTGCTAAGTTGATCTAAAGGTACAGCAAGCTCCTCTTTATTCTGTATCTTCAAATGCACGCTGACTTTTAAAAAGGTTTGTATTTGTTGCTGTAATAGTAATAATTAGAGAGTGTGTGGTGGTGGAATTGTGTCAGAATACACCATGTTCTGCATAATAGGTCACCGAACCCTAAACACCCCCTATCCATGTGGGGGGGAGAAGACGTTTTGTCCTTCAGCCACTGAAATAATTTCCAGTGAGATGTTCAGTCTTGCTGGGACCACAGGGAAGGAAGCTAACATTTGTAAAGCTCTGCTCTCAGCATGCTGTGTGTTTTAGCAGCTGCCCTTCTACTTGAAAGTGCAGGCAGCAGAGCTGTGAAACTATCAGTGATGCAAAAACAAGATGCAGTTTAGTTAGAAACTTGAAGTGCAGTTCACAAGTAAAAGGCATGGCTTTCAAAGTTTCAGCCTTAGGAGTTTCATTTCTTCCTGAAATGCCTGAAAGTCTTCCTCCTGCCTCTGTTATCACCATCAGTAAGAGGACTCTGCGTGCCCAATCTCTGTCAGAGCAGGTCTTACCTGCCCTAGCCAAGTTCTTCATGATGATACAAATACATCCTTGAAACCAAAGTATTTTTGCCAAGTTTTCTTTGCAGAGGGAAGTGGATGTGAAATAAGCATTTACAATTTGTTAGCAAGCCTACGCTGCTGTATAATCTCTACATCACAGGAGTCTTTCTCAGAAAATGTCATTGCAAGAAATGCATTTCATTGATCTGTCTTCCCTCAGCGTCTGTACTGCCTTTTGTATCATTTAGCTAGAAGGATAAAATGAAAAGGATTTTTTCCTAATAGGTACTTGTATTCTCATAATGATTTTCCTTTGCTCTGCCAGCTTCCCCAAAATACCATCTTTCAAAACAAAGTATTGCTTGGGAGAAGCTGCAATTTCTTCTGTTTAACCTGTATTTTGGGAATTTGAGAAGGAAATTGGGTTCGGTGCTTGCCTTTGTGATGAGAATTTTTTTTCCTCCTGGTTACTGCCAACACTATCCTTCAATAATCCTATTAGCCTGCATTTTGTCTGGGACAGTTCTTACCAGCTCTGTAAAGGCCTGATCAATAACCTAATAGTGTCAGAGGAAGAAATTCCCTAAGAGTCAAACAAATGTCAGCTTCCCTGCCAGGGTTAGGCGTGCACCGCCTGCCGGGTACGGAGCTGCTGGGTGCCACCATCACTTCGCGGCGCGGGGTGCTGCATGCCGCGTGCCTTGGGCCGCAGCTCACCTCTGCCACGCTCCTCGGCCAGCTTCCCAACCAGGGGGCAGGAGCTTGCACCAGGAGGTGGGCTCTGCGTCCCCCACAGGTGCTCTGCAGCCAGGTTGTGATCTCGAGCAGCTTTCAGGTTGGCGGTGGCTGTGTCCCACCTAACCGAGGCGGTGATGTTTCAGGGCTGTGTTCAGAAAACTGAGAAGCCACCCAGTGTACAAAATCTTCATTCCTTCTGGCAAGCCTATACTGGAAATCTTCAATACATGGGCATTACTGTCACTCTGCAGCCTTCTGGGCAGCTTTGCTTCCCTTTTAAAACAAACAAACAAAAAGGCCTCGTTGTCCCTGAGGAACTGTTTTATTTGCCAGATGCCTCGCAGCAAAGCATGTATTATTTCTTTGTATGAAACGTCTGTTTGTTGGGCTCTGTAGTTGTATTCAGAGCATACCTATGCAAATGGCTTCCCTTCAGCAGCTTGATCCTGAGCTCTCTGAACCAAGTGTAAATAAGGGGGGGTCTCTCAGATTCAGGCTCTGTGTAGCAAGACCTGTTCTTCTGCAGGCGTTGCATACAGCTAGGCCTGACTGTTGGTTCTGAGTTGTGGCCTCCAAAGTGTGCCAAGCGTGGAGGCTGATGTACATCTTTTTATCTTTTGTTCACAAGCGTTGTTGTGGAATAACAAGTGGAAAACTTCAGGCTCTTACTTGGTGGTACAGCTCCCCCACGCATACTTGGGTTTGTATGGTGCAAGGACATTGCTCTGGGCAATCTGGAGATCGCTTGATAGCGTTTCTTTATTTGTTGCTATACGTTTTTAGATCGTATCAAATCCAAAACCTATTTGAAGTTTCTGGTAAGCATTTGGCTTTTCTTTGAAATGCAAAAGGAAAAGTTCACATCATGGCCTCGTTCCATAAAAGCCAGCAACAGTCCTCATGAGGCTCAGGGGCAAATGCACACGGAAACACAGACGCCTTTGGGATAACCTCCCTCATTTCAGCCAGTGCAGAAGTGCCTGCTGACTTCTGTGTTTGGAGAATAAGATTAAAAAAAAAAGTTATTAAAGAAAATTAGTAGTGGATATCCCGGCAGTTGTGAAGAATTCTAAGTAAGGTAGTGCTCTGAAATGAGAAAGCTTTCGTATTAAACCAGCTGGGTGACTTCTGGTTGTGTGTAAGCGTCAGAATTGTGAACAACTGGCAAACCATTTCCAGTGGTTTGGTTCTAAAAATGTGTGCGAGTCTGAGATTTCCCCACTATCAGCATTAGGCATGTGGTTGCAAAGGAAAGTGACTTAAAATACAGACAACGTAAATCAAAATCGGAAGTCAAGGAGAACATCTGCTTTTTGCTTTTTTCATGTGACAGTCTTTATGGACTTCCTCAAACCATAGTCTTGAGTCTCTCAGCTATCCCTAGGCCACTTTAATGGTAGATCAACTCCATGTTTCAGCAAAAAGAACAACAAAGGAAAAAATGAGTTTTCCATCCGCACTTTTCTGAATTGGTTACATCTTTGTCAGTTTTCAGTGGCAGAACTGAAAGCAGAGTTTTGCATGAGTTCATTTGTTTGGTCTCCTTATCTGTTCACAGCGAAAGTAGTAAGAGTAACCTTTCTCTCTCCACGTCCTGTGTGCCTTCGTGTTATTGTGACTCATGGTTCAGCTACATGGGGCAAAGGTTGGAAGAAATGATGGGTACTATGAAACTACTTGAAAGTCAATGTGTACATGAACGATCTCGTGGAACTGAATTATTTGCAGGTGTAGGATTTGTTCTCATTGTAGTCCATGCAATCTGAGTGTGCTCTCTGGCTTGGCTCTGCCATGAAGAGGAAGAAAAAAAACTCCAGAGGGCACAAGCAGGGCTACTGATAGAAAAGGCTTGCAGGCTGGTTGCTGCTGTCCGTCAGGATCCCTGTGGAGTGGGAATACAGCTGCTGTGCAGCTCCGTGTTGTGCAGAATGAGGGCCCTGCCTCCAGAGTTAACTCCTGGGAAGTTCACGTGTGTAGATTTATGAGCTAATGCTCTGAAAAAAAAAGTGATTTTAAGGACAAACAGATATTTCTGAGCAGCACGCTTACATTTGTTTGCAAATAGCCCCTCCATGCAAACTTCTGGAGCATACCGTTCATTGATGTGCTTTTTTTCTTGCCTCTGAGATGTGCCTTTTGTGAAACCTGAAAACCTCATTTCACTGGCAACTTTCATCACAGCTTTGGAGCGATGTACTCAAGTGTGCTGATGAGTCGGGGGCGGTGAGCACCTCCTAACACCTTTTGCTGTGTTTGACTCCCTAGGGTTAGGACGGCATGCACTGCGTTCAGGACTTCCAGGGGCAGATGGTTAGCTTTACTGCTGTTATGCTTTCATTGACTGTTCGCAGGAGGATGGGCCAGGGGTGAAGATCCTGTGTTAGAAGCTTCACTGGTGCCCTGTTGCTTACCAAAATTTTTAACAGCTGCTCCAGACACTCCAGCTAAATGTAGGCAGATGAGACTGCATGACTTATCCTACCATGTGAATGCAGGCCCACGGTGGCTCTGGTTGCCAGCAGCTCTTTTCTTAGGAAGTTCTTATTGCTTATAGTTTGTCTTCAAGTACGATGTTGGAGTCCCAAATTGTAATTGGTGATAGGAGCTACAGAGATAAAGGTCTTTGAGTACTGTCTTCCATGTGGTTGCTCAATGGAGTACACTGCAGATGTCATAAAATGAAGAGCGGTTTCCTGGTGAGGAGACCGCTCCAGGACTTCTGCCCCCAAAACTCCTGGGGTGAGCTCCAACAAACTTGCTGATCCCTGGAGCGACCTAGCTCTGCTCCAGAAGGAAAATAGCAACAGCAAGGGACTGTATAGACAGCAAAAGCTCTGTGATGATGCTGGTAACACAATGAATTGAAAACGCAAGCGATGGGGAGAGAATAAATAAATAAATATCCCATCAGTAAGGATGCAGAGTGTGATTTTTGGAGTTATGTAACTTAGTTTGGATTTTAGACCACTCACTTCTTAGCCAGCTTGATTTTCTGATGAACTTTGCATTAGTTACAGTCTGTTCAGTGGTCTGTGCTTGGAGGTAAGATAAATGTGGAAATCTGGAAAAAGAAGTACCTGCCTTTGCAGTAATACGTGGATGAAAAAGACTGCCTGGCCTGTAGATCTGCTGGGAAGGAAATCCTGGGAACTACCAAGTGTAGCAGGAATGAGAACTAACGAAAGCACTTTCCAGGCCGGGTATTTTTGTTTCGATCACTGGATTTACCTGCCTGTAAGCCAGGTGGATCTAAGAGGAATCTGTAAAGAGAATATTCAGAGAATATTCTGAATCTATACAGGGAGTCTGTAGCTATGAGATGCTTTCCTCAGGCTGCCATTTTGCTGATTGAATCCGTCCCTTGGAAGCTGAGGATCCAAAATACAGTTGCCTCCAGCTCACAGATGAGTGCCAAGATTTCTGAAGCCTCCTCAGGCAGTTGTCTGCTTTTGCTAACTGAACGTTTGCAGCCGAACTCTGGAGTTTGTAACAGGAGGAGTTAAACCCTACCAGTTTAGGTGTATACATTAGTCCTAAACAGCTCTGGAGAGTTTTGAATGTATATACAACAGTTAACTCATGAACTTATCCTTTAAATTTTTGGGAATCTTATGCACGCTCAGAGGTCTTGTGATGGTAATGGTCGCACAGAACAAAGGGAACTTGTGCGTTGGCACAGACGCGTTACCCTGTAATGTCCAGCTAGACTCAGCTGCAAGAGTGAAGCCAGCATCTGCAAACCCTGCTGACTTCTTTGCAGGCCATGTTATTGGCAGACGCGATAGGAAGAAGCAGCTGGTCCTGGCTGGAGAACTTGCTGAAGCACACGGTGAGATGCCATGCAGGTTGCCCAGGGAGCCCATGGGCTTGCCACGTCAGCAGCCTGTGCTCTGTGGTTCCCTGCCCGCTACCAGGGTGAGCTGACTGAGAGAAAGCACGCAGGGGCACTGCAAAGGCAGGAAAAAAAAAAGGCTTTTTAGTGTAATTTATAAGCCTGTGCATGACAATCTGCATCCGACCCGTATTTTAGTAGATGGAGCTTTAAAGTCTCAGAGGGAAATGAGGTTGTTGGGCAGGGGTGATCTTTGTCGGGGAGAATTTGGAAAGCTGTTTCTGTGCTATCTAGCAATTTTTTCTGCCTTTCTATGGAGCAAATGCATTTCGTAAACAGTGTTATTTCCTCAGTTCCTCTTTCTACCATGAATAGCGCTGGCAGTTACTTGCGGTGAAGGCAGCTGGCATGGGACTTTGCGGGGTAATTTGGAGACAATTGGTGATTGAGGGCTGGATAAAAATTGAGCTGCCTTTACTTCAGGGGAAAGCATAATTCACCTTGGGGCTGCAAGGCTGGGAGGTGATGAGATGGAACAAAACAGAAGCCCTTGGAGCCCGCAGCTCTGGGCATTATTTCTGCAAAAGCAGGTTGGTCTCCTGCGTGTTGTTCCATTTCCTGAGTGTCCAGATCAGCCCTTGGGCTCTGCGGAAGGAACTGGCGTTAGCTCAAGAACAGTACTGGTGCCTGGGGTTGGGCGGGATGTCTGCAGTCCTGTAAAGCATTAAGGACTGCTCTGAGACATCAAGCCCCACCACAGCTCGCATCCTGGGAGCGAAATGTGCAGCATGGCGGGGTGTGCGCTGTTCTGTCTGGGTCTGGGTTGCAGTAATCAAACTTTCCCTTTGTGCCCAGAACACAGACAGAGCGGAGGGAATTATTAAACCCAAGGAAGTCAGCGATGAGGAGGGAGGCGAGCTTTCAAAGGAAGTGTGCGGTGGGGTGGTAAAACTTGAGCAAAGCAAGTATGTGATATCCCAAAAGGATCAGGATGCTGATTGGATCCACATGTCACAACAAAGTGCAAGGGGAAGGCATAACTAGCACAAATACGGGCAGGCTGAGCTACGGCGCTGGGAGACCCAGCATGTCTGACACACAGCCTCATCTCAGAAATGGGAATTTAGCTTCATCTCCCTGGGAGCTCTCACAAGCTGCTCCGAAGCCTTCATAGGATCCTCTAGGCAGAAGCCTTTTCCAGCGTGTTCTGCGGAGTGCAGGCCATTGTAGTTTGGGAAAGATAACAGACTGGCACAGACTGTACCTCGCTCGCATTTAGTCAGGATTCAACTGCTTGCTGTTGTTGCTTTTCCGTGCTTTTAATCTGTCTTTACTCCTGCTGGGCTATCCGCTGTCTCAGGAAGTAGCTGGAGAGGCTGATCCCATCAGAAGCAGAAAAATCATCTTTTCTGCTCAACAGAAAAACTTCAGCCTGGCATTCAAGAGTTCCATTCTTGCACATCAGTGTTAAAGCCCCTGCACCTTTTTTTCATAGTTGCCTATGCTGCAAAAAGTTAGCTCCGTTTTAAGACACTTAAGGTACCACATAGGAAAAAATTGCAGATTTTGAAGTTGCTTCTATTAGTATTGAAAAAACCCTAACCTAATTTGTTAGTTTGTTGCACGACTTATGCACTCAGGTATCTGTGCAACTTGAAATGTCATTGTCCTTACTATTTATCACCAAAAACAATTAATATAAATGAAAATGTTTCTAAGTACACTCAGTTAAAGCAAGCTTTGAAAAATACCAGCAAACAGTTAATTTTTGAGAATAAAAAACCTCCAGAGGAAGTCTGCCAGGTACAGTTCCGTACGTTTGCTGGAGAATAACAAGATTTCTCTTGCTTCTGAAATAGTAGCTGAGCCACCATTCATGTCCTAAACAAAAGAAACATGATGACAACAGTAAAATAATGATTAGTATTATGCTGGGTTTCCCATCGGTATAGCTATTCTAGACTTCACAAATGGTAAAATGTCAATTACAAGGATGCCGTCTTTTCCTGAATTATTCTAAACCCCAGTGTGGTAAATTCCTTAAATTAGTGCATTACTTCAGTTGAAAGCACTGGAAGAGATGGGAAATTTCCACACTTAATGCTAAGTGTCTCAGTAATAAAAGTAATAGCCTTCGTTATTGCAATGCCGCAAACCAGGGGGGAGAAAGCGATCTCATAATTATAGCAAGCCTTTTCTGAAAGTGTCTGTCAGGCTGAATCCTAATGCTGGCATAGACAGGAGTAAATTAATGTCTGTGGGTTAGAAATCTCTACAATTAAAAAGGCACATGAGAACTAAGAGAGAAAAGCGCTTTGGGAGGGCCAAGCCAAACCCTTGTAGTCTTCCCGACCTGCTCGGCTCCAGCAGTGGCTTCCAAGCAGAAGCCGGTTCTCAGCTAGGAAGCCCCTGCTGATCCAAGCAAATGTTCTGACCTGCCAGCTACTAATTTAAAATGAAGAGCCCTTCTGTTGTGTTGCCTCATTTTTTCTTTCTGCATCTTTTTTTGCTTTCCAAGAAAATAACAAAATGCCAGGAAAGTGATTTTCAAGAATTTACCGTCAGCTATTCCACAGACATTCTTTAATAACGTGGTGATGAGGGAAGAAGGGTCAGGGGAGGATACTGAGGGAATCACGTTATCGGGGCACTGTGGTCAACTCGCATACTGGATTCAAGCCAGAGCTAGAAACAGACACAAAGCATGAAGGAGAAAGAAAACTACCAGGAATCTCGTCTGCCTTCTGTAGGTAATAAGTTAGTCATCATCAGGTGTTCTTATAGAAACTCAGGCCTTGGCTTCAGCCAGGCTATCGTGTTCAGCGCTTTTTGGTCTTTGACCCTGTTTGTTTGTTGCTGGAAGGGAGGATGACCTGGTGGTTAGCAAGTTGGCCTCAGAGCTGGAACACCGGCGTTTAAAAATGACTAGATGAATCAATCACGGGTGTTTTTCTGGTAAGGACATCTGGTTCTAGAGCTCCCGCTGTGAGGGTGTCATAGCTGAGCGAGGATCTCCTGAGTGGGGTATGCTTCTTGGGAAGCAAGCAGGCTCCCTCAGTGACTGCCACTACCAGCACCATCCACCCCGAGAGGGACGTGGGTGCCGAGGGCTTCTTTCCCCTCTGGATTAGTTTCTGACTGCAGTCAGAATCTCCAGAGAAACAATCTCCAAAGAGTGTTTGGAGAGGTAGACTGGTTAACATGTTGGGTCTGGGACCAGTTGAATTAAACTTTATCATCTATTTCTCTTTTTTTTTTTAAGTGGTACGCTGTAGGAAGCAACAGCCCTCTGCTTCACACCGGTATTTTTGTTCCCATTTGAAGTGGATCTTTTTGATGCTTTGGAGGGGCCATATAAAAAGATAGTTTGTAAGGCTTCGACAAGAAAGGAAGCAGCTGTGTATCACCATATGAAATGACTTTTATATTCTCCAGTAAAGATTATGCTTACTGTGGAGTAAAATCGTTGAACAAATTCAGGCAGACACTAGTAGCAGTGCTCCTTTGAGGATTTTGTTGCTTCTGGTGAATGAAGCACAACCCCTAAGGCTTTCTGGGCTGCTTCTGCTGGGTCTGATCATGCTTAAAGCCCCTTACTGCCTGATCCGAAGGTGAGTAGAGCAGGCTGGAATGATGCTCCTAAGCCATAGGTGACCGAAAAGCCATCTCTGTAGTGGTTGGTGATGGGAGCGTTGCCTTGTGCACCGCAGTTAAATCAAGCACAGCTCTTTTGATGAAACATGGAGTAAGGTTTCTCTGCTTTCCATAGAAGAACACACAAGAAGTCTCATGGTAACTAAGACCAGCTGCTGGAGTCATGAATTTTTATGAAGGGCTTTCTGGCAGACACATTAAATAATGCCTTTACTCCACACATTGGCTCTCTGAAGTAATTTTTCTATCACCGGCTCCGCAGATGGGTGATTTGTTGCAGCACAGGCTGCAATTTAAAGTTATTGGTCCCTACAACAAAAGGCTCTTATACTTGTCAATGTTGTCGCATTTGCAGTTTTGCTTCCGCTCTGGATGATGCTAGTAAATAGAAGAATTATTGAAGGGGAGAGGAAGAGGGAGATATTCTTTCACCCCCTGAGGACTCGGTTTATATTTACCACTTTTAGCACCAGTTGAATTTATTTACATATGGGTACTGGTTCTGGCCTCCAAGCTCTTGGAATTGTTCGCACACGTGGCTTCTCTCAAACAAGCATCACCACAGCACACCCTCCAAGTACTGATATTTCAGAACCTGGGCCTGCAACAATCTAATATTTATTTCCCAAATGGGTCCCCGTGAGCAGTATTTCACCTGCACACCTTCCAGGCTTGTGAAGGAAAAACTTCCAAGTTCCGTAGCACAGAGGCTGCATGTTGGTAAAGGAAAGCAGAACCTGTTCTGTGAAATACAGTGGAGGTCTGTTGGGAAAGGCTATTGGGAAGACAGCCCTATTGCTTGAACCCAGTGGGTTCATCTTATTACAGACGTGTTATGGTAAGACTTTTGGATGAGTCTGGCAAATTCTCCATGCTATCTCTTGAAGTATAAATGCCAGTTTTCACCTCAAACTTGGTGTCCTAGAACACCAGAACCCAGGGAGAACATCCTTCTCTGGTCAAGTTCAGTAACTGAAACTAGTGGGGTGATCACCTTCTGCTGATTCAGCCACCACCTCTCCTTGCAACCGGATTTATTTCAAGAGGCTGGGTCCTGTTGGTACTTGGCAGCTCAACCTGATGCTCTGAAGTCTGGCGGTTGCCATTGGAAATGATGCTCGTGTACATTCTGCAAGCTGTTGGGAGCTGGCTTGGAAGTGGTTTTTATTTCTGGTTCTATTTTTTGAAAGCACACCATGTTCTAGGTGTGCATGATGACACCCTTCCTTTTTGGAGACGGGGCTTGTCTGGCAGCTGTGCAGCAAGATGCTGGTTTTGCAGTGACAGAATGAGGGACAGACCATTGCTGCTGGCCCTGTAGTTCCTTGTAGCCATCAGTGCCCATTTCAGTGTTACCTCCAAGTTTCATAAAGCTGCTTTCCCTTTGCCTGTGTTTTCTGGCAGCCGCCAGAAAACAATACAATTCTGTTTTGTATTTCTGCTGCTGTGGTTTATATCTGCTGAGAGGGGGATGGAGAAGGCCCAGGATGGTTCTAAAACTAGAGTCCATCGATCTGTCATTTACTCTAGAGAAACACTGGGTCGTCACCTACCTGCCTTTGCTTTTGAAGCCACACAGTGCAGGCTTGGGGTTTTTACACGCGAGAGACTTTTAACAGACCGAAATGCACGTGGATTTCATACTGTTCCTTGCTGGCATTCCCCCTGTTTGATTACAGCACAGCTGTACAGAGTTTAAACTGTAATGAAATGGATTAGTGAAAACTGCACGTAATGACCTCTGATTTCCTCTTACAAACTGCAGTCCCCCTTAATTAGCTGCTACAGCCACAAGTTCTGTTGTTGCTTTTATGGCTGGAGTTTATTTTATTCAAGTCCATCCTTGTTTATTCAAATGCCTTCCCTCCTTCTCCCAAAGCATAGTATTTGAGGGAATTTCTTATGAGGTGGGAACTTTCCTAGGGCTTTGGGCTGCCTTACGGTGCATTTAAGGCTAACATCTGATCTATGTGAGCAAGTGACACGAGACAAGGCCTGTGTGTCCCTGCCTGTCTGTACGCAGGCTGAGGAAGAAAATTGAAGATCATGGAAGCCAGTGTTGGCTGTCAGCAAAAGCAAAAACCCTTTTGGCTTTGATCATGCTCTTTTGTTTGCCAAGAGAGGCAGAAACTTCTGCATGACTATACAGAATGCCACCTGCTCATTTGGCATTGTGAGCTGCCTGAGCTTACTGTTAACCGCCCTGTGAGGACAGGATTAGTTTATTAATTTTGCAGTAGAACGTGCTCTTTTACATTGATTACTCTCAGCGATCTTTATTTCTTTATCTGAATGTAGCCGAGTTCTCCCCTATACTGGAAAAAGGAAGGTGCAGGCCTGGCTTGGAGCACAATAATGTGTGTTCACTCCTCAGAAGTAAATAAATTTGTGCTGATATATCCCAGTTCGATTATTGGGCAAATGGGTAAAAATTGAGGTGTTACTGAATTTCTCTAGCTGGAAGCAAATGGAAATTATCAAGTATTGTATTTAAGTATGTGTTCAAGTATTGTATTTACTTTGAAATATGAAATATGCGTATTTTTAAGTATTTTCTATCTGATATCTCTCAGTTACAGCAGTGCGGCTGTGCTAGGTTGATGACAACAGTAAAGCAGTAAATTTTAAACCTCTTTGTGAACATGAGGGGGACCTTACTCGTCAGTGTAAATCTCCTTCCTTTCAGCCCTGACCTACATACCTACATTCATGTGCTCAGTTTGAAGTGTGTAAATGTTTAAGGAGCCTCTCCTGGGTCAGCTTCTATTAAAGTCAAGCATGTGCATTAAGAGTTTGCAGAATTTGAATCTTGGCTTCTGGCAGAGTGCCTGTAGTTTTTATTATACTCTAAGAGGCGCGGGGAGCAGGAAGCAAGCTGCCATTGAATGCTAGTGAACTGACACAGCAGACGAGTTGCAGCCTATCATGAGTGTAAAAATATGCCTGCTAAACCATATTTAGACAAGCATTCGAGCATGTACCGCTTCTTGCATTGCAAGAGTAGCTGGTTTTAAGCCGTTTCTCTTGGATGAAGTAATATTTAAACAGTTTTCAAATGAATATTACTTAATAAAATGAAACACTGAAGAGTAAAATGGTGTCAGTACAAGCTACTAACCCTACATTCTTTTATTTGAGACTTTGCTGTGTTCATTTTTTTACCCATTGAAAGTGTTGACTCAATGACAAGTACTTGCAGATGCAGAAAATAACGGCAGAGAGGACCACAGAAGTATCAGTTTCTAGCCTTTCTATCCCACAGTTTTTCAGGAAGGCAAAATCTCAGCAGATTTGTGCAGGGAGAGATGCTTATCTAAATACACAGCCGGCACAACCAGGGCTCAAACCTGTAGCTGAAGAAGTGTTTGTTTGCTTTTGTGTTTCACCTTACACCCTCTCTGCTGGCCAGTGCGTCCTGCAGTCTGCGAGCTCAGGTGGGACACACACACTGTACTAAAAATAAATAAAAATAATCATAATTAAAAAAAAAAAAAAAGGAAGTGTTGAATGCTGAGAGCCAGCAATTTATTGTGGTTTGGGTGTAGTAGCTAGTCTGTCGCATGTGTTGGGGGAAGGGGAGGTAGCTCTAGGACAGTTTTATTCTGCAGGGCTTTGTAATCCTCCTCATGGCTGGAAGCTGGAGGGGGACAGCTGGGGACGCAGCAGGCAGCCTTTCCATTAAGTGGAGGTGGTGGTAAGCTTGTCAGTGACACTTCCTTGTCTCTGGACCAGGCAATTTAACAGAACTGACAACTGGTAGGAAAAAAGTACAGGTTCTGAAAAACATCTGATAACCTTTTTGGGCATGGGGGGGAGGATTTGAAAGTGTTCAAATATCCTGTTTAAATATTCTGAGCTGTAAACATGCTTTATTATTATATATTTTTTTATTCAAGCCAACCTTTGTTTTGCCATGTTGGCTAATTTACATAAGGTTTTAAATAATAAATTTCTGAATTTGAAATTTAAGCTTTTAAAAACTGTGTAACTTTTCAGTCTGAAATGGTTGGAATTGTTTTTTATTTTTTTTTTTTCATGAACATTCTTTTTTTTGGGTGTGATTTCAAATTTGTGTCGTGGCTTGGGAGGGAATTTTCAGCATCTTGAAAATATTTGCAGAATAGGAAAGCTATTCCCCAGGCAGCTGCTGACTACTGTCGTGGCAGTTTTGAAGATGTGGATATGTTGCTCCCCGGAACTTGACAGAGGTCATTCACCAATTTCCTTTCACGTAGGCTGTCAAACTGCTTTCATCTATAATAAATCTTCCTTTCTTTCTCACCGATCTGCAGTTGGAGCAACATCTTTAAGGTACTAATGGCATTATGTTCTTAGTCTTCAGGACATCGCTTCATTTTGCCTGTCCTGCTGAACTGTAAGCCTATTTTTCAGGACATGGTGGTGGAAAACATACCCTTCACAAAACAGCAAGCACAGAGAAATGCATGTGCATATTTTATTCGTACTTGAAAACAAAAGCTGTGGTTTGGGAATCCTTTGAATCCTTTGTGCACTGGTTGTGGGTAGAGATGACTGAACTCTATCCAAAGACTTGTAGAGGGCACCGTCATGTTTTATTAAACATCTGGGAGGCATACCAGGCTTCCTGCAAGTCATCTGGTACAGAAGGGTCTCACTAACTAGTGCTTTGAGGTTTGTCTGAGAGCCATCCCTGCCGCAGGCTAGAAGGATGAATTTCCTCCAGGAGGTGGCTGACGTGGTTAGGATGGCTGGAAGCGGTGGAGGAGGACGCCTCTTGAGCTGGGATGTTCTCCACTGCGCCAGAGTCCCAGACTGGCTGTGTAATATGCGTGCACACACAAGAAATGAACCACGTGCTAGTATAAGCTCCAAGCAACCATAGCTGGACCATTTTCTCACTTTGATAATCCATTAAAACTGAGACTGTTTTGTCCTTGTGATATTTGCAGTGTGAGACTCCACACACGAAAGGCAGTTCAGAGCTCTTCCCTTCCACTTCACCACTTCAGGCAGGGGTTGTGAATGTTAGAAAATGCAGAAGAAGGGTTGGTTTTGGCTTTGGGAAGAGAGGGCTTGTTTGTTTTTGTTTCCTTTGTTTCTGTTTGCTCTTCCCTGTTATTTTCCCCAACCAGCGAGTCGGTTCCCAGCCCTGCTGCCGCAGGGGAGAGGCACCGGGTGCGTTTCCTACCTGCGGCAGGCCTCTGTACGAGGTACCGCTCACCCAAACACATGGGGCTCCACCGTTCCCAGCCCCTAGGACGGCAACATTGAGCGAGCGAGGGATTTTTTTGGCTGCCTGCATGAGCCCAGAGAGCCCCCTGAACATTGACTCCAACCCGTAAACCTGCGCCAGGCTGTTAATGTCTCGATGCTTATTCAAGTGTCAGGGAGCGCTGGCAGATGTCAGAGTAAATGGGAGGCCGTCAACGAGGAAATTGCTTGCCATTCACAGGGTGATTGCTGCAGGCTGTCAGGTAGGTTTGAGAGGATGTCAGGCTGAAACGTGAAAGGGGGAGAGGCAGGAGAAGGCGGGGATGGTCCCTTGTCTGGGAGGCAGGAGGAAAGCCTCCAGCAACAGCAACCCTACGTCAGTAACTAAACAGAAACCAAGATGCCAACATCCCCCTTTGGAATAAGGCTAGTAAAGGAGGGCTTTGGGACCTTTAAAGCTCAAGGCATGTGGCAGTTTCAAGTATTTGCAGTGATCCAGAAAGGGCAGGAGTCAGTTCACATTCAGAATTCCAGTTTCTCCTGGGGTTATCCCTCATCTGTGTATCATCAGACAGGGTCCTAAAGCAGAGCTTTTATCCATAGATTAAAGACAATATTTGCACAAGGTATTTTATGTGTTTTGGGTAGTCTCTCTTTGCACCTCCCAGTAAACTGGGTTCTGGCAGCCAGTGAGGGGATCTGGGTTTGGTTCTGTTCTTGGCCTTACATGCTCACTTGCTACATCACGTGCCGTGAGAAGGGTTTCGTCATCGTTAAGAACAAGTGGAATATTTGTCACATCTGCAGATAGGTGAAAGGATTTATTTTTAAGATAATTGGGGGAAATTTTATGCAAATAAACAGGAAATTTAATTCACTCTGGACAGTTTATTCATTTGGGCTCAGTTAAACGTAGGCCATTAATTAGGCAAGTGACTGCAGTGAATCAACAACTCAAGAGGTAAAAAATCAGGAGTAAGCTATCAACTTTACCTGCCTCCTGTGTTTCCCAGCATTTAAGAGACATCAGGAACTCACGAAACATCTTGCATCGTGCTGTACTGGGTTTTTGGTAGTTTCAAATTTGTATGGTACCCCAGTAGTACTGTCAAAGTGATCTTCACTTAACAGGAGACAGAGCCATTTTTTCCTTGCGTAAATACATTTTCAAAGTAAGTGAACTGGCATTTTTCATCACAGCTAGTGGCTCCTCACTGCATTAACATCCAAGGATGCAGTGCGACTGCTGGGTAAGAAGCAGCCTATAAGCCACCTTAAAGGAAGGAGCTGCAGCTCGTCCTTGAGAGCTGAAGTTGCTTCTCCAATGTAATTTCAGCCTTATCTGGCTTGAATTACAGGTACCTCACAGTCATGTGGGCCAGTCCTGCGGAAAGGTCAAGATCATTCAGGTAGATATGAGGATAGAGAGTGTAACGATTGTTCTTAGAGTTTAGATGACCACTGCTGTGGTCATCTTCACCACTTGTTTCACAGGAAAGAAAGCAGAACTTGTGTGATACCTTATAACAGTCAGCCGTAGAACATGTGAGCAGTAGTAGCTTGGATAAATCCTCTTTGTTACTTAGGAGAGAAAATAATGCTCTTCAAAGGACATCTGTCTTTTCCTTCTGTTCCCCACCTAGGTCAGCAGTTGAGGTGAATATTCTGAAGGTGAATGGTTTCCAAGGCTTGATCTTTGTTGTTACGCATGGGTTGCCACCCACTTAATTGACAGAAGCACCATGTGTGGAGTGAGAGATGACTGAATGGGGTCCTTGCAGAGTTGCCTTGTTAACTCTGAAGCTTTGGCTCCTGGATAAAGTTTCAGAAGTCAGGTACTGCACTCCTTGGCCTGCCACATAATACAAAATCTGATAGATTTGTGCCTTTCTTTGGTGTCTAGGCAGTACCTATCTCCTTTCCAAACAGCACTGATATCCCTTGAGGCTCAACTTGAGAGAAAAGCCGCCTACAATTTTATTATTTCCTGTATGATTCCTCCTTAGCTATGACGTGCCAATGCTCAATTTCCTTGTCCCATCTACCATATAGTATTTAATCCTTCCATATTGTTGTCAGTCTGCTTCTGTTTCTTTCACATGGTCTTGGTGCTAACAGGGAGGCTGCCGAGGGGGCTTCAAGAGGCTCTCTCCAGCTCCGGTACCCACTGCACAGAGGTGTAAGGGGTCCTTTCAGCACGAGTCCAGCTCAGGCCCCTGGCTGAGTCGTCACTAGTGAGAAAGTCAGAAGGAGCTGTGCTGGCAGGCTCACACGTGCTTGTAGAGCAGGCAGCTTTCAGAAGTTTAGTTTGTTTCAATTTGGGTGGTTCTTACCTGGAAGCGTTCAAGGCTAATGATAGGGAGCATATTCTTCCAAATGTCAAGTCTCTGAGTGTTTTCTCAGAAGGTAACAGTAACACATAAAAAAAAAAAGTGTAGAAAACACAGGGACATAAAATATTGGACTTCTGCCCGGTATCTTTTCAGAAGAGCAAAAATAATTTTACCTGTGACTTGCACTGAGTCTGAAGGGCACCTGCCATCAGCAGTTTTAGCTTGGTTGTTTAAACTGTGTTAAGTTGTAAGTCTCATTGCAAAGTACGTGTTACAGGAAGTACGGTGTGCTCACCAGGAATCTCTTCGTCTTTGCTCACAACTGCATTGTCACACTGCTCCGTCAAAACATTTAAGATTATGCTTTTGTATTCTCCTTTGTCAGTTGCTGAAGCATATTCGTAATTTCTAACTTGAAGGCAAGGCTTAAGTGATCTTCTGGGCTTAGGCCCCTAATCTAATTTAATGTTATAAATTAAACCTGAAGCAGTTTTTTGAAAATCAAAATATGACAAGACGTTTGGTACCGGGTTCTGGAAATGCTTTCACCTGTGCAGGTCTCAATGATTTCAGCAGGGCTTCTGTGCGCAGATCTAAATGTGTGCGCTGATATTGCCAAATTAAGTCTTGCTTGTGAGTTTGGGATAAACGAATGCAAACTCTGAAACTTTTCATTGGTCTGTGTTAAGAATCTGCTGTGTATGGGATTCTGCTAAGTACTTTTTGAAATGCCAAATGTGTGTTATGTGCTCTGTATGTAACATGACTTCTCTACAATGAGTTAAATGCTACTTTTCATTTATTTTGACCTCCCCCTTCTTTGAAACCGCAGGTTAGTTTTGGCAAGCATTAATAGCTCTTAAATGATTTGTAATCTGTTTTTAATACGATCCTATTTCAAGTTGAATGTGAATAAACGTAGGGCTTAAATGAAACCTGATGTCTTCCTGCTTCATGCAGGGATGTGCTACAGACCACAGGGTAGGGCCCGAGAGGTTTACACAACAACAAGCATTGAAATGGTGAAAGGATGGCTATCAGCCGCTTTCTCTTAACTCTTTCTTGATGGTTCCTTTGGAGTTGCAGCAGGCGGCTAGCAGCTAGTCCAGCTGATCGTTTCACATTGCTCTGACAGAACTGTCCAGACAGGTGCTTGCTGAAACAGGACAGAGTATTTTCTCTTATTGCTTAAAATTCAACACTGGTTAATAGTAATACAGGCAGCACTTGCAGGACCTAACTAGTCGAAGATCACTTGGTAAACTGAGGGAAGTGGTTTCCCGTTTATCACTAGGAAATAACAAGAGTTTGGCTGGGGGACGTAGCACAGGCAATGCTGTATGCTCTGTACGTGAACTCAGTGCTACAATTCCCCACAGTAGTGAGGGAAACAGGGATATGAACAATCAAGGGAGCTGGAAGGATAGAAGCTGAAAGGTGTGCTGTTAGAGAGGGGAGGAGGCTGGCAATGGTACCAGTTTACATCCTCGCCGAGTTAGGGTCTGAAGCTCTCTCTAGTTTGGCAGACAGGTCAGAATTGACTTGCTTTCTTGTACAGAGTTGCAGGCTATTTTCTTTAGAACTGAAAGAAGAATTTTTTGCTATTTCCACAAAATCTACTGTCACGCGGATTCCTCAGAGGTAAGACAAAAATAATTGACATTTGAAATAAGGAAGAGGGAGTGAGCTGTTTTATCAGTAGACAGATATTCAGCCATATGAAACTTGTGGAAGTTAGTCTACAACAGAAACTGTAGAGAAGTAGCAAATCTTGTTATCCCTTGTAGGTATTTCCAGGCGTGGTGATTTTTCTCAAGTTTCATTTCCTTATGTCATATGATTACATTAAATAGTCTTCCCTTCCCCCTCCCCTTCCATTCTGTATAACTTCTAATTCTTACGTCTCGAAGAAACACTGAAAGGTATGAATATGTTGATATGAAACTTACCAGCATAGCTACTAGTTATCGGAAAAGTAACCTGAATTATCTTGAAAAAATACATTTTTGTTCTATGCAAGTACTGAAAGTTTGGGAATTACGCGCCATGTTCTTTGATAGTTGACATCGGCACTGGTGTTTCACCCTGCCCTCTCTCGAGCGGTCAGGAGCCTGCTTACTACCAGTCTGCATGGTAATTTTGTATGCGTTTGTTGGTGAGGTATTATCTCTATCTACTAGATGAAAAAATCTCTTCTACCCTGCCATGGTGTTTGTTTGGAAGTAACACATTGAGATTTTACATTCAGGTGAAAAATAGGTTTTTACAGGAGTTATGAGGGTGGAGATAAGATGGGACTTGGGATCAGACTTTCCCAGGAGCTCAGATACATGGACGGAGTGGTTTGCAGTTTGAGTTCATGGTCTGTATTTCCACCACAGTGGAGGGTCTGTGTTAAAGCCCAGCCTAAATGTTGGCCTTCATGCCAGCAGATCCAGCCATGGACATGGGTCTGAGTTGTAGGAGAACTTTTCACAGCGACTGCATTTAGTGTGCATCAGTCTAATTGGTTTAATCAGATCCCATCTAGTTTTTTTAACTTTTTATTTGAGCTTAATTCCCTTAATCTGTGTTGCTGTTGTGACCAGTACCCTATAAAAATAAGAACAAATAAGCAAAGCATTTTAGCAATCCAGATTGGGCATGTCCTAGAAATGTTGACTCATAATTGTGTTTCTCTTACCTCCTTACAGTTTGTGACCTCCTCTCAACTCTTGCCAAGTGATTCATAACCGCCTGCGCTACTGCAGAGCGGCCGAGCAATGCCAGGCGCAGCAGACAAATTGCCTCTCTTGCCTAACGCGATACTTCGTGGTGGCCCGGTGAGCCGTAGCCTTTGCCAGTCTTGCAGCAGCGCAGCGCTGCTGATTCACAGGCAACGAACGCGTGGCTCTCTGCACCACCCTGCTGCCGCTCTGGGGTTGGCCTCTCCGTCGGGAAGCACAGGGTCTGCCTTCTTCACTCTTGTCAGCCTGGACCAAAATAAACCAGGCTTAATGCGTGCAAACGGACCGTTACTTCAGCAGAATGTTTCTGCTTTAAGTCAAAGAGTGTGGCTGAAAACACATGAGATGAGGGGAAGAGGAAACCACTGTTTGGATTCTGAGGGGGGCAAAAGGAAAAAGGGAAAATCCTTTATCTGGATGAAGTCTGATTTTTTTTCTAACGGGTTTCTTGTAGGTATGCCAACAAGAGTTGTAGATTTGTAAGGTAAACAGGAATTTAGCAAGAATATTAAATGATGTATTGCACTGGGAAACCTGGTACAGATAGGAAATGGCGTTAGAAAGAAACATTACAGAGTGGAGCCTGAGGAAGATAAGTAGCACCACCCTCAGACATACACCAGAGTGGGAAAAAGGATGAGAAAGGTACATGTGAAACTGCTGTGGCCTCTGACTTGGCCTCGTGTCATCTTCTCCAGCAGTTACGCACCAGTGTCATTTAATTGCCTTGCACTGTGACGCTGTGCAAGGGGACAGGGCGGGCTTGGATATGAATCCCCAAATTGAAGAACTCGCACGTTGTTTCGGGAGATCTCATGTGCACGTTTATCAAGTCCGGATTCCAGAAGGGGATCACGTGGGCAATTTACTATTATTATCTTGCCAGCTCAATAATTTTAAAAACAGATTTTTAAAGTATTTCTTTCTAGAGACTGAATTTATAGAGGTGGGAATGCAGGTAGGACTTCATGACTGCCTCCAACATCGACCTGGCCAGAGGAGCTCAGGTTTATACGTTCCTTCTGCTGCTGAGCGCAGAAATAGCCAGAAATAGCCAGAGGCACCTGTCTTGCAAGCATTTAACTACTGAGGACAGTTTTTCTTCAACTACCGAGATTTGATGCTTGTGGGTAGCTTCCCATGTAAATGATGAGCTCTGACCCAATTTCTGCCACTTGTTTGGCAGATGAGTGTACTGATGGCTCCAGCTCAGTGCGTGGTGGCAATCAAAAAAGCAAATTGAGCGTAGATTGGGAATTGCCAGGAGAGGATGGAGAGCAGGGGAAGCTGGCGTGCAGCTCCCTGTAATCTGAGGTTCAACTGGACCTCGCGTAGTATGTGCAGCTCAGGTTCCCTCATTTCAGAAAAGGTTCAGAAGGCCCGAGAAGGGTAACAGGGTTTTCAGAGATGAGGGCTCTGTGTTTGCTCTGCCACTCGATGCGAGAGCCAGGGGACAGCAGAGGGAAGCTGCTGAGGCAGGTTCGAGAGAAACACGCGGCGGCGGCTCCCCGGGCAGCCCTAGCACATCCACGCAAGTCCTTTCTGAAGAACCTTGTGGCCGGGCCGGAGAGCGGAGGGCTAACGGACTCGTGAACAACGCCAGGCTCGGCAAAATCACGGAGCTGTGCCAAAAAACAGAGGCTGGGAGACTACTGGAGGAAGCGCCCGTGCTGAGCGTGCTCTCGCCGTTCCCCACGCCTCGGCCAGGGAGGGAGGCGAGGTGCCGGGCAGGCTTCCCGCGGGGGTCCGGGCCCGGTGGCACGGCGCTGCTCTGAGGGCACGGAGCCGCCGGCAGGCTCCAAGCCTCCGCGCCGCGCTCCCCCCGCGCTGCCCGCCCGGAGGCGGCGGGGCCGGGGCGAGGCCTCCTCCGCTCCGCCTCCAGGCCGCCAGGCGGCCCCGCCGCTCGCGTGGGGGGCCCGGCCCGGCCCGGCCCGGTGCGGGGCGTGCCTGCGGGCGGCGAGGCAGCAGCCGTGGCCCAGAGCGCCTGCGGCCACCTCCAGGTAGGGTCCGAGGGGCGGCGGTGCTCGGCTCCGCGTCCGGACGGCCGGCTGCTGCGGTAGGGTGCTGCCTTTCCTCCCGGCGGGGGTCTCCTGATCGGCTGTGTGTTTCCGCGGGGTTACGGTGCTGGGGAGGGGGGAGAGGCTTTCACCCAGCAAAGAAGCGCTTGGCAGTCGGGCGGCTGCGTGCTTTTCCTGCCGCCTTCCCCGTGTTAGCGCGGGACGGGGTCCTAAAACGCGCAGCACCATCTTCCCGGGAGTATAACGCCCTGAGCTGCTTTCCTCGTTTTCATTTAAAGCCACCTGTTCGATGGATGGCTGCTGGCTCGGCTGGGAGGGAGGAAAAGGCGCCGATCTGCCGGGTTGTCACCGTAGGGCGTGCGGGTGGGACAGGTGCTGGCTGTGGGGACACGGGCAGCGTGGGACAGGTGGAACTTGAGAGCCCCGTCCCCAGCCAAGCGGGAGCGCTGGAGGCGTGCGGCGGGGGGACAGCGAGAGCGGCGGCTGAGGAAGGACCTGAGACCGATACGCCGCTCTCGCAGCAGGCTGCAGACCAAGGCAGCCCTAACAACGAGCCGTGCCTCCCTGCCCGCCTGTGGGTGCAGCGCGGAGCGGCGGGGAAAACTCCGCGAGGAGTTCCCCTGAGTAGAGCGGAGGAGAGCCGACTCCTGCACGAGGAGAAGAGCGGCCTGAAAACCCCAGGGAGAGCCCCGAACAAAGAGGTGCTCTCAGCCTGGACGTACAGCCGTCCCTCCACGGCCGGAGAGCTGGGGGCTTGCTGTCAGGAGACTGCCCCTGAGAGAACGTGCTGCTGGTGGGAGGTGGGGATGCTGGCTGGCGGGACTGCGCCTGTGTTCCGCCTCTTTATTTTGAAAGCTGGGAGCAGCATCTGAGAGATACCTCCCTCAGCCTTCTCCTGCAGCTTTCAAATGAAACGTCTTGGAGGGAAGCTGGGAATCAGCTGAAAATCCATGCCAAGTATACTCTGGACAAGTAGGTAGCTGGTGAGCCGTGGTGGAGAGACCTAATAGGTAAGGCGTTGCTTTGATTTTGGGTCAGTGATGGGGGCATCGCTGCTTTAAATAGGCAGGACTGAAACAGGCTATTGTAGATGTTGTTAACTCCTTGTAAAAGAGAAAAAGAAAGTACTGGTCTGTCAGGGGTTAAGCTCGCAGCCGTAACACAGGCTGATGGAAATGCTTTTTGTCCAGCACAACAAATCCCTGTTTGTTTGGGTTCTCAATGGCCTCTTTCTCCTGAGCACTGTGGGGGCAGCACGGTGCATTGTTACCTGTGCTCTGGTTTGATGAGCCACCTGGACAGCCCTTGGGCAGCGCAGCGAGGAAGGTACCTGGCACCTGTTCGTGGCGTGGTGAGTCAGCTGCTGGCGCGCCGTGGTGGGAACAACAGGCAACAGTTGTAGACTGAAGTCCCATCGGAAAGGAACGTGAACTGGAAAAGCTGAAAAGGAGGGAGTTGTTTTTCATAAGCAGGAATAGTTAAGAAAACAAAAAAAAAGTTAGTTTGACTGGGGCAAAGATAGGAAGGGGCTGTGTGTGGATCATGTTGCCAGTTTATACTACATGGCTATAAGGGTCTGGTGTTACGACACCCACTAGAGCTGACACGATTATGTAGGGGGGTCTTCCTGGCTACCTTTTGCTACCTGGCTATTTCAGTGCTGATGTTCCCCTTGGAAAAGTTGCTACAAAGCTAAATGGCTAAAACTTAGTAGAACTGGTACTCTCCAGTGCCTCAGAAATACTCAGCTGTGAAAGGGTTAAGCGATGTTTGGGGCCAAAGCTGTAGAACTAGGGCTAGCTGCTGCTAACCGGGATGCTTTGTGGCTCCAAGCTTTGCTGAGCATCCAGCACTAGGTGTCGCAAAGAGAGGAGGCATGAGAAGCACTGCGGGGTTCGCACTCTGGGGCTTTCCTTTCTAAATCAGAGGGTTTAGAAACTTTTCTTTCTACGCAAGGCTGCAGGCAGCTTTTGCTGGGATGTTGAAACCGGGTTCGAGCTAGTTCGTCATTACACTTAGAAATTGTGGGGGGAGTTCTGCGAAATGACTGAGAAACAGATGAGCTCGTAGTACTCGCTTCTTTCTTGGCGTGGGTGTGTTGTTCTTCGCCACTGTGTCCCTGTTCGGTCTGTAGAGCTCCTTTCATTAGCTGTGACCCTTCTCACCCATTTGGAGAGATTAGTGTCAAAGCTCCAGCCCTGAGCAGAGGAGCTGTCAGAGGAGATTTGTTTTAAGGGGCACTGTCTGGAGAAGACAGCCTCGACTTCTGGAGGTAAGGATGATCCAAGCCACTCATTTCATTGTATCTTTATGCGGTGTTCCTGAATCAAAAATGAGTTCTGTCTTTGAAGACTAGGCAAACACGCTGCGCTGAAACAGTCATTTGACCGCTTTTTTGCTGCTTAGCATACGGTTGGGCAATGCAGGATAAAGGTGTCATTTGGAATAGGGTGGCCACGTTTCAGTGAAGGAGGCAGGTTTTCTGACTGTTCCCGCATGAGCATCTTTTTCAGAACGTTGGTAGGTATGCAGGTGTACTCTGCATGCACTGACAAGAGCCCTTTGCTTGGCGTAGGTTTGTGGGACTGAGCCACATCATCTCATAAACACTTGACGACGAAATGAGCTTGCAACAAAAGTTCCAGAGCGCATTCGGCAGCCGCAGCAGGGACAAGACATCATTTACAAACAGGAGACAAAGATTCCACCTCCAGCTGAAAGCTAGTTTTAATTTCTTCTCTATTACAGCTGCTGTGAGAAGTAGCATTAAAAAAGCCAAATCACTCCAGTGAGGAACACATGCGGATTGCACTCGGTATGCCTGCCTTTTAAATTAGAAAATGGGCAGGATCATGGAAACAATAGAGCTCAGTCTTCTCAGTAGGTAGCTCGAGAATAGCACTGCATGACTCAGATCCACGTATTCTGACTACTTTGCTTTTGATTCATTAAAATACATCTTCTCCCCAGAGTAAAATGTTCCCTAGGTCACCTGCCCCTCCCATGGGGTCAGGTGTTCCGCTTACATCTTGTCACATCTGAAAGCAGGGCCAGAAATACCAGCTCACACGCCAGTAGAGAGAGCAGCCTGGGAAGCTGTGAGTCTGCAGCAGCCAGCGCACCGAGGCATTTAGCTTCACCACCAGTAAGAGAGAGGATAAATATGCTTGAGTCAGGTTGGGCAGTGGGGGATTTTTGCGGGTAATTGCTCTCACAGGTACCAGGGCAGGCGCTTTCTGCACGAGAGCAGCATGCTGACCCGACGGCACCTGCCCATCAGCGTGTGCCTGGACCCTCCCTTAAGCATCCTGCAGAGATTGGGATGTATTACCCTGGGTTTATGATGATCCTTTCACAACCCAAGCCGGTGTGTGTTTGCTGAATGCCATTCCTATTGTGTGTTGCCTTAGTAAGTGTAATCCTTTCCAAGGCAAGGAGGCTTTGGCCCATTGGTTGCAGAGCCCAAGGGTCAACCTTTGGCTGAGCATGGGACCTGCTGCCAGGTGCCCAAGGCTGACAGGTGCCAGCAGATGCAGCGTGCCGCTGGATTCCTATCACTGCCCTGCCTACACTAGGGTAGGAAGTGTAGTCAGTTTGGCTGGGCTCTTTTCCTCCTTGCTTTCCCAAGCAGCTGGTTGAACTGACTGGAGCCAGCTGCTTGACGAGTCCACTGTGCCTCAGAGCCAGCTCTGCTCGAGAAACCACTGGCTGATACTCAGCCAAGGTACAAAGAGGTGTCAGGCAAGCACTGCTGACTCGGGTACAGAGCCCTGTTTGCTCTTTACAGCCAGAATAGGGCCATCCCTCCTTATCTGCAACCTAGACACTGGAAGGTGTGGGTTTCTGTTTGTCTGGAGGTCTCTTCCAACCTAGACGATTCTGTGAACTCTCATACAGGCTGCTTTTAACTAGCTGCGTATCTGTAACTGCTGGTAAAACTTCTGCCCTTCATGGAAACATAAGCTGTTCCTAAATGGAAAACCAGAGGTGATGTGAACTTCTTGCCTCAAACCAGCATTTTTTCTGCATTATCTAAATGTAAAAGTGACGTGTGGTGAGGTTTTAGGTAGGGCCAGTTAAATAAGCTGAAATACGTACTGTTATTTAACACTATCACAGCCTGCTGTTGTAAATTACAACCTGGCTGTCTATTATGATTATGAGAGGGAATGGTGCTCTCTTCTTAAGCGTATTGTGGCTTTCACCAGAAGACCAAGCACAGATGTCTGAAAAGGGCTACAGCTTTAAATTCAAAAGGTGTCCGGCGCTGATGAGGTTGAGGAGGGAACCATTGGAAGAGAGCTCCCCGCTCAGGGCCAGCACTGCGCTTCTGGCATTAAAACGGTGATACACCTTCTGTGCCCCTTTTGAAAAAAGATCTTGGAACTTAATGAAAGGAGGCAACCCCACACTAATCCCTCTTTGTACTGTCGAGAAGAGGAATGCAGTAATGAGAAACTGAGTGACTTGGCTAAAGCCACGTGAGGAGTTTGTAGCAGAGTCAAAAGCAGACCCAAGCTCTCAGCTGCCAGGTCTTGGCACTGAAATGATGCTTTTTTTGGTTAACTGTGGACACATATGTGAGCAGTTGTTTGTGAAGCTTCTTATCACTGTGAGCTTATTCGGACCCACTCGTCGCCACCAAGCGTGCTGATGAAGTCTGTCTTTTGGCCTCAGTGCCCTGAGGTGGGTTAGGATTATGGAGGTTCGTGTCCCTGTCACATAAAATGGATCATAGCAGGAATCTGATACCTCATTGAGATCAGCTGTACTCTGTTCTGTGTAGGGAAAAGCATTCCCATCTGGTTGCAGCATCAGTTTTCTGTTCCTTCGCTCATATGAAGAATGGAACAGGCTAGGTTTGAAGCCCACAAGAGGTGTTACGCGTGGTACGGAAATGATAGAGAGTCGGGGCTCTGATTCACTGATGGGGATGGCATAGCGCAGATGACATCTCAGCTCCCAGCTGTCCACCCCACCCTGCTCCCCGTTCCTGGACAGCTGAGCCACCGTGAATCACCTCCTGAATCACTGAGTTTTGAACGTGATGTTTTGAAGTAAATCATCACTGCTGATGGTTTGCCTTAAAACTCCTGACTGCAAGCTGCAGGAGTTCATCAGCTGATCGATGAGCAGCTCAGCACGCAGGAGGCTGGGCTGGTGAGCTGCTCCGGCCTCGCGAGCTGCACCGTGCTGCGGGAGGGGAGCCCTGACGGTGTGCAGAGGTGGGTTTAATGAGCGTATTTTTTCTCCGCAGCATTTTGTCTTTTAGGGCTATAATGTTCGAGAGCTGACTGCACCCAGCAGAACACATGGCAAAACTCTTCTGTACTTCTCAGGGTACAAATGGAGGAATGCTGTGTATTTCTAAAAACCTCTCCCTGCTTCAGCAAGTTAAAAAAAAATAAAAATAAAAAACCATGAGGCTTTAGCATTGTGCTCATGTGTGTTAAATATGCTTGTACTCTTATTTCAAAGCTCTCAGTTTTGCCGTCAGCAGTTCCAGCTGATTTCTTAACACTCTCTGTTGGGCAGCCAATAATAAGCTGTTTTTGTTGATGGTGCTTGATCATGAATTAAATGTAACATTTTGGACTGAGGAGACCATACTCTGCTTATGTACTGGTTTGGTTTTAAAGAAAGTGCTTGGAGCACTTGGGCATTATTGGATATGTAACATATGTATATGGATATATATAACATATGCATCTATATTGTATAATAATAAATGGAAAAGGTCCATTTATTATTTTTGTCTACAAGAAATACATCCTAGGAGATATTAAAAAAAACAGTAGGTTCTTAACATGATCCCAGTACTGGTTGTGCATCGAACTTTCCTTGCTTTCAGTCCAGCTGTCTGCTGGTAGGAAAGATAGCTTGGTGTGTTGTCTGCTGTTAAAGATAGGTGGTATTTCATTGCATGCTTTGGCTGGTCTGAGGCTTTTGTGCATGCTTTTCCCTTTAATTCATTCCGTAAATCACTTGAGGTTTACAGGAATCGCTGTGGAGCGTGCGGTGGACTGAACTTTTCTAGAATCTTTGGAGGCTTGTGACATATAATTACTGCCGTGCAAATCCATCATGTCACTGATAACAGATACTTAGGTGGCTCATGTTTTAAACCTTTCCTCTGACATGGGAAAAAATACGATGTGGGATTATCAAAGAGATTTACAAGTCGAAAGAAACATGGGAGAACAAGCCCTGTCTTGAGCTGGAATTGAATAAAAATGTTAAAGGGACATCATCCTGATGTTGACAACTAGGCAAAAAAAAAAAAAAGCTTGCTAAAAGATGTTTCAGTCAGTGATAGTATACAATTCACATAATGTCTGCCTTTTGAAAAATAAATGTCATTTTCAGTTTTAACCTACAGATAAAAATCTCAGCAGCGTTTCCATCATGGTAAGATAACAAGTGTGTCGAGAAAGCTAATAATGCGTTATATGTGTGGTCTTGTTTTCATGTTCTGTGTTTAAAGGCTGCTGCGTTTGAGAGTCCAGCAATACAGACAGCTTGATTTGTTTTGGTCTGGAGGAACATATGTCCTGTTCTCTCCCTTGGCCTGTGTGATTTTCCTGCTCCTGGGATTTTTGCCATGCTGCAGTCTGCCTGCCTGCTGAGCCACCCTCAGCGCTGCCGGACGCACGTTGAGGTTCCTGCCTCAGGGAAGAAGAGCATGGGGAAAGGGTAGAAGGGGGCTTGGTTCTTCGGGCAAGGAGTTAGAGCACATCAGCATCACGAGGAGCTTCTTTATCTTCCTTTTTTTCCTACCCTTGCAGATTCTGAGAAATTCAAAGCACGCTTAGTAACGCCCTGCACTTTTCTTAATGCTCCCAAATGTACACACAGACGCGTGCATGTCCATCACACCTGCAGTTCAGTATCCTAGGGCTTTAGTTTTGTATTACTCAGGACCTGCCTAATTACTGTGCCAAAGTTCTCATACGTGAGTGATCAGTCAGCAGTAGTGCATCTGACCCTTCCCACAGCATCAGCTGGATCTATTTTTACCAAGAATGAAGAAAGAGTTCCTTTCCGCATCTGGGAGGGAAAAGCCTTTCATTGAAGTTCACTTCCTGCTCTGTCCTTTGCATACTGGCATTTTTCTTTTACAGCCCATTGTTGCCTGGGTAATTTTTTGAGAACTTTACAAAATTGTTCATCCTCTGCTGTTTCAGTGAAAATGAAGAGGTGGCTCAAGGCTCATCTACTTTGTTTTGCCTGCCGGAGATCTTTGCTTGCCCTGCCAGAGGCTGTGATGCGCTCACTGTTCTCCAAATATATTTCTGCTGTTATGTCACTGTCCAGCAGGATCACTTCCAGATAGTTTCAGCCCTCATATTACTCTGTGGTGAATTCCTCTTAGTTCCTCTTATCTTGCTCTCCATTTCATCCAGGAAAAGGTATGTCACTTGCCTCTCCACCTGCTCTGTGAGTATGAAATACCATTCACAGTTCTCTGCCTCTTACAAGCAGCATTTCTCAAGGATTTTCTGGGGAAGACAATATATAGGTGAAGGAAGTGTAAGACAAAGTCGGTGCTAAAGTCACCCTGTCAGAGTTGTATGGCAAATTGAAATACGTCAGGGAAGAACTGCAAGAAACAAAACTTGAGCTAGGGTTGTTCTGTGATTGTTTCCGTAAGGCGTATGAAGCACTGATCTGGGAGTTTTCAGATTGCTTATCTTGGTAATAACGTGAGCTGCAGAATTTCACTTTACGTTTCAGTGCAAAAACCAGATGCTTTGTAAACAAAGCAAACACACCCAAGTTGTGTGGAATGCGAAGGGTGGCCTCCGTGTCTGGTATGCTTTTGTTCTGGGTAGCCTGGATTGTTGTATAAAATGCTCTACGCTGTTCACAAACGCTTCAGAAACAGTTAAGATAAGGCTGGATGTTGCTGCTAAGCACCTAGTCCTTACTTCCTTTCTATAGTTTTCTGGGGAAGCTCATTCCAGCTTGCTCACATTTTCCCATTTTAGTGCAAACTGTCCCAGCAGTCTGCTGTTTTGCCATACCCCAACTTCATAACGACCTCCATGGAGAACGCTCCGGGGAGTGCAGTCCTTCTGTAAATGTGGTTTGGGGTTTCTGACATGTATGGTGAAGCAGCTCTGTGGGGATGTAATTGCACGTTTGAGGTTGGCATCCTGCGTGAGGAGGTGTGCTTTCGGGCTGGTACAAATTTGGTGAGCCCTCCCCATGTGGTGTGGGAGATACCTGACCTAACAGAAGAGCTGAAGATGTTTGGCAGTGGCTTTAAAGGCACCTTTCAAGGTTAGTACTGAACCTCTCTGCGGGTGCACCTGTGAAGGCTGCAAGTTACCCACGTTGTTTGTTTTGGTTTATGCCCCCGTTGAGCTCTTTAATGTACACAAAAAGAAAACAAACTAATGCAATCTTTCTCTGCTCCTAGTAGAAAACTGATTTTTTTTCTGTTGCTGATCATAGAGGTCTGGATGAGCACTTGGCAGGCTGGAAGCTTTGTCCTGATTCCTTTAGTTCTGCCAGACTGGATCTTGGCAAGGAAACTGCAGGAAACAGTGGGGTTTTGAGCACATCGCCTTCGGTTCTGACATTTTATTTACACAGCTCTTGTGAGGACTGCTGAGGCTTCTTTTTTGTGAGCATGCTATTTGAAGTCAGAGTTATGGGACCTTAATGTCCAGGATCTCACATTCTCCTTGATGTTACCAAATGCAGAAACAAGTTTTATTTGTCTTTCCACAATGCAGAGTTACTAACTTGTGTCTGTTACAGGAAAGCATCGCTTCTAGAGCCAGGAAATTATTTCAGTGCTCATTCCTTCAAGTCAGATCAAGTTAGAATTAAATAAACAAACAAGTAAGCATTTTGCATGTTAGAAATAGCCAAATGTTTCCAAAACCCAAGTTAAAAGTTCCAATTTTAACCTGGGATGTTTTTCACTAGAGTCATCTTTTCTGTCTTTCTAATTCCAGCCTGTCAGATGTGTTGTGGTGGCTTATCAATAATATTTTCAGGTCCTAAGATGCATCTGCTCTGTACACCAAGACTTAGTGGGCCAGATTCTGCCCTGTGACTGGAATTCCACTTCCACTCAAGTTATTCTGAAGGCAGGGTTGGTGTTATGTATTTAGCTCCGGAGCTAATTAGAACGAAGTGTGCTGCTTTTTGTCTCCACCTCCATGTGAAATAGAGCAAAAGGGTCAGGGTACTTGAGGAACCCTGGTGGAAAAGCACACGTGTTATATGAATCATCCTGTTGGCTGTGCTATATTTATCTCCGTCACACTTTGATATCATCCCTTTTCATTGCACAGGGAACGTGCCCTCTGTCTTGTTCACTTAGGAATGAAATCTGCCATGTCTGAACTCGGGGCACACAGGACATCTCTTCCCTAGTATGGCGTGGCATCTCGCTGAAGCAGAACCGAACCATCTCTGTCAAGTGGCTTCCAGAAATAGACAGCAAGCAAGTGAGCAAACAGCAAACAACATGTACTTTTCAGGGGCAGTCGTTGTGGAATTTTCATTGTTATGAATCAGGACATCTAGAAATGACCTAAGGATATTTTTGTGTTTCCTCTTGATTCAGGCACTAGGAGACTGTCACAAATTTAGATCCATCTGAAAAAGGATCTGCATGATTCTGGGACTAATTGTACTAAGAGCTAGGGGACTGAAAGTTTCTAAAAGTCTCATTCCCTTTGGGAGTTATTAGAGTCAAGCACTGCCTGCTGACTTTCTAAAAAAAAATCACATATTTTATTAAAGGGTACTATTACATATCATGCATGCGTAAAAGGAGTTGGAGAAAACCTTTCCGTGACTCACACCTGTTCCAGTTCTTACCGTGCCAGACATTAGTGGTATGATGGAAGTGGGGGCTTTTCCCCAAACCCTGTATCACCTCAGCCTTTGATGAAATCAGATAGTACCGAACTGCTCTGGGGTGCTGATGGCTGTACGAAATCACAAGCGTTTGCTGGTCAGATTGGGTAAAACCTCTGCAGATTCCTATCTTATGCTGAATGGGGCTGATTTGGTTAATGTGAGACCTGGATCAAAACCAGCTCTTCTCGTAGTGCTTTTTACAGTGCCAAAATTGATGCCAAGTGGTGGTGCAGAACCAAAATAGGGTTTCTTACTTTCCCTGTGGAGCAGCCACAGGGTTACAAATGCTTGCTGGGTGGGTGGCAATTTGCACCCTCTCCATTACCACTTGTCTTTTGGCTATGAAGCATCACCACGGTAGCTGAAACAACTTCTACACTGTGGTACGAGCAGGACATCTTTCAACACGAGTGGGCTGTAGGGTATTTTGCATTTGTTCAAGTCCATGGTTTACAACTAAAACATGGTGAGCTTCACCCAGTTTGAAACCCCAGGAAATATTGCGCAAGCTCTTTAACCGATATTTGGTTTCTTAGACTTCGCTAGCCTTGCAAAGAGCCTGAAAAACCAAGAGCCTATATGCCACAGAATGCTTTATTGTTGCAGAGGGTGGCAGTGGTTAGGCTGCATCGTACTTGCCCGGTATCTCTTGTACAGGAGCCTCGTTCGGGTCAGGCCTGCACCTTGTGCGCATGTACTTATTTATTCTTCTCCTCTCCCCAGTGCGTCAGGCTGGCCGGAATTGTATCCCTGGGTGAACAGCTGCACAGAGTGACTAATGTGACTTTTCAGACATGGAGACTCCTCGCTTTGTCCCTTTTTGATGCAAATATCAGTCGGCTTCTTGCGAAGCAGGATTAGCGCAGGTCATGTAGGCCGGGAGGCTCTGTTCCCTGTCCCTCTCCACCGTAGCACTGGAGTTTGGCTTTCCCTTATTGTTTACTTACTGAATCCCTCGGTCTTGTGCTAGTTTGAATGCCTCCATTGTCCAGACGTGCTGCCAGAAGCAGGGAGGCTTTGGCTCTGTGTGCGGTGCTTTAGGTCCCCAGGAATCTAGCTAATAACTTAATAGCTCCTCATCTCTACCGAGCTCCCTCTGAAAAGTGCTTTGTTGTGAGCTGCGGAGCACACAGATGGCAGCGTGCTACTTATCTCCGGGCTGTCACATTGCTAGTTGTTCTCAAAATGGGGTGCCTTTGCAGACTGGTGTTCGCCGAGGTCTGTGGCTCTAAAGAACCTTTTCCACAAATAGGATTTGATACAATGGAGAGAAAAGCAACAGCATCTGCACTTACAATGATGGCTCAGAGGCATTACAGCTCTTTTCAGGCACATGCTCCGTCAGCACACAAGTACGGCAGCCTGTAGAAATTACCCTCACAATTTAGCCTCCCAAGCCTCGTAGTGTGGAGAGGAGTAGAAGTAGTGCACGGTAGCATTTTGCATTTGCTGCATCTGCTCCCCAATTACGACCGGCCCTTTAGCACTCAGCACACAGTAGCTGCTGTAGTAGAGTTGAACACTGTCCATATTTGTGGTTAGAAGTGGGCATAAACTTGGCTTGCAGTCAAGGCTGTAAAAACCCAGGTTCCTTACACCGACAAGAATGCCTGCTACCAGAAGGCAGGGGAGGGGAGGAAAGGAGGGTAAAACCAGCCGGCAAGTAATCACAGTGATTTTATCTTTCTGCCCTATTGCATGCTGTGTCACCAAAAGAGCCTGTGGGTGGTCGCATCCCCCTCGCCGCCCACCCACAGCCGTGGATGGCTGAGCAGCCCACAGCACAGGCTCATTGGAAAACAAGAGGGCTGGATTTCTCACCTTCTTATTAAATTTTGAGGAAGGTTAACAGAGCTCTGACTCTGCTTGCATGTTTGAAAACATAGGTAAACTCGGACAGCACTTACAAGCTGTATGTGGGCATGTCCTTCCAAATTTCTGTGGAGTGGAGGTGGAGGTAGATGCTCCAAAGCATTTGGTCTTAGCCTGGACCACACCTGTCACAGTGTTAAAGGGAAGACCAAGCGCTGATTTATCAGGGTGAAATTAGGAAAACGTGGCAGTCGTGTCGCATAAGGAGACTGTCCTTTTTTCAGGGTTTCCCTTCATGCTGTCCCTCTGTACTCATTGGGCCTTGCATGCCCCCAACAACCTGAACGTGGTGCCACATCAGTGTGCTGCTGTCATGGCTCTGCTGTCAGGGGGTTGCCCAAAGCTGTGGAGGAACGTTATGCCATGTGCCCAGAAGTGTTAAGAGGAAGTTTGCTTTCCCAAAACCTCTGACAAGAGTCTTGAATGTTCCTTCTCACTCTTAACCTCAACCTCTTATCTGTAATTTGACAAAGAAATGCCAAGATACAAAAGAAGAGCCTGGCAATTGTGATATGCAGTGATGAGAGCCCTCACTGGACCTTTGCACAGACTGCAAGACAATGCAATCCTTATTGCTCTGTGCGAGTGACTTAGGGTGTGATATTGGTTTGCTTAGAATGCCTTTTGTGTCGCACCTTCTGATAATAGTCATATCTCTTCTGTGCATGTGTCTCCTCAGGAAAGGATGCCGCAGACACCTCCCTTTGCAGTGATGTTTGACAGCAGCGGCTACAACAGGAATCTCTATCAGTCCAAAGAGGACAGCTGTGGAGGCCTCTATTACCATGACAACAACCTCTTGTCGGGGTCTCTGGAAGCTCTGATCCAGCACTTAGTGCCCAACGTAGATTACTATCCTGATGTAAGTATGTTAACCCAGCGAGCTATGTGCCTAGGCCCAATGTATCTCAGGAAGGGAAGCTTTCAGGCGCACAGCAAAAGCAGAATGCGTCACATGAAATTGCTAAGGAATGGGTTCAGCTGGCTGGTAAACACGCTTCGAATGAGTTCAGCATGCAGGAACTCACCTGGTGTTGAAAATCTAATCCTTTATTACTGCGGTTATGGAGCGCAACCCTGGTGACTCATTTATAAAGAAATACCTAGTGAGGCTTACTGTTTGGTGGATTGTAAGTACCACTGACCCTTAAAAATCTGTCAAATATTTTGACAGCAAGCTGAGGAGAAATGACAACCACCATGACTTGATTAGTGTATTTAGTTTAAGAATAAACAGTTCTTAATGCATGTGTCCCATAGCTCGTCTCAGGCCCATGCGTATTTTGCAATTAGCATCTGAAATGTCAAACTAGTACCACGTTGTTCAGAATCAGCAGCAATTGGACATGAGAATAGGGCATTTCTCATTTGAGAATTTTAGTCCTGTCCAGATGCATCTGTGCATTGAGATATTTTATATATCATTTAGAAAAGAAGAGTGATACCAAAAGATCTGGGAAAGGGAGGGGCCAAGGGACAAACTACATCACTTTTTGTTGAAAGACTCTGGCTGTGGACATAAATCTGCTTGTATTCAGCTTTGGTTGATGTCATAGGTGCATTTACAATTCCAAGACAGGAGCTTTTGAAACTTATGTTAGGGTTAGCAGCACCACAGGATTGTGCATAAGTTATTGGTTATCCATTAATGCTTAACGTAAAATTTAAACGTATAGCTACTTAGATAGTGATTCATCAAACATGACTTATTTCAAGCCCCAAGAATTGAAGTGTTGTACATTTTGTGATGGGTGCCATAAATCCCTTAGTACTGTGTGGGGATTGGAGTGCATATGATCAATATTGATCTCACAGTGAGATCCAATCGTTATATATGGAAAATCAAGGTAAAGAGCCCTTTCCTGTAGTCCCTGAATGAGTTTCTATTTCTTTATTCTGTAGAACTTAACTCTGTGTAATTTCCTCCACTTTCACCCAGGAAGCAAGCAGTACTGTGAGAGTTGAACAGTATTTGGGTCTTCCTTCTTAAAGGGAGTATGAGGTGATGGTGCATGGTGTACTGAAGTCAAACAGGCAAATACAGCATGGTAGAGATGGTCTGTGTGGTGAAGTTGGGCAGTCTGGTTAACTGACTTATTTTTTTGTTCGCTGTCCGAGGACTGTTTTAACCAGAGAAATATGGAAGCAAGCAAGATCTGTGTTGGTACTCTACATAACTTGGACTTGCAGCATGTTTTTTACACTGTTGGGCTAGGAAGAGTTGTACCGTCAGGTACTGGTTCTCATAGAGGTGTACTGCAGAGCAAGGGGGATGAGCTGAAATTTTATTCTGAGTAATTTCAGATACTAGGCTTGTAAGAACACCGCATACAAAACAAGAGCTAAACCAGCCCAGCCCTGTCTTGCTTTGGTTTAATCTTGCCTAATTTGGCTCAAGCATGATGGTACAATGCTGAGTCTGGAGCAATGACAAGTGTTCAGTTAAATGCTTACTGCTGTAGTAATAGCACTTGGCACAGCCACATGCATAGTTTTGTTTTGCAGATACTAAAGTATTAGAAACTGATTTGTCTGGAACAAATTTTGAGAAAATACAAAATGGTGATGATTTTTCCCTTTCTCTGTCTTCCTCTTGTTTGCAGAGGACGTACATATTCACCTTCCTTCTCAGTTCACGCCTCTTCATGCATCCCTACGAGCTCATGGCCAAAGTTTGCCATCTGTGCATTGAGCAGCAGAGACTGAGCGAGCCTGGCCTGGACAAGGTAATATCCCTCACTCTGAGAATCTGACTTTTTAGTCATTGACATTTGTGGGAAATCTTCACGCTGCTCGGCCCGGGCTGCCTGAGGACTGTTGCTGCTGCTGCAGTGTTCAGTTTACCACTGCGAGGGACAGAAATGAAAGCGATGGCTATTAATGACATATCCTGCAGTGATGGCTTTTGTTTCAGCATTCTAAATGCCTTAACATACAGAGCCAAAAAGTTGGAAAGACATAACAATGAACTAAACACGTGAATGGGAATTGCACTGACGTGTCTCACATGTTTAAGCTGCTGTCTTGCTTCAGTCTTGGTGGAGTGGCTTAGCTTGCTGTCCACTTACACGGGAATGCAGTTTGTCAGTGTTTGTACAGTGTCTAGAGTGAAAGGAAGCAGGATGTGGATGTTTGCATGGTACCTCCTCCCCAGGAGAATATAACACAAATTAAATTAACAAATGTGAATCATTACACCATTTTTTCACTCTAAGATATTGTGCATCTGTAAGTGGTAACTGAAGCTTAACCCTTGGATAGTTGGCCATAAATTACAGAAACACTAATTACAGAAACAGTCTTGCACTGTGACACTCCTGATAATGAAGGCAAAACATCTACATATCTAGATATATAGATATTTTTTTTCTTTTTTTCTTTTTCTTAAGGTTTTCAATTTACCTAATTTCCAGCCCAATTAAGCCAATTGGCTCTGGCCTGTAATGCAGTGCAGATTTAAGTTAAGCTTAAAAAAATTAACTGAGCTTCATACCCTTACACTGCATAGTATCCTACAGAAAGGGATTATATTGGGTTAGCTGTGTGCTGCATTGCTCTTCCATGTAATGCTCCTCCTTTCCATTTTCCATAGAACCGGATACGAAAAATTGCACCCAAAATCTTGCAGCTGTTGACAGAATGGACAGAGACGTTTCCTTATGATTTCCGAGATGAAAGAATGATGAGAAACTTAAAGGAGCTGGCGCAGAGAATAGCCAGTGGTGATGAGGTAAGTTGTCTGTGCACAAAGTTAATGGATAAAAAGGCAGTTCTTTAATACTTTGATATTGCATAGTTGTTGTTAATAACATGATAGGGCTCTGGGCAATCTAACTAACTTATTAGGGCAGTTCTTGAAGGAGGGTTCTTGAAGACAAAAAGTTCTGCCCGGTACCTAGGCCTAGGAAGAAACGTTGAAGCATGAAAAGATCCTCTCCAAAGCATAGGCAGAGTTCACTGCATCTCTGAAACCATGAAATAATTGCACATTGTGCAGACAAGCACAACTTGCCTTGTTTTTGTTCTTAATGATTTTGCTTGGAAGAAGCTGGGTAAGACACTGGGAAGCCTTGCATATCTGAGAAATCCCCTGGTAATTTGTTCGATTTATGTGAATAAGATTTGTTAGAATTGGGCTTCTGATGTTTATGTCAGTGGAAGAGTTATAGCAGGTTTGGGAAAAAGTTTTGAAAAGAAAATCATCAGGAAGAATCGTCTTGTGCTTTAAATATTGGACTGGACTCAAAGAAAGTCTGTTTTACTCCTTCCTCTGAAAGCAGCACGTAAGGAAATCAGGAAGAATGGTCTTGTTTTAAGTGCCAGTTCTCAGGTGCAAGTAAAGTTTCAGGGAGGTCTTACGAAATATTTTGTTGCTTAATTGATGCTTGTCTTGTTAATACTGGAGTAAACTCAACCAAAATCCAAGGCTTATTCCCACTTAGTGTGAAGGCAGTTAACAAGGTTTCGATAAGCAGGTCATGTGTAGCTGGCATAATACTAAGATTGCAAAAGACATTGGAGTGGCATTTGGAAGAGCTATAAACACAAAGAGCAATTGCTAAATGGCATCATGCTTCTAGTCTTCCTCAGCTTGGTGTTACTTACATAAGCCTTTGAATAATGATATGGACAAGGCAAAAACCAGCCTGTTAACAAGCTTTGGTAGGTAAGCTTTACTGGGAGGCGGTGTGAATGCTGCCAAAGGCCTGAAAAGACCTTGGGAGCCTATAAATAAGGGTGAAAAAGACAAACCTAAAATTAATTTAGGAGCTGAAATAAATTTCTGTGTTGTGAAAGGGAGCAGAAACAACAGAAGAAGGGTGAAAGAAGTGAGATGTGGTATGGAATATGAATTTAAAAAATCAAACTTGATAAGCAAACTTTGAATTGCTGCAGGATATCTATAGGGGGCTTTGGACTGTGAACAGGCATTAAGTTTGCTTTCACAGTGTGGGTGCTGGGAGACACCTTTCCCTTCACAGCACTCCCACAGTATTGCTTTGTTCCTTGATACTCTTTTAAAAGGAAGCTAGGGAACTGACATTCAGTTCAAGGAAAAGTAGTAAGATGGCATACTCTCATCCACTTGAAAAACACCCATTGGCATAAAAGGAGGAGGGCGAGTTGTTTAGCCTGCAGAAACTTGAGTTGATGGGAGCAAAAGCAGGGTGGAAACAGCAACAGGGAAAGATTTTCTACAGTGAAGTTCCTGGCAGTACACAACATTTAAACGGTGAAATCATCTATTGAGGAGAAGGGCAGAAGTTGGACAAGCTTCTAGAAAATGATCTGTGGGGAGCAATCTTGCTCTGGCAGGGAGTTTCAGATCTTTCCTAGCTTCCGTGCTAGACCTCCAAGTGACTTCAAGGTTTCCTTTAGAAAGACAAAAGGAAAGCAAGCGCTGCAGTAAACTGGCATGCATTATTGTGAGCTGTGTGGAACACCAAATGGCAAATTCCTTGAGCCTGCTTTTCTGCAGATTGCTTGGATTTGTTTTTGTGAGTCATTACTTTGAAGGATACAAAGGAATCAGGGTTGTCTGTTCCTGTTCACTACATCTCTTACTTGTAGCTTCTTATTCCCCTTTCCGATCTAATGTGCTCCACTGGTGTTAAGAGCTATCAGTAAGGGTCCAGCTAAGACCATTCACCACATGAAGATATTTCTCCGTCAAAAAAGTCTTTGGGATATTGAACCTTGATCTTTCATTTATTTAATTATTTTCCTCTCAATTTCATTCTATTCCTGTTACTTTTGCCTTCTCTGTGTCCTAAGAGGTCACGCTCATGAAATATTTCCAGATGCTATTCTGGTCTCTTTTATTGCTTAACTGACCTTTGTTTCAAGGTAAGTCTTCTGAAGCTCTTCATTATCAGCCATTGTCTCCGGTCACCCGATTAGTTCCATGTAAACACTTATTGGTGTCTTTTCCTGTAAAAACATTTGATGCGTGTATGCAGAGACACACCAAAGCCATGTCCTGTATCCCTAATGTCTTCTCATACGTAGCCCAACATTGTACCAACCTCTCTTTTATTCCACTATGATATCATTTAGGGGGAGTGACTGTGGAAACTCCTTTAGCATATGATATTCCACATCTAGCAGACAGTAATGACTTCCAGTCACAATCTGTACAGGACAGGCACCAAGAGGTGACCTTTGGGTGAGGTGTCCCATCGCTTTCTTCTGTGCTGTCCAGACCTCAGAGGTTTTAAATATAAATAAATATCAGCGTTCTTCCCTTTATTTGTGTCTACAAGACTCGCTAGGTGTGGTACAACTATAGAGGGATTTTTTTTTTTAAAGAAAGGCCTTAAAAAGACAGAATACAATTTAGGAAGATGTATCAATGATAATCTCACAGCAATTCACGTTGCTGCATCAATATAAGAGGTAACAGACAAGTCAATCATAAGGTGTTCTAAGAAACTGACATGTAAACTTGTTTGCCTATCATCTACCAGGAAAAAGTGTGTGATTTTTTTGGAGCTGAAATAAGAGTTTAGGGAGCAGGGTGCTGCAGCCTAAGAGTTCAAGATACCTTGTTCTGTATGGTCATGCTAAACCAAGAGTTCAGGTAGCTTGGCTTCACATCTTCACCAGTTTTTTTCCCTGTGTGGGCTGACAGAAAGAACAATTTCAGATGAGGTTTATTAGTTTTGCTTTTAAGACTGACCCACTATTTGTTAGCCAATTTCCACAATACGCCAGAATACATCCAAAATACTTCAGATGCTTTTTCAATCTCGGTTGTTTACCAGCTGGACAAGAAAATGCTTCATAAAGTTGTTTTAAATCAAATTTCAAAGAATTTGGAAGGAAAATAGGTCAGTGAGGCATATTTGTGTGTGTCACCTATCACCTATTTATTGAAGTGCACCACTTGAAATAATATTTGTGTCTTCATGAGGAGTGTGTTGATCCTTTTTTTGAAAAGTATAGGATCCCCCTGTTCTCTTCCCACACCACCCCTTAGTGAAAAACATTGCAGTGTGTATTTGTCCAGAAAACCAAAATATATAGAAACCAGAAGGCAATTATTTACAAAGTAACAAGCCAAGTTTAGCCTTGGTTGAATACCATGGACCTCAAGAATGAATTTGACCCAAAACAATGCTGTTGTATTTGGTTGAATTTGGAAGTCCATATAAATGACAGATTCGTAGAGAAACACAAATTCATTAGAATGCAGGAAACGTTCATGCCTTTGACTGATCACACTATGGTGGGCTGCCAGTAGGTGTTTTGGATGCCCATTTTTTCAACTACTTTTGTTTTCCATTAATATCTGTAGGCTGGTATCTGGTATTTGGAAAAGTGACCAGCTGGGGGGCTATTACAGAGTTCTGTCTACATAAGTCAAGTCCTGCTCTTATGCAAATTTGTTCTTCTGGTAAATTAAACAGGGCAACACGGAGAGGCCTCCAGGATGAAAGAAGGAAAGATGGCTTTATATTCTTCTCCTTTCTCTCAGATATACTGCACCTTTTAACTCTGACTTAGGTGAAACTGGTCTTGTTTCACCCCAGAGCGAAGTAGGCCCTATTGTCATCACTAAATGACCATATGTTGTTGGGGTTTATTTACAGTCCTAAGCAGCAGAAGTTGGAGAATTTTCATTTCTTGTATTTTATCACATGACTGGGTACTTCATTCGATGCAGAAGATTCTGCATATTGTTCCTGTCGTAACGTGGGTAGTCAAGTCACTTTTAAAGCCCTGAGACAATCAGTGTTTAAATGCTCATCTGGATTCCTTATGTTCTGATGAATGTCAGTATCAGATACTCACCTACTAGAATGTGTCCAATGTTTACAACAGGATTGTCAGGCATCAGCATCATTCCATTTTGGTGTCATGCAGACTGTATATAGTATCCTCACACATTTTGAGAACGTCTCCCAATGGTTTCATGTCGTGACAGATGTATCGTAAGAACGTACAGCAGCTCCTCCAGAACCTGCTTCGAAAGCTCGCAACTGTCAGCCAGTATGAGGAAGTACTTGCAAAAATCAATGCAACGTCCACTGATCGCCTCACAGTCTTAAAGACCAAGCCCCAGTCCATCCAGAGGGACATAATCACAGTCTGCAATGATCCCTACGCGTTAGCTCAGCAGCTTACACACATAGAGCTTGTGAGTTTTTATTTCTCCATTATGATTTTGTCCTTCTCCTTTTGACATGCACGTTAACCTAGGATCTGCTTGATTGCTTGTGTGCTTTTTTTAGGAGAGACTTAATTATATTGGACCAGAAGAATTTGTCCAGGCATTTGTGCAAAAGGACCCTTTGGATAATGACAAGGTAATTAGAGATCTTGAGCAGCTCTAAAGTGTGGCATTTAACATCCTAGAGTTCAGGTGCCTGTGAACTAAAAGTTCCAGCAAACAAATGAGAACCAGCAGAAGCAAACTGTAAAGTGAAAATGTTTCTGTACTCCTCTTAACAATTTTGTTTTATCAATGCTTTTTCTTCCTGGAGGACATGTCCAGGAGCTTCAGAACTCAGAAAACAAATTGAAATAAGTTTAACACATTTGCTATTTTTTCTGATTTAAACTAAGGGGAAACTTAATCCTCTGAATGTTTTCTTCCATCCACCTACGTAGTTAGTCTACAGCTGGAAAAAGCTGAGATTAACTTTGGCTTTTGCATTACTCATTTTTAACATCTGTTCTTCCTTTCACTAAACTCTTGAACTCTTTGCAGCAAACTGACAACTGGAGCAGTGTGTAGGTAGAGCACACATCATGAAAAGCAGGCAGTGAGCTCTATATCCACATAAAATGAAGGTTAAGGATGCTGTATTTTTAGCTAAGTGTGCTGGAGTTACCTCTTTAGGTGCTGGATTCAAGATGACTTTAGCACAGTTAATTTAAAGAGCCTAAGTCAGGCAGTTAACACTAGAGTTACTATCTAACGTAAAACTGACGAACAGAATAGGATGACCCAAGCTTATAATTTGTATTTTTGTGAGACAGTCTCTCAAAGTTATTTTAATTGAATTTAATATTAAGCAGATATTTATTTTTGATTGTTTGCACAAATCCATCCTAATTCCCCAAAGCATGCTGGTGGGATTAAGAGCAGGTGATGGATTCTGCATGGCTGCTTGAGTTCTTTACTGAGCCAGCAGCTCGGGAAGAAGTGATGCATACCCAGATACTATCACTGCTGCTTTACTACTAAGGTTTTTGTTTGAGGGTAATTGAGTTGACCCTGGTTACTTGACAGGGTCTCAGGATGGCAAGGCAGAAAGCCAAAAGGTCTCTCTTAAGGAAAAGGTGAAGATTACAGTAAAAATTGCTCTCTTTCTTCTGCAGAGCTGCTACGGAGATCGAAAGAAGACCCGTAATCTGGAAGCCTATGTAGAATGGTTCAACAGGCTCAGTTACTTGGTTGCAACAGAAATCTGTATGGTAAGCAAGGACTTTATCTGCTAAAAGGTTTTGCTTAGTCTAGTCGTCAAAACCATGGAGCCTTTTTAGGTTTGGTGGCCCTTGAGTATGCCCTTGGACTTGCTCAGCTCCATGCGTATTAATGTGTGTCTGAAGAGGAAATAGGTTGCATGTTTTCAACATCCTACTTGTGCGTCTGCATTGTTCATATGACAAAGTGGTGATGTTATACTACGTTAGTCCTTCTTGGTACAGGAGTGGGTCTGGCCCTTCTCTCCTGTTATCCTTCATGAATGGAGCCATCTATTTTCTCCTGTGTGCTGACCCCCTTCTCCGCTCAGCTGTTCATCGTACCCTTCTTTTCAGAGCTTCCTTATCTGTTGTCCTTGCTCTCTGTCTGCCTGCTGTCTTGCTTGTCTTTTTGAAGCCAATAGAGTGGTTTAATCTATACGTACAGTATAAAAAAAAAAAAAAGTGTTAAAAAAAACAGTGTAAAGTCATGGTACACATGGAAAAGACCTTTGATGTAGGTGTTTTTTCTTTTGGGGATGGGTTAGAACTTTCTGTTTCCAGCTGCAAGTAACTCTCCAATGTCATCTCTTGCAGCCTGTGAAGAAGAAGCACAGAGCAAGAGTGATAGAATATTTCATTGATGTGGCACGGGAATGTTTTAACATTGGCAACTTTAACTCCTTAATGGCTATTATTTGTAAGTATACATCATGAGATGTTTTGTCCCTGTTTGAATCTGGATAAATGAATTGTGGTGCTTCATAGGGAACTCTACTGCTTAACATGCTCAGCGATGTGCAGCTGGGAGGGGAAATGGCAGAGAATTGCTAGATATTTTTGTAGTATTATGTATGTAAGAAATTAATTACTTTTTAGCATACATCACAGAAAAAGCGAAGTTTTCACTGTAACTCTTCAGATGTCTAAATCTCTGCTTTTTGAAACGAGTTTTAATGCTAAGTTGGAATAGACAGTCCTCCTGTAATATGGAGGATTGATGTCTTCTATTATTTCTACAGCACCATAAATATCCTAGCAGTTTAAAAATTCCACACTTTTATATCAGATAGGAAAATATTGGGAATATTTATGGAAATGGTAAAATTTCCCAGATACCATAGATTTCCATTAAATTTGTAAAAGGTGGTGTTAAGACAACTCATTTGACTTTTTTACTCCATATTCACGTTTATCAAGACCACATGAACTTATAGCATGGTATGTTTTTGAGACATTTTTCTGTAAAATATGTTGATTTTTGTTTCCAATGTTTTTTTATCACTGGAATTTCAAGAAAACGCTAAGTCTGACTTTAGAGTATCTCTGCTGAAAATATTTGTTATTGTCAATAGCTCCTTTGCTCTAGAAATAGTTACCAGCCTTAGCCGCCTCAAAGATTTCTGAATGTTCAAACCATTTCTCTCTTACATCCAGCTGGCATGAACATGAGTCCTGTCTCTCGATTAAAGAAAACATGGGCAAAAGTGAAGACAGCCAAGTTTGATATTCTTGAGGTGAGTTTGACCAGTACTTGGACACGTGGCTGTTAGTAGTATGCTACTTTAAGCAGCTCTGAAGTGCAAGTATGGCTGTTTTCTGATGTGTTTAATTTAGTGTGTATGTGTGTATATATATATATATATATATATATTTATATGCTCTTAGTGGACATTCCAGAAGGTGTAATAAAAATGTTTCAGTTATCTTGTGCTCTTTCAACCTGGAAGAAGGACACTGAAGTAACTGCCTTGTTACTTGTAAAAAACACCCCCTAAATGGCAGTACCATGATTTTTTTTTTATTTTTTTTTTTACAGTAGGTAACATCTTGAGAGGCAGATGTATTAGAAAAGGTCGGTTTGGATTCATCTAATGCAGTTCTGCCTTTGAAAATGCAGTTTAGCTGTAAGGCAGCTGCCTTGTCCATTCAGAGAAATGTATCTTGAATTGATGGATTGCCAATTACTTTCAGGTAGTAGATGCCTTTGGCAAAGATCATGTAGGTGCAGTAATACAAGTATTTGTGATCTACCCAACAGATTATTTACCAACAAGTTAATTAGCTTGGTGTACATGGCAATTGGTTAACTCAGACTGTAAGTAATACAGAGACAATGCAATGTTCTGGTCATGATGCAAACACAGAATGTTTATTAATATCATCCAGAGGTTTGACTTGGTCTATGACAACAGATTAAAACCGGACAGTTGTAGCCACCTCACGCTTGCTTTCCCCACCCTTGGGTGGGAGATAGCCTTCCTTGTGTCAAGGGGTGCCTGCAAAGCTCTTAATCAGCTCTTAATATCACAGTCCTATTTAATTCAAACCTATTATGCAGGCTGGGCTTTGCTGGTTAAGGGCGTGTTTCATGAGCGTTGCAGTAATCCTGGCCACTAACAGCTTTATGTGCCTGATCTTACACTGCAGCCAAGTCAGCTCTGAGAAATCTGCATACATAGGAAGGGTAGAATATTAGTGTCAAGACCCACTGTTGTCATAGTTCATGATTTTGGCTGTTGAGTTAAAGCTGAAGCTGCTTTATTGGTGAAGAGGGAAAGAAGAGGTCCATAGTGCCTGCCTTCACTTTCCTGCCCCTGACTTTTGTTGTGATGAGCGAACATTTTTAAAATCACATTTCTGTTCTGATTGAAAGAACAGAGATGCCACAGTCCTTTAAAAGGCTATGTTTGTGGTGCTCTTACGCAGACCTCTTGTTTTTTAAAATAGTTGCTCAAGTGAAAAATTGTTGTGTATGGTGATGACGCTGGCTCTCTGAAGCTCATTATTTACATTTCTTCGTGCTTTGTAGCATCAGATGGACCCTTCCAGCAATTTTTATAATTACCGGACTGCTCTGCGTGGAGCTGCTCAGAGGTCCCTGACAGCTCATAGCAACAGAGAGAAGGTATGTTTGCAAACGACTTGGCAATGGGCAGAAAAGAAATAAGCTTAGGTCATGTGTTAAGCTTTTGTCTGGGGAGTCTGATTTTCAACAGTTCTACCTCAGTGGTTTTTGTTTTTTTTTTAAATAAAATCTCAAAACCGAATCCCTTTCTATTCGGAATGCCTAAATACTACCTGTAAGCTAGCACCTAGATAAATGCAATATTTGAGGAAACCAGGTGGATCAAGCAAATGACTCTTTGTCACAGCGGTCTGCTGAAATCCAGTCTTGTTTGGTACGGGCTAAAAGTTGCAAAAATGTAGTGACTGATTTGATTATTTATATTAACTAATATATATTGCCTCAGCTCATTTATACTTTGACATGAAAGACAGAGGAGAACTGGGAGAGTGGTGTTCTTATGCCCAAAGGAGAGGAGATGAGCTGGCCTAACTGTGGGTAATGCATGTTAGTTCAGAGGTGTCTAATTTGGGGAAGTACTGTAGTTCTTCAAAAGGAGGAAGTTGGCCTCTAGTGTTTCTCTCTGTGTGTTTCTTTCATGAATAATGTTCTTTGCATGTGGGATTTGCAAAGGAGAGGGACTGATAATTGCTGAAGCAGGAAGGATAACGAGAAGAAATGTTGCTGAAAATGTTAGAGAACAAACTAGACACGCCAAGTTTAACTAGTGGTTGCAAAGAGACTGAAACGAACATCTCTCTCTTTTAAAGGGTTTACAGTTTGGGGTGGAAAAGCTTTAAAATCTCCTCAAGAAAGATACTCCAAAACTCAAATCTAGACAGAACTTCAGTCTAAATCCTGGGAAGTGCCCTTCATGTACAGTATTTGTTAGATGAGCATTAAATATACTCTGGAGCTTTAGTGGAAAAGGTGAGCTGAATCAGGTATTAGTGGGATACAGGGGGTTAAAATCCCCCTTTGCAGATTTCTGGAATGACTGAAAATTATGCATTAACAGAGGTGGCGTCTTTCTTTACTTTTTAAAACAATTAGCTTCTAAGAAGTAAGGTAGATTTGGTCGCACATTCATGCAGAGTCTCAGTTGTAGTCCTTGTGGAAAGGAGCCAAATAGCTTCCCAGCTGCCATCCACTTAGGAGCTGTTGTTCATCAACTGCTTACCACATTAGAACTTTGTGCTGCGTTTAATAAACCTGATCTTGGTGCTCATCAAATAATTTAAACTACCAGGCAGGATGAAGCAATTCCATGTGCAGACTGCTTGTCTATACTGATGTTATACACATGTAAATAAAATCTGTTTGTTTGTTTGTTTTTCCTGAGTCCTAAGGATCTGTTTGCACAGCATTCAAAACATCGGAAGTTTAAATCTTGATTATTTTGTTGTTTTTTTTTGAGAGAGAAAATTTTAAGACTTCAAAGAAAGAACTTTTACATATTGAAATATTGCAGCCAAGTCTCGCTTGGAATTTGTGATATGGTGATATTTGTTTTGTGCTCAGTTGCAAAAAGGATGTGCAGCTATGCAAATTTTTGTAGGATGCAAATTGAAATGCAGTCATTTTCAGAATGTAAGCATGTTCCAGCATTCTCCAAAGGCAAATACTTGGATTTGTTCAGTCAGCAGGAAGTGTTCTGTCTTGAATCAGTCAGCAGTAAGGATCAATTTCTTGCTTGAGCTCACAGAACTGTAGATCAAAAGTCATCTATTTAAGTGGGCTTATAGCTCCAGACTTTGCTGTATTGTACTTTAGCTTAGGTCTCCCTTCGTTTATGAGACAAGTCCCTGTCAAGAGGGATAGCTGCACTCTGAAGAGATACCCTGCATGAATTTGGGGCACAAGTGGAGGTTAATGTCTACTTCCAGGGAGGCAATACAGCATCACCTTTTATTGGATGAAAATTCTTCTGTTTCAGTGAATTGATCTCACTTCTTCATGTCTTCATTCTTATATGAATAGCCATTCCAACAAATACTTTCTGTGCTGGCCTGTTTACTCAGTGCCTACTGAAACAACGAGATTTTGTGCCTACCTGGTTGCATTTCAACCCTTGTGTTAAAGAGGTTGATGCCTTGCCTTTCATGTTGTTGCTTGGTGGCCTGCTGTGATTACATTGCATGCTTTTGTTTCTTCCACTGCCAGTTTTGGTCTGTTGTATGTAGACAGTTTCCTGAGCCTGAGAATCTATAGTGCCACTTACTCCAAGAAGCAGAACAGAGTTAGAGGCCATGCTGGTTCTGGAGGCACACACTGTTAGGGGAGGGTGGAGACAAATGCAGTCTTAAGGCAACGGGAGCACTAAGAGGTTAGAGTAGGAGCCCAGCAGATGACAATACACTGTCAGCTCTTGCCTTTGGGTTTGATTTTTGGTCAGGTTTTCCTCAGCTGCCCACAGCATTTTATCCCAGCTATTGACTTCCATGTAGTTGTTGATAAACTATGTGCAAGAAGTAGGCACCTCTTGAGTTGTATGTTCTGGAATTTGCAAAGAAATACGAGAAAGTGAAAGCAAGAGGGAAAAGAAATAGAAATGAAGTGAGCTAGGCAAACTGTTATTCTAAACACACCTTGTAGCCACACTGGACAAGCAGTGGAATGCCAACGGGTGCTGAAATTGTGACCTTGAGAGAGCTACATGTCGTGAAGCCTTCAAGGTAATGGAAGCAGTTTGGCACAAACATGGAAAGGAAATCACAGGGATTAGCTTACCATCCAAGGGAGGACTATGTATTATAAAATGTAGTGAACACAAAAATTCTGTGGATTGAGAGAGAAATTATATTAGATCTTAGACATTTGGTATTTTGTTTACCTTTTCTACTACCTGACTTCACTTAATTGTTCTCTATAGAGCAGTATATTTTGATTCAGTACCAGACTGAGAATATTCTTGTTCTTTCCTTAGATCGTGATACCTTTCTTCAGCCTCTTGATCAAAGATATTTACTTCCTCAATGAGGGCTGTGCCAATCGTCTTCCAAACGGTCATGTCAATTTTGAAGTAAGTAGAGCATTGTGGCATTGAGTGGGGTATTCATATAGCCTCAGCCCCTTCAGCAGAAGGCTGAAGGTAGACCACGATTCAGCTTCCACTGGATTCTAGGAAAGCAAAACTAGATCGTAATTTGAATATATCTGTTACTCCTCACAGGAGCTGAGAGGTAGTCAGGAAAATGCAGTTTTGGTGAAGTTGGAGTATTTATAGAAACTTATTCAACAGTCACAGCTTTTAGTGGGAAAAGTCAGAACTTCTTCCCAGTGCTCAAATTCATCTAAACATTTCAATTCACATGTTTATTATGCCTAACCAAAAATCATACAATTTAGTATTTTGGGTCGTCTTTTCAAATTCCAAATGTAAAAGTTAAGTCCATCCTTTGTCAAGATACACATGCAGTAATTTTGTGCATGACAGTTAGAGATAGTGTCTGAAGAAATGTGTAACAGAGCAGCAGTGAAGAAGTTCTGAGTCCCTTTCAGGAGTTCTTCTGCCTTAAATTCAGACTTCATATCTGGCAGTGTGGATTACCCAATCGTTTGTTTTCTTGTGCTTTATGTTTTAAAGAAGCTTAGGTCACTCACACAAAATTACAGTAATTTCACTTCTTGTAATCAGCCTCAGCTAGTCTGGTTCTAAAGTTAGACAATGTTTATAGTCTGGAATGCCCTTTTTCACAAAGAAGCCAAGTGCCCTTGAGACATGTTAAACTTCTCTTGAAAGAGCTTGTCAATGAGTGTCATCAACACACTACGTGGGGAATTTTTATTTTTGGCATAAACTTCCAGCAAGAAAAATGAGCGTTTCAGATCGATTAACTTAAAAAAAAAAAAATAAAAAAATGGAACATCTGGATTTCAAAATGTCAGTGTGAAGCATCTGGAGACTTGATGTGAAAATTACTGAATGCTTCACCATGAAACAGGCAAACAATAAGCATCATCAAACTTAAAAGTTAGGCACAGAACTATTATCAGCTCCTTGAAAAGAAATTGAGTGCAAATCATGATCTACTATTCATATTCATGATTAACAACAATTTCACCGTTGTGGAGGAGTGGGAAGTCATCCCAGGTTGAAGTAGAAACACAAAAGTTAGAAGCTGAGTTGTTCAGTCATCTTCAGTACTAGTTTAAAAGCTGGGAAGTTCCCAAGCCTTGGGCTTGAAACCGAGGGTTGTCTCCCTCTCTTTCAAAAATGTTCAGGTAATTAGCACTCTCCAATATGGCATCTGTTTTGTTTCCTGTTCTACTCTGGCAGAAATTTTGGGAATTAGCAAAACAAGTCAGTGAATTTATGACATGGAAACAAGTGGAGTGTCCATTTGAAAGGGATCGGAAGATTCTGCAGTATTTGCTCACCATCCCAGTCTTCAGTGATGATGGTAAGGAGCTCTGGACTTCATGCAGGTTGGGTGTCACTGACTATTGCTTGTCCCTGTCTATGTTAACTCATTGCTTCTTCCCAGTAAAAAAAAAAAAAAGACTGACCCAAAACATCTTTGTCTGGGAAGTTAAAAAAACAACAACAACAACAAAAAAACTTCTCCCTTACAAATGAGAGGGAAAATAAAATTTTTCACATGGTGTGCATGTGGCTTAGGAAAATCAACTTTGTCCTTTTCTCTAAAATGGAATGAAAAAAACATGATTTGGATATGTTGTCCCTGTAAATATAACCTGAAGTGTGTATATATATGGACTTTCAGGACACTTAAAAAGGTGCTGCTTGAGAAAGAAAAATGGGACTTGGCTGGTTTCTTGTAAAGCACCAGTGCCCTGGGCTCAGTTTTTCCTTCTGAGTGCTTTCTTCCACTCTCATGCTTTTCAGTTTCCAATAGTTGTTTTTCCCCTTCAGGGTAGTCTTTGTTCTCATACACTTTTTGTTAGTATTGTCTGTATGTAATTATAAGCAAAATGCTGTACTTTCTAATGGGAATCTGGTGTCCTCATCTGAGGGATGGATAATATAAGCCTGCTTCATTTAACTTCCATCCATTTTCCAAGGAGAACACACTGAAAAATGCCAGTAGGTTTAACATATTGTATTTGTTTGTGATTGCAGCACTTTACTTGGCTTCTTATGAGAGCGAAAGTCCTGAGAATCACATTGAAAAGGACAGATGGAAGACTCTGAGGTTTGTGTCAAAGGTTACTCGCATCAATAAATAAAGAGAATAGGATATGGAGCTAACATCAAACAGTTAAAACCAAATGGCACGCTGTATGTTTCAACAGATGGGGCACAGCATCTGTATAAATCCCCCTTTCACTCTGGGACTCTTAGAAAAATGAGCACAGTCTTTATCTGTAGTCCTCTCAAGCCTTCTCTCCTTAGGGGATTGGAATTAAAATAAGTAATTGTGTATATTAATATCTTACGTTATTCAGCGTAGGAAAAACACATTCTAAACTTCAAAGAAATCTGTACTTCCTCGCAAGTATTTTAGAGCACTCTAGTTTCAAGCAGACATTTCTGGAGCTACTCCATCCCTTTTTGCACCTCGATTTTCAGAGAGGTTTGCACAATGATCATTCTGCCTCAAATGTATACATGAAACCAAGTAATGATTTAGAGTCCCGTCTGGGAAAAAGGAATTGCAGCAAATGCTGGCTTTCCTTTCACTGCTGGCTGGACATAGCCTAGTCAATTCTTTCATTTTATTAATTATGGAGAGATACAGGAACTATTACGGCACTGGTTTAGCTTCTGCTTTGCCAATTAACTTATTAAAAAAAAATATAAGCCACACCTCCATGTCAGTTTTTAAACTACTACTATCCCAAGGAACTGACCAGTAGGCAGTTGTTCTTGTCACTGTTTCTGGCAGCTGGTATGGCAACACCTGGAGGCACCCATGAATTTAACACTTCAATTCTCCTGATCCACTCTGGGAGGCAGCTGTGCACTACAACCATGGTGTGTTTTCCTGGGATATCGTGAGGGGATGTAAGAGTTACATTTGACTAGTCCCAGTGAATTTGGGGAGGGGAGGAAAAAGGAGAATTACAGTCAGTGCATGGTCACTCTGGCCCAGTGTATCTTACACAGAGGCGAGATGGACAAAGACTTGGGGATGGATTTGTGGTAATGCTGACCTCAGTTCCACGGGATCCTTATCTGAGTCACTCCAAAGCTATCTGAGAAGATGTACATAATGGTTGTCTTCTTTACATCTCCCTCTTCGTTTCAGGTCAACGCTTCTGGGCAGAGTCTAGTGCAGGAGATGGCTGCTGTTTCTGCTGTTGCTATGTTTTGTGGCTCATCAAGGGGCATGGCGTGGTTTATTTCTTTGTGTACTGAGCAGCATTCAAGGTGATGAAAACTGCAGTCAGTTGAAATACCTTGTCAACAAAGATGAGACAAGTTAACTCAAGAACAAACAGGCAGCTTCTCACATCAGACGGATTAAATTAAATCACAGCCCACTCTTGGCTTAACTATTGATTGAAGACAGCACTGGCAGAACCCTTTGAAGAGCTCAGATGCCGCCTGTGAATCATTTCACACCTGGATGAAGTATTTTTCCCCCTCCTTATGCTGAAGCTAGCTGCTACAAGGACTCTGGAGAGTTAATGCTGGATTATGGAGGGGAAAAAATTACCATTCCTTTCAGTGAAATCCAGGTTTGCATCGAAGAACTTCATTCCTAATAAGCTGAATACAGCGGGAACTTGGCCTAACTGGGATTGCTAACAAGGGAAAGGACTGGACACAACGTATTGGCTGCTGGGGAGGGAGAGTTTCTCCCCGCCACTGTAACAGTGGTTATTTTTTTTCTTTTTCCATTATGTGTTTGAGTTGGCTGCTGGCAGACAAACTCATTATTAAGTTATTTAAAAAAATATAAAGTAATAAAAATTAAGGCTGTGGTAGAAAACACACCTGGTAGAAAAATATAGTAGCTCTGTAGCTTGGACTATTTTACAACTTCTAGAAAGCTTTTTTTTTTTTTTCCTTTCTTTCAGTTGTTTACAACTAACCACTACATGCTACAGGACATTCTTATTTTTACTATGCTGTTTTGTTACTCTTATTTTCCATACTTGACCTTCTTATATTGGGTTGAACAAGCTGACTTTTCTAGAATGGTCTTTGAGAAACTGATGTACAAGCTATGTTAAAATATGAAAGTATGTTTTTAAATCATTTTTATAAACCTTTTTTGAGAGGGTAACAATGGAGAACACAATCCAGTATGACAGAAATAGCAAGATGCCAAAAAGGAAAAGAAAAAAAAAAAAGAGGCTTCTTCTCAACTACATCTGTGAACAAAGCAGTCTCCCTTTGTTTGCTTTATGGATTATAGTTATGACTGTGAAGTAGTTCACTGTGTTATACACCTGATAAGTTTGTAGTAGCTCTAAATACTTAGCCACTCTATTTATCCTAGGAAGAACCTGATGAGGAAAAAAAAGAAACTGTAGCTGTAGATCACCCTGGATGTGAAATCACTAAGCAAAGGCACATACTTGGAAAAACAGGTATTTGCAATTATCCTGCCACTGTTACTTAAAAAAAAAAAAAGGCAAAGAAATGAGAATAAAGATATCTATTTGTTGCACTGTATCTCTTGAGTTTTCAGGTAAGCTGGTTATTTAATTTCTGACCATCCTTTTTCACACAAGTATTTAATTTCTGAGTTCCGTAAGAACATGCTGAAGAAGCCTTAAACAATAAGAATAACAAGAATACATACTGTCCTTAACTATTACCTATTTGCTGGTACAAGGTGCTGGAAATCAGTGAGTTGCTTATTCTGTGAGCTCCAGCTATGGGAGTGCCTCAAGCCCTGACACTGGAGAAGCATTCCTCTCCTCTTCTCCCATTCAGTGAATTAGGGTGAAGAAGAAAGAAGAGACCAGCTCCTTGAAAGGAGGAGATTTTCTGCAGTTCACAAACTTGCATCGCAGCTTTTGTCAGGTGAGGGCTTTCCAACCTTGTTGAGGCTTACAGGCAGGATTTAGTTGATGTACAGTGCTGACAAAAATGGTGTATTCCTCCTCTACATCTCCTGAAAATAGGCTGATATCATCATGAGATTCATAAATGAAAGTAGCTTCCATGACACAATATTTGCATCCTTATTATCCTTCTTTTTTACATTTTTATTTCTAAGCCACAGTCTGTAGCAAAGGGTTAGATTACTTGTGAAAATAACTTAGCCACTTCCCTTCTGCACTGTAACACAGTTTGACTACACACCTGGCTTAGAAATGGATTTATTTCTGTATTTGAACAGAGCCTTTGTAAATGAAAGGAGAAATAGCATTAAGCTGCCACCCTCCAGCCTGCGGGCTCTGGGTGTTGTCTTGTGGGCCAGGTTCTTACAGAGAAGAGGCAGCACACAGCAGCAGAGGAGGCGGCTGCTTCCTTGGCACAGTAGCTGGGCAGCAGGTGCAGGAGGCTGCGACTATTGCTTGAAAGGAGAATGCAAATTCCTTAGCCCCAGGCAAGCCAGAGGCCACTCCTTTAGGGGTTATAAACTCAGCGTTTGATGTTAGAGTGATGCAAATCTCATCACTCTCTGTACCCTCTCCTCCCATGTTCTGTGAGCCTTCTGTTCTGGGTGTCCGCTGTGAACATTGAGCTACTGTTAGGCTGTTACCGTTGGCTTGAAAACAGCTCGTAGCTTGTACCTGTAGCAAATGAGAGAGAAAATGACTTGTATGGCTAACCAGCTCCTAAAGGAAACATTGCAGGCTCCGAAATGAGGAGTTACAGGAACTCAACTCTACAGGTTGAATGTTCAGTCAGGACTTAACATCCCTGTTCAGAGCTGACAGATGCTTGGTACTTAATAGGGACAGAAGGAGCGTAAAAGTCTGCCCTGTAAAAATAGCTCACACATGACCTCTACCTCTTTTTCCTTGTGGTGCAAGCAGAGACAAAAAATGTGGATCTTAAGGACCCCTATAAATCAGCTTATTCAGAAGAATTTAGATGTCCAGATAAGCCCCCATTTTCTTTCTCCTGCTTGGGTAGTTTCATGCTATAATCAGGCAAAAATAACTTGCATGCAATAACGTGGAAAAGCCTGCTTAAAACTATCACCTCCAATGAAGCTTCCAAGTGATTTTTTTTTTTTTTTCTCAGCCTTCCTAGGCTGTGTGGTCTTGACAGAGGGGAAACAGGTGCTTGATCTAGCAGTAAAATTTACTTTTATAGACAGGAAGCAAATGTGATTCATCTTCCAAGGCTATTTGTGTTGGGCATTTTCCCAGGCACTTGGGGTGGCGGTCGGGTATTAGTTGTGTGCAGTGGGACCCCTTGTGGGCTTATTGGGGTATTTCTGCCGGGGGAAGAAAAAAAAAAAAAAAGGTTTCTGTAGTATGTCTGCTAGCTCCGTCAGCTCCTCTCTGTCTCTTCTTGGTCATGCAGGACAGATTTTTTCCAGGTACATAGGAGAGACAGCAGTGTGGAGAGAGAGGCTAACCCTTCAAAATTAATTCCCTCACAACTCCATCTGTCCTGCACCTGCAGCTGCTGTCAGACAGATCCAGATGGTCCCACTTCTACCAAGCAGCTGTACCCTAACCTACTTTTATGGTCATGAAGTCTTCTGTCATCAGCTGGTTTTCAGCTTGAAAACAAGGCTGGTAAGGATTTTCAAGGGAACCTGTCTAGTCACAATGTTACTGGTGTTAGCCTTCTGCTAAACTGACGCTGAAGACTCCAAACTGATGGAACAGAAGGTCAGTGAGATGTGAAGTGCAAGCTTAGTGCCACCAAGTCCCTTACTGACACCAACGGATGCTCTGCCATTACTCTGCTGTGCTGCATTAAGCTCTTCTGGATTATGTTTATTTTCCCTTTGCTAGAAAGCTCTAGGTCTAGCACAACCTCAAAAGATGTTATGTTATAGGCCAAATACATACCCTGTGGGGCAGGATTTTCTGCTTTGCTACTGCTTCTCTCCCCTGGCCTCTGAAGTCCACATGTTGGAAGAGAAGTTGTTCTTAGGACCTGTAGCTGCAATAGGAAGCAGCATCTGGAACCAGATTGTTCCAGAGAGGGACACACCAAACACAGCATTCATCTTGGTGTTACAGCAGGATGCTTTGTAAACCCCAAAGTATGGTCTTGCAGTCAAAAGTCAAGATGACATAGCCTTCCTTAGAAATTACCATTTAAACTATAAACCAGCCCAGCACCTCCTAACAAAAAAAGTATTTGGAAGGAAAAAGAAATAAACTTGGCCTTTGAACTGCTATTTTTTACTTTTTATTATTATTAGCGGGAAGTATAGCATTAAGATTCTGGATGCCTCACTGCTTTTCAATTTATTATTTTTTTTCCCCTGAGAGAAAATGCATATATTGGGCAGAGCCTGTTTTCCCTTCATGTGTGCAACTGCACTAGAGGGCTTACTATTCCTCAGGGAAACAATAATGTTTTCTTGGCTGTCTTTCAGAGCTGAGCCATCTTCCACATTTATATTCCTGCCAACCTACTCCAAACTGAAATTATGAAAGCACGATAGGATAAAATGCAGCAAATGAAAAACTGCATCTTGCTGATTTCAACATCTACAGAAAAACTGTTTTAGTAGAGGTTTGTAGAAAGTCAGAAATAATTAGGGCTGGGAGCAAGTCCATTATTTCAAAGGGAGCAAGACTTTCCTTAGACCTCTTTCTAGTTTTAGTTTTCCTGGTCTACAGAAGTCAGAGGAGGATCTATGCAGCAAGGAAAAGGATGATATGAAAGGAAACGGGTTCTCATTTCCTGAGACATTTAGTCAGAGACAGCGGTATTGAATGGAAAAGCAAGCAAGCAAAGTTTATGTTACTATAGTTGGTTTGACTATTGAACTTCATTTGGACTATGTCAAACTTCGGGCTTGCTGACACACAACGTCCGTTTGTAACCAGAAATGCTGTAGCAACTTTTGGTACAAAGGGAATCAGAGAATTCCTGCATCTGCTAAACTAGGCAAAGTGATCTATTGCTTAAAAGGAAATAATAATGTGAAGTTCTAGCAAGTGGGGTCTAATAATAAAACAGTAAAAGTTAATATGAAATCAGAGCAATTAATAAGGAATATATTTACCAGTATGGATAGTGTAGAAAGTTAGCATGTGAAACAAGTAAAGAATACATTTATTGAGATGCTTTTTCACCCAACATCGTGTTTCACCAGTGCTGCCAGCATAACAAACACCTCTGATATAACCAATGGATGTTAGTGTTTCCCCTTCATTTTTGTTTGAGCAAATCTGCTGCTTTTTTGTATGCATTTCTGTATGGCAGTGCAATCAGGTCTAGAGAAAATAGCAAATGGTGTCCCTCGATCCCCGTGTAAGCCAGTGTGATAATCAACAGAGCTGATACTCAGAAGCCATTTGCCCCCCATTTAAAAATAAATAAATAAAAAGTTCATGGTACTACATGTTCTCAATCAAGATTGCAGAGAACAAATGTTAGTGAATTCTGAGGGCTGAGCATTAAAGAAATCTGATCTGTAAATCTCTGTTTTAGGTGCAAATGTCAGTCAGCTGTAACCACTGGAAGCTAAGGGAAAGGAGAAAGTGAGATGTGTAGTGCACCATGCTGTGACTTTATGCTGTGCTTATAATGTGTCATCCACATTCTTCTCTGATAAAGCAGTATTAAATTGTTTATTGAGAAATTATATTTAATTTCTCTGAAAGAAAAGTGATTCACAAGTGAAGGTATGTTACTGAGCTTTATTTATTGCACTATCTGTGGTTTTGGGATGGCAGAGTAGGAGAAGCCAGTATTTTCTTCTAAGTTCCTTTTCAATTTTCATGGTGTTTATAGTCCTGTGCGTTGAAAAAAATAATCCCATTACTGCTCAGATCAGAAGCATAGCTTGTATACCACAATGCTGGGAGTGAACGCAGTCAGGGTTTTTTCCAGTGAGTGCATTTTAGGATCTCTCTACCACCTGTTTTGTTCACTACAGCTATCAGAGCTTGTAATTTCCACTGTTCTTCAAAAAAACAGAGTGATTCTCCCATAGATATATGACTCTTGGAGCAATACCTCTGAGAAACACTCTACCTATCACGCTGCTAATGATAAACTGCAATTGGAGTCCAAACTTCAGCACATCAAACATAAGCAGAAAGCAAATTTCTCTGCAGAGCTGCTCCTTCGAACTCACTGAACAGGAGGTAAAAGGCTATGCCATATTTGCAGGGTACCTGGCATGTCACGGGGCAGGAACTTTGGAAGTTACCTCAATTTAAATGCGTGTTGGAAACAGAAGCATCACTGTGTGTTACTCCTGAGAGCTGTGGCGGCGTGCAGTACAAATGGCACAAGCAAAAGGCCAGTTTTGGGATGCGTGCCAGGGGACAGGCACTCCCAGCTGGGAGTGTTCAGGCTGAGAGGCAAAGCAGCTTGGCCGTGCTGCAAGGGATGCATCAGGGCAGATCCCCAGCTCCGGACGTCCAAGGGCTTGGGCCGTGCCTGGGCCTTGCCTGCCGCAGCCACCTCAGAGAAGTGCACCAAGGCTGCCCTGGCCCCAGGACTGCCCGCAGGGAGGGCTGGCAGCAGAGCCCTGCCCTGCACATGGGTGCAGGCACCTGCATGGTGAGTGTCTGTGGCCCTGGTGGAGAAGCACTGTTCGGGAGTCGCTCACTTGGCCGAGCAGCTGAGAAATGCAGGGCTGTCCATGATCTGAGCCCGGTGCTGCAGGCTGGTGGAGAGCAATCCTGTCAGGGACATCTCTCGTGGAGAGGGGGCAGATCAGCAACTCAAAACATCTCAACCCAAAACATCTCGAGCATAAAGAATGTGTGAGGGATTTCCTGCCTCAGGAATTCCCTGATCACCTCATCTGTGTTACCGCATGGCGCTTAGCTGACTGGCATGTGGCTCACTAGCATGTTTCAGTGTGTATTTTAAAGTGTGTGTGTAGAAATAGTTTTATGTGGGGGTTACAGAGCTCCTGTTGCCTAATTATTTAGGTATATCTGTCCTAGGCCCTTGGTATTTGAAAGCCTTTTCCTACCACATGCTTGGGTCTGTAGAATACGTGCATTAGCTCCTGCTGCCTTCTTTCTTGCCTGTGCTGTGATTTTCTTCACAGGTCACATGGCAATTTCTGTTTGCCCATCTCAATCCAGCCTGATATCTGCAGTGCGATGGTGAAGCCCTTGAGTTGGAACTGAGAAAGAGGGGAGGGAAAACAGCTTGCTTTTTTTGTCTCGTTGTGTTAGACCTCAGAACAAGCTGCAGTTCATCCAACCTTGTACAAACAACCACGGCTCCTAGGTGTGCCGTGTCCAGTGACTGGGGCAGGACGATGCTGCTTTGTCTCAGATGGCACCATTGGTGTTGATGTAACTGAGTGATGATGATAATAGTGGTAATAATTTGGAACCTACCAATTTTTATATGAACATTTTGAACTGCTGAAGGTACTCCTGCCTTAGTGTGTATAATCCAGATAATTCAGTATAATTCGGATAATTTCAGGAGCTGAATGCTTTCGCTGACCTGTGTCAGCCACTGTCAAAAAAGCTGTGGTGGAAACACTACCAAGAAGTGGTAACACCTATCAAAGGGCTTTAGTAAATAGCTGAGGATTATTTTAAGGGTTGAAGTGTTTCCTTTTTCCTAGAGGGATGATCAGATTCATCTTCAGAAAAAGAGAATGTCACAATCTCTGAGGCTGGTCAGATTTACTGCCTAACTCTTGGTAAGTTGCTTAAACCCTGACACGCACCTCTAGAACCTGATCCTGATGCTGTCAGCGACTGGGGAGCAAGCGAAGGGTATGGCTGCTGGACATTGGCCTCAGTATAACCTTTTGTACCAAATGGCTGATTTTTCGAGGTCATGACAAATTAATTACGAGTCCTCTGAGGTTCCATGATTACGCACTAAAGTAGGCTCTAGCCAATGCACACAGTAGCAAAGCAGAAGTAATCTGGGCAGTGTTTGTTCCTACCCAAAACAAAAGAACAAAGAAAACACTAAACTGATATTTTTAGTGCAGGATAATCCTTATGCATACTTCTCCCCATCTTTGGCATGTCATAGGTAAAACTTTGCAGCAGAAGTTTCTCTGCGGCTCCCATTCCCCGCTACCCCATCCCCTCTGCAGCCGGGTTCTGCCAGCTCCTGAGCACGGTGCAGAGCTGACAGCACAAGGGGACACCCTCCTGCAGGGTCTGGGGGTAGAGGAAGGCTCCCCAGCCTCTCCGCAGCTCAGTGCACAGCTGTGGATCTTGTGGTTTAGATGGGCCTGGTAATGCCTGGGCAGAGCTGCTGTTTGGGTGTGGGCACGGACTGGCTGCACCGCTCTTTTTGGGAGGGCTCACGGATGAGATAAACACAGCTGCTCCAGAGATCATGCCTCAACAGTCCTGGGTGTGCAGTCTTCCTCTCCAGTGACCGGTTACCAAAGATTTTGGTAGGGATTTTCTTTTTGTGCGCTTTTGGCTGAGGGCAAGGACCTCGCTGCTGAGAGAGGCCTGGGAGTGTTTGAACAGTGGGGAAAGGCACCAGCAGTTATTTTATTTCTTGGTTTTGTGTCTATTTGTAGTATCTGACAGTATCTGTCAGTTGTGACTCAGCAGGTTGTAAAATTACAGGGAGAAAGAGAGACTCTGCTCATGCTCTGCTTGTTTTAGTTTCTTCACTTTTGCATTTTACCTTGTCCCCATCTCCAGAATATCTGAACATTTTACAGTGGCACCAAGTAGGTTGTCATGTCATAGCTGAATTGCTGATTTTTTTTTAGCTTTAGTCCAATTACAAAGTAGCTGTTTAAAGGTAAAAGCTCAGATATATGTGACTGTCTAGGAAATAGGCTTGGTAAAGTTTATTATGATGATGTTTAATTCTCATTGGATTTGTACTGCAGCCTCAGGCAGTTTCCTAGAAAAGATCCATCTTTCAGAGCATGTGAACTTGTTCCTCCCAAAAGCACCTCTGTCCTACAGAAAGGTAAAAAACCTGTGTCTTCATCATGAAGTTATCATTCATGATGATTTGCTAGCAAGTTAAATGTTCCCAGCCTACTATTAGAACTAAATTGTATGTCTCCTCAAATATCTTAGGAAGCAGTTTATTCTATGTAAATTAAACAGTGTAAGTCCTGGCAAAATTCAGTGCATTAGCAAAGGAGATAGTATCGCACAATGTACCACTGAGAATTCAGAGGCACTGAAATATCATTCATAGCTAAATTGGCTTCTTTTGCAGATGGCTATGGAGTGTAACGGGCGACATAAATGCAGCTTTAAATCTTAGCTAAGTCTGACAGAGAAAAGAAATTAGTTCTTTTTATGATAAGCAATGCTGATAATGCACATGACAGAACAATTCTGAATTGGAGCCTGAGCATACGCTAGCTCTGACACATCAAACTGTCTGGCATCAGATCACACTGTCTCCCCTTTAGCATCTGTTTGGGCCTGAGCTGAAGCTCTGAGGACTACTAACAGGGTGAATGAGAGCATTGCAGCACAACTCTCAGCCCCCCAGGCAGCACAGTGGCTAGAGGAGGACGGAGAGCAGGTGAGAAGTCTGGTTTGCTTCTTTTCCTGTGTGAGCAGTTCTGGAAACCTAGGATGCACTGGCTTCCCACACAGCTTTCCTCCATTACCAGTGAGAAATCTAGCACACAAAGGCTCTCAGCAAAGGCCAAGCTTGAACTATCTGCTACAACCATTTATATAGCAGGCCAAGGTTGCACCCCAGGCTCCCCAGTCATTTATTTTCTTATCTATTGTTCTCATGGATAGCAGGGAGAAGGGTGCCACGCAACATTGCCAAGACATGGTGCTCCAGCTGCTCACTCCTGATCTGGACTGGTCTGAAGACAGGATGGCTATCAGTGAATCCCACCTCTCTTCAGACAGGCTGTTTTGAGTTGTGTTGTAATGGTGTAGGGAAGCTGCTGTTCTGTGCTCACTAGCCCTGTGGCCCTGGGCGGGGAAGGTGCTTCCTCAAACAGCTCCAGTGCTTTTGTCCCATTACCTTCAACTACTTTGGAAGGCCTAGTCACCCCCCATTTGGTCTGCTGGCAAAGAGGCTCTTTTATTATATATTTCTGAATTTGTTCTTGGTGAAGCAATTGCTTCGAATCTTGTGAGCCATATAAATTATTACAGCACTGAGTAGATCATGAAGCTCATCTCTTGTCCACTTTCTCCCTCACCTAATGAAGAATAACAGGGTTGCACTTAACTTCAACAGACTGTCAGAGGTATCTGACTTTCTTAGACTTTCTCTGTCCTTACTTGCTTCATCTGTGAGGCTATCAGGCCTACATATCCTTCTAAGTCTGGCTCTTGGAAATTTTGGGAAGCTTCCCCATTAAAAAGGCAGATCTCTAACTCTTTACCATGCAGGTCACTGTCATTAACACGTGTAAATCCTGCCAAAGGAAACAGACCCCTTTGTGGTCAGGGGTTTTATTCAAGGGCTTCACTTTCTATTTTTTTTTTTTTTTTTTTTAACTAAAAATAAAATGAAGACTTGGGTAAGAAATGTGTAGTAGCTGAAGACTACATTTTTGTGTGTCAAACATTTGACTTTTTTTGCTTTATTTTCTTTATATTTGCATCCTTATCTTACTGATTCAAGAACTGTAGGTTTCTTTATCGGCAATTTTAGCTTTCTCAGGCTCAGTCAGGAGTGCCCCTCAGCAAGGCACTTGTACAGTGGTCAGCCACATATCTATCCATCAGCAGACAGACTCGAGCTCGTTCTGCCCCTCCAGCTGGCTGAACACCAGCCAGACAAGCATGTCACCTCTGTGTTATGCTCTGATATGTGAGTCCACAGTCTCAAAGCATCCCACCAGTTCAAGCACTATGCTTTTCCAGTTACACGTCCTCAGGAGTGGAGTTTACTCGCATCCCTGAGCCCAGCTCTGACTGCAGGCATGACCTGCTCCCAGCTCCCCACAGCTGCTGCGCAGGTATGATCCTAGGAATGGGCAAGTAGGGCCCGGGGAGGACAGCAAGCAGGACAGCTGGTAAGGGGCTGGGGATGTACTCCCCATTTTGGGTAACAGCGCTGGGGAGCTGAATGACTTGCCCAGGTGACAATAATTTGAACTATTTTGTGTTAGCAACAATGTATGGTAATACACACTGCATGGATTCAAATGAAAATTTGAAGTCCAGGTATTTTCTTGTTTAAATGAAGTAATTTCTGAAGAAAAATCCAATGATAATTCCTTGGATGAAGCCCAAAAGCAATCACAGAATCATCTAGGTTGGAAGAGACCTCCAAGATCACCTAGTCCAACCTCTGACCCAACACCAAGTCCTCCACTAAACCTTATCCCTAAGCTCTACATCTAAACATCTTTTAAAGACCTCCAGGGATGGTGACTCAACCACTTCCCTGGGCAGCCCATTCCAATGCCTAAATTTGCCTTAACAATGCCTTACTACATAAACAATGCCTTGTTTATGTATTTTACAAGACTGGGAAGAACTGGGTATCTCCAGATGGTGATTCATCTCATTGCTGGGATTGATGCCCCATTTAGCAGATGGAGCAGTAGTCCTTAACCCTATAAAGATAGATTACTACATAGATTACTACTGCTGTCAGTGGGAGAGCTTGAAGACCTTTACAGATGCATCATATGTTGAAGGATCTGGGTCTTGTGTAAGTAGTACTTCTTTAGCATTTACTAAAACAAATTGATGTAACTCTTTTCTCCCTCCTCTTGTAAGGAATAGGCTCCATCTTGCAAAAAAAGCGTTCCACTTGCCAGGTTTCACTACACAGCTAAAGTACAGGTAGCAGAGGTAGCAAAACACTACAATAACCAGTGGATATAGTGAAAACTGTTTGCACCTGTTCTCATTTATAACATAATCATTGCATTCACTTAGCCAAAAACAGACAATGCTAAAAAGAAAGAGATAAGTTTTTTTTGTTCTTCTGTAATCACCTTTAGAGTATATTAGTACCTACTCTACCTGTCTCAAAGGCAATTTGGGAAGAGAAACCTGGCTGAAGAGAGACCAGGCTGACCAGTTGGCCCATCTTGAGCACACAGATGTGATGTGGGAGCATAGTGGAGAACCAATTACGGCCAAGTGGGCCCACAAAACTGCCAGGCATGCTGGGAGGGATCAAACCTATTACTGGGGCAGAAAATGCAGATTTGACTCATCCTGGGAAGCCGTAATGCCAGCAGTATTTGTGGAATAATACGGCAGAAACCGAGTGCTGAAGCAGCACATGTGACGGGAGAGGTACATGTCTGGAGAAGCGTGGTGCAGCAGGTGGCATTGGTCCTCTGGGCTCCAACACTGCCGGCAGGCGCTCCAGGCCCACACCAGGCACAGCTGTCATCATGGGGACTGGGAGGTTTCTGCTGGGAAGGGAAACTGGAGTAGCACCCTAAGAGGAATAAGCGAAGATATCTGTCGCTGTGGAACACCACTTGAGCTACGTTCAGATACTGGAAATCCTTCCAAAAACAAAATCACCCAAGAATGGGCTGAAGACAGGGGAGAAGAGTGGGTACATCATGTTCCCTATTACCTCCGGGCAGACGAAAGGATAGAACAGTACAATAGCTTGCTTAAAGCCATGCTTAAATTGCCTGGAGAAAGGGAATCTCAGGGGTTGCACACCTCACCTCCAGGAAGCTGTGTGACTAATCAGCACAAAGCCAGGAAACTGTCATCATGAGTGCCATCATTTTCTGCCCTACAGAAAACCTTACAGCCCTGGATGAAAAAGTACCAGTCAGCTGCACAAACACTTGGATTGGGAGGTGAGTTTGTCTCTCTCCCCCTGCAGCTGTTGAAATACCTCAGGAGATCAAGTTCTAGCCTCTGTTTCTACAGTGTAAGTTTCCTTAGTGTGTAAACCTGCTCTTGTTTCCTGGAGGAGCATACACTTTGCATGACTATACTGGTTTGTGTGCGTGTGTTTAGTCAGAGTGTATGTAACAAATGGCTGAAATGGGACCAGTTGTCAGCTAGATTATAAAATGTGTAAAACTTCTGTTGCCTGAGAAGTGGGTCGGCTGCTCTCTCCTGAGGAGATGGAAACAGCAATTTCACAAAGTGTGTATTTAAGCTAAAAATAGCTTTTTCTACTTGTTCGCTAATTCCTATGGGAAGCGCTATTTCTAGGAGTGTTTAGTGTATGTTCTATACTCACTGGAGCTATTGCTTGTGTCCTGGCTTGACCAGCTCATGCTTTCTCTTAACACAGCGGGAAAAATCAAGGTACAGTAGCATTGATATAGACAGGAGAAGTACTAAATTTTGCTGTTTCAAATGTCCGAAGAAATAGATACAGATCCACAGAGATCTGCTCAACTGAGTTATGTTATGGAGAAAACAACTGAAATTTTGGCATTTATACGAGACCCTTCTGAATTTCTAGGAACTGAGTACAAGGTAAATTTGAGACAATGTATATCCCTTGTATGCTCAGATGCTGTGTTTCTTATGCAGATGCACAACTGTGGGTGTATTCTTTTAAAGATCTATTGCTTCACCCCCATGGTCAAAAGGTAGGTCTAGAAGTTATGTTCTTCTTTGGGAAATAGCTTACCTGTCATAAAGACTTGCGAAGGTTAACAACCTCAGCTACAGTTCTCAGATTAGGTTTCTTACATGTAAACTATGTAGGACTTTGTTTTAGTTCTGGCCATGAGTTTCCAGTGTTTTTTGTATTTACGCTTTCCTGAAAATCTTGCTTCTTAGAAAACCTGGAGGTATTAGGAAGATGAATTTTCAGTTTGAACATAATGACAAAAATGAGGGAACAAAAGTGAAACATGAAGAGATGAAAAGACCCAGAAACATGTAATGAATTAAAGAGCAGCACAGATACCTTCTGGAGTAAATGAGTTGACCAAGTGGAAGCCTTTGTGCTTTCCAGAGTTGACATATTTCTTGTTTTCTGTTTTAAACTGTCACATTTTTGCCTTATATTGTCTACCCCGTTACTCCTGGTGGCAGGTGAGGCTGCAGTGATGGAAAGCACTGAAGAAGTAGCTCACCTGGAGCTGAGCACAGTAGAGCAGGGTTTAACAATCCAAGCCAGACTTACAGCAGCCCATAGTAGTGTAGTGCTGTGATTAATGGGAGACAGCAGTGTAAGTACCGTGTGAAAGTTCAGTGAAGTCTGACTGTAGCTGTGAGAAAGTCCCATTTCTGTGGAAATATTCTGTGCTATAACTGTTTGTGGTGAGAAGGCGATAGACAGTGACGGTACTTGGGAGTGAAAATCCTCCCTTCCTTTGGTTTTCTAGCTTGATTCTGAAACATGGCTGAATGTGTCTGTCATCTTCATATCTCACCCAGATGATTAAAACTGTGCAGAAAGCCTGCTGACTTCTGTCTATAGCATGAATTAACAAACTATAATTCTGTTCCAGGAAAAAGGATTCTGAGGAGGCTGAAGCGAGGGGAGCTGCAAGTTCAGAATTCATCCTTTTGTTTGCATGGGGTCTTAAACCCAAGCAAAATGACCTTATGGATGTTTATAAGTTAGCATTAGGTGCAGAGAAGTTCCCAGAGTTCTCTTAATATACCTGTTGCAATGATTATTAATTTAAACAATAGATATACAGTGAGCTTGCAGTCAAACTGAAGTATCGTGCATAGCTGTGGGACATCTGCAGCCCATCTTCTCCTCCCTGAAGTCTATGGAAAGTGGCCTTTGCCTTTCCCTCTGTACAGCAGAGTCTGCACAGAATTACATGCAGAGCCCGAGCTGTTTTTCCCTGCTTTTACCAGAGTGAAGGCAGAGCTCCCCAATGCAATGGGCTTTCACAGTCAGGGACCAGAGGCTGATGTGAAAGGATACTGGGGGAGGACGGTTTGCATTGGCAATGCGCTGTACTCAGCTGATAGCTCAGCTTCTCTCTTACCCCTCTCTAGTACCTCTGATCTGCTTTGATATTTCTTTAGAGAAATATCTAAAAGGATATTTCTCAGAGCTACTCTTTTTGTTCAGAGTAGCAATTTATCAATTAAGAAGTAGATAATGCAGGTAGCACTAACTGAAATCAATCTCACTGAATGATCTGTTGTGACATTTACATGGTAAGTTTACTGAAAAAGATAAGTTACATCAAGAAAAAGGTTGGAGCTGAAACCTTGACATAAAATGCATGCACACACACCAAAAAAAAAATCTGAAAAAAAAAGCTAGTTGTTAATCTATACCCAGCCCCAGTTTGTTTATGATTTTTAGCCACTGAGGCTTTGATGCTGCTTATCAGAAACATGGGGAGAAAGGCAAATCCAAAAAGCAGCATTTTTACAACCAGTCAGACCCATTTCAGAGCACATTCTCAAGGCAGACATTGCTGCCTGTGTCACCCAGTGCAGGATGTAGAGATGTCTGCAAAATGCAGCTAAGAGATGCTTACTGCCTTGTGCTGCTTTTCAAACAGGTGGAAGCTGAGAGCACTGTTCAATTATCCTCCATTTGCTGAACAGAGCATATCTGGAAAACAAAGCAAAACCAAGAAAGCATAAATGCCCGATCTGGTAAAAATCTATTTCTGCATTTTTTCATGCTGTGATCTGTTTTCTTGTGCCTCTGTGTGCATAGCACAATCTGCCAGTGGTTCAGAGCCTTTTTTTTTTTCTAATTGCAGATGTACTGTTTGCACATTGCTTAAGGGTTTGGCTGCACTATTGATGCTGTGTGATGTGGGGATGGGGGAGTCAGCAAAGCAGAAAAGCTAATTTGTCCCTTGTGTGTGGGGACCATCTCCAGGTAGACCTGCGTGGTGCTGGCAGAATTGTCTCCTAAAGATAAGGAGAGAGTTTTATTTCCTGGGGTTGCTCATACATCTTCTGTCAATATTCTGTGAAGCCAAGTAAGTGAATATTTCTCAACAGTGAGAAGATGCATTCCAGCTTGCTGCTCTTGAGGAGAGTGTGTGAGAATTCCTGGAAGAGGTTGGTTCAATTACAAAGGTAGGAACTGAAACTAATGATTTATTATGTTAGCAGGCAACAGAGCATTTTTGCTAAGATGGTTTCACATGCGTTCCAACAGGGGCTTGGACTCCTCAGACACCTGCTTTAAGTAAGATGTTGGACAATGAAATCCATTGCAATTGAGATTTATCCTGATTAATTGTCATGTTGCTTAGGAAGTTGTCCTCTAATAAAGCAGCTGTCCCTGTTGGCTCTGGACTTCCCTGTTCACAGAGCACTGTAGCTGACTTGGTGTTTTTCTACTCGTAACCACAGTGATGCCAACAGCTTCATTTATGAAAGATTGGATTTGCTTGCAGAAATATTTGAAGACAACAGTTAAATTCAGAAAAGCCAAACATGAGAAAGCACGCACAAACACTCAGAGTGGAGTGAGAATTGAAGAATCATAGTCAATCCTATGAAAACGTCCTCAGTTTCTGGCAAAATCCTTAGCTCTATCTATTATGGTGTCTCTTCTGATGGAATTTTAAAAAGTATGCTTTTAGATGTTTGTAAATGCTGTCATGTGGCTATCCAGAACTGCTTGAAACATGTTATAGAGGTGTCCTGACCAAATCAGCAGTTAAAATTCTTCGAACTCTGTAATGCAGTGATTCCTTTACAGAAGAATATGCTTGTATTGTCAGAATGCTCAGGTGAGCTTTTATTTTGGGTCCACGACTAAAAATGTTTCTGAAGAAGGTCAGTCACGTGCATACCACAGGAGAAGCCTGCTTGGGAGCAGCTCTCCTGCAGAAGCAGAGAGTAATTGTCATCTTGATTGGAAACTTAGTGGGCTTTATTCGGAGCATTGAAGAAATGCTCTCTGTTGATTCCTGAGTGCCTTCCCAGAATAAGGAATATTATACTGATCTACTGATCTGTGGGTTTTTTTTTTTTTGGTTGGTTGGTTTTCTTGTTGTTGTTGTTTTCTTTTCTTTCTGCATTACCTGCATTGCCCCCCCACCTTCTTCCTTTTGGATAGGCAAGTATATGTCTGCGTGTTGCCTGTGGAGCTGAGCCACTCTTCCACCTGGTCAGGTAATTCATTAGATGTGCCTCAATTTGCCTTGGGTGATGTGCAAAAAAGGGATAAAAATACAGATTATTGCAGATCCTAAAAGTGCCAGCAGCCACTGAAGATGCAATGGATGTGGTAATACTTCACAGAGGGTAAATATTTCCCCCTGTTCATTGCAGGTATTGTTTGCTCTGCAGACAAAGTCGAGGCCAAAGCAGCCCCTGTCCCTCTCTGGGCAGATGTGTGTTGGCAGAAGGAGCCCACAGTCTGGGGGTGCACAGCCAGCTGTCCCTCAACATCTGGGAGCAGCAGGTCCACATAGCTTGAGGAGGGACAAAGATGAGCTGTGAGGTAGGGGGGAGCAAGCAGGAGAATAAATCTTTGCTGCAAATACAGTTAGTTTTTCTACCCTTAAGCCAAGTGGTAAGATAAAAGACCCTGCTCAGCTATCCTTGGTTAAGAGGCGTTTGGATAATGCCCTGAATATGCTTTAATTTCTGGTTGTTTGTTAAGTGGCCTGGCAGTTGGAGTTGATGATTTTGCAGATCCCTTCCAACTAAACTGTCCTATCCTATTCTGTTCCTTACAGTTTTTCAGCTGCTGTCACCAACTCAAGCACCAGATGTCTGCACTGAGCAGAAAAATGAAATACAGCCTCCAGAAAAGCAGTTGGGAAAAGGAAAGGAGAACCAAGTGGCAGGGAGGGGAAGTGCCAAGGACCTCAAAGGGCCTGGAAAGTGAAGTTCGTCGAGTTCCAGATAGCCTTTGTGTAGGATGTGGTAGTGGTGGTACACATTTGACTTCAGTATTAGGGGGTACTGTTCATGTTTATTACCCTGGCAGATGGAGCACTGTACTCCCCCAGTCTTCGAGGTCTGGAGTTAACCTCCACTTCTGACCCTTGGGGCCTATAGGCACATACATATGTTTAAAAAATTTCTAAATGAACTGCATGAAGGAAAAGGTAAAATATAATTTAATTACAATCTTCAGTACACTTCTATCTGTACTGCTATAATAAATGCTCTCAAATTTGTTGAGTTAAAGAAATAGACAGGTCTCCCACACTGTCAATTAAAAAGTTCCAGTCCAAACGCTTGTTTTTTTTACGTTTGTGCTGTCTCTGCTTCTGTGACCTCTTGTAGGACACAGATAGCCAGCTGTTTGTTTATTCACGTGGATCCAGCAAGACATCTTTACCATATGTTCCTCTCGTTTATTTCAGGTTTTTTTTTTTTTTTTTTTTTTTTTTTTTTCTTACAGGCTAACAGGACTGTCACATCACAGAGGAAGAAAAACCGTGCATGGTCATAAGCAAGAGTCAGTTTGCCCAGATAAAGGGATGGAGTTGGGCAGCAGTGAAGAAGGCTGACATGGTAAGTACACAGTCGTATACAGCCAAGCCACAGGAAAAAACTATACATGTAATTCAAGACAGAAAAATGTTTAAGTGTGTGCCTGCCTAGTGCATTCGGTCTGAGAAAAATATGCCACCTCCCTAAATTCTGGTAGCCTTTTTTTTTTTGCAGATGTAGTACAGTTATATTCTTTATGAGCTGTAAGTTGTGATTTCTCTATTCCACTGTCTCGCAGACATCTCAAATGTCATGTCTCTATCTCCCTTGTCACATGCAAGCCTACCTCTGACTCTAGCTCCCCATTTTTCTGGTCCCTATAATTCACATTTATCTTTCTATGCTGTCTTATTAGGCTTGGGATTTTTTTTCCTAGCTTTCAGGTGCCTTCCTGCACCTCCCTGGTCACGTTAACCACAGAAGGACACCTAGCCACGCATGGGAGATTGTAAACCATGCTCAGAGCACCACGTGCTGAATTGCCTTGCTGGATAAAGGGAGGCCAGAGCCACTCACAGAACTCAGTTACTTCCTACTTTTTTTTGTTGTTTGTTTTCTTTTCTTTTCTTTTTAGCATATTCAGCTTCCTCTATGAATCTCAAATGCTGTTCTCCCAACCTGGAAATAAAACTAGCTTTCTTAGTTTTTACTGTTGCTTATAAATGCCTCAGGGCTGGCAAGGTATGGTATATTGTCTCTTTGTTCTGCACTGAACCACCCTCAGTGACTATATATTTATTGTTTGTTTCCATTTATTTTCTTAGAAACAGTAACACAAAAAAGACTGTGTCTGCTCAAGGGAACACAGGGAGGCTGAACGAAGAATTTGAATGGGAAAGAATGTACTGTAGACTATTTTGTGAGATAGAGAAGTAGTAGTCATTGTGTGCTTAGAGTAGAGAAAAAAGAAGTGTTTTCAAAGGTCTTGACAAGGTGTGTGAAAGGTATGTGGAACCAACAGCCTGCACAGGGTGGCGTCAGCCAGTCCTTGTGCTTAAAATGATGTACAGCCTGAAGTATCTCACTGAATCACACTACTGAGGAGCCCTGGAGTAGTATGCTTATCACAGAACTTGTCTTAAGTCTTTTATTAGCATGTCAGCTGTGGGAGCTTTTGGGGAGATTAATTAGTCTGATTTGTCCCATGATATCCGTGGTCACAGGATTCAAAAATGTAGCTGCCCCGTGTCTCTATATCCACTGCAGGGTGACTTTAGTGCTCCATCATGTCAATCTGATTTTGCCTCCAGGTCCCAGTAGAATCTAAATATGTTCACTGTCCCTGTTAATGGTCATGAGTAGCGATGTCCTATGTAACAAAACTACTAGCTGAATATTTGCCTTGAACATATGCTTGTAGCATTTTAATCAGATCACCATTGTTAAGGTCACACACTGCACTTGGACAGGCTACTGTTGTGGAGTTATAAAGCTGCATCTTATGGGTTGCTAGGGGAGGAATGACACAGGCAATTGTCACAGGCTCCATGGCAAAGAACATCGGGTAGAGTAACTTGATTAAGGTTGTGTAATGTGTCTAAAACTGGAAAACATCAGCAAGATACAACCCCCCTGGGAAGCTTTGACTTCAAGTGTAAGTGCTGGGTCAAATACAGGCTTGTTGAAATTGAGACAGTATCTCCTCTGTAATACTTACCCTAAACAGAGGAGATGGTTTCATTTTTACTTCCAGTTCCAAATGCAATACCATGTAAAAGTATCAGAAAACACACACAAAAATAATTTCAGTATTGAAATTGCAATTCTGAAAGGCTGGCCAGGGATAAAACATAATAACCTTAAAGGTCTTGATTTTCTTATATTGAGATGAGTCCTGTTGCTTCTTGAAGAACATTAGGAACATATGCCACCTCTGCATAGCACCACATAAGAATTCTGGTGCCAGGAGGCTCTGGAGGAACTTTGGACTTGTTTTTTTAAAAAAACAACACATTTTAATTCATGTTGTTTCAGGCATTAAAGCTGGTGAATGATGTGTTTGTTGGTCCTGGTAAAAAGCCATCCTTTTAAATTACTGATTCAGCAGACTAACCACAGAATTAAGAACAAAATTTTTACAAAGCAAATATGTCTAGGAATCAGAAAGGAAGAATAGCATTACTAATCTGTAATCCCCAACCATTTCATTCTTATCTGCAAGGAAAATATATTCAATAACATCATTTGTTCTGTTTCAAAATGCCAACTTTATAACAGCAAGGCACAATCTAAAGCTCCATATTTTCAAGTTCCTGCTCCTCCCTACTTTATGGTAGTAAATTTGATCCAGTTTTTGATAATAGACAGCATTGCAAATGGAAAGGATTATAATTAGGACATACCCATTACACTTTACAGGTTTATTACTGTCCCAGAGGCTTGCAAATAGTTGAGTGGGAATTACAGACTGTAGGGCTTGTGCAATACTGGTGTTCTTTTAGTACATGCTGTCCAGGAAATACTGGAAAGTGAAAACCAAGTTGCTTCAGAGCAATTTCAACTCTATCTTCTTTTTATTGTGAGAAAGCCAGGCTAAATTCTTTTCCCACCTGGAACAGCCAATAGCCAGGCTGATTTCTGCTTTCCCAGTCTGGTTAGTTATCACAGATTTTTTATTTTATTTTATTTTATTTGTTTTTATGCTCACTAAAGATCTCAGCATATCTTACTTTCTCAGGTACCCAGCTGAGATTCAAAGATGCCAGCTACACTTCTCAAGGATGCTCTCTGGTTGCCAGGCTCTGAGATCCAAGGCTGGCAAATATCTTTCTCTGTCAGTATTTTAGTGGACATCTTATTCTGTCAACATTTTTCCTTTATGGCTGCTCTCCTCACACATCCCTCTGCAGAGGCTTAGGGGGGTGTTTGGGCATCTTACAATAGCTCTGTGAACACTCAAGGTGGCCAGAGACAGTGCAGGGCTTTGCTGTGTATGGGCTTTTAGAGTCTTCTCTAGGTCCACTGTGACCAGTTAGGCTGCTAGATCAGTGTCCACTTATTGTGAAGCCAGACTGACACCTAGGGGTCCAGAGGAAACCTCTCTCCTCCCCCTCACCCCCACTCCTGTTTATTCCACCTTACCCACACACAGCCCCATGCTTCCCATGATGGCCCTTCTCACCTGCCATCACCAGGTTTCCCCAGTGCTTCCTGTCTGTCACTGCTGTCACAGGAGCCCCTTTGGGCAGGGAGCTTTGCTTCTGTGCTGCCATTTAAGAAATCTGTCTCCTGTGAAGCCAGACCTTGGAAATTAATTTGGATCAACAACAAAATTATTGCAGATTGCACAGCTAGTCACTCGGTCCTTGATGCACATACCTAAGTTACACTACAATAGGTATTTTCATTTAAGTAGGGTAGTTTTTTGGCATTTCTATATGGGGAGAGGAAGGAGGAATTCTCCTTTCTCAGTGAAAACGTCTTTGACCCATGAATGCAATTAAAGTTTATCTGAAAGGACACACCTCTTGATAGACTGATTTCTACTTGCATCATCTGTAAAAGGCTCTGTTTGATTTCTGCAGCTTAATGCTGGTCCAGAACCTCATTATGACTCCTGAAGCCGACAACCTGCAGTGCTGGTCTCTAGATCCTGCATTTTTCTCAGTTTCTGTCTGTTCTGGAATATAAAGCTGGGTGATTGCTGGTGACTTTCAGTTGAGGTGAGTCGCCTTTGAGCGGGTCATGTAACAGTATGACCTCCAACTCCCCAAACCTAAGCTATAGCACACTCATGCTAACCTGCCCAAAAGGCAAAAGAAAAACCCAGAATAAAGCTAGAACAAGTAGCCAGAAAAGCAGGTTTTTAAGTTTTTGAACTAACTAGTACCACATCATGTTCATTCCGAGTCAAGATTGAACCAAGAATTCCTAGCTGTGTCCCTCTCATACTGCCACCCTGAAATGCTATCTAATAAGAGTCTCTGTAACACATACCAGACATTTTTTAGAATAGAACATCTTGGGATTTCTAGGAATATTGCTGGCTCTGTATACTCTGAAGTATTTCTTTACTGGGTTAATTTTCTAGAGCTTGTTTCCACCCTCCCCCTGCACCCCATCTTAGTCTTTGTAATATCTCTTCCACCTTACGTGCAAGTCAACTGGGAAAAAAAAAAAAAACACACACACCTGAAGCAACCTGGGCTATGTTGCTCTTTGAGAATTGATTCTTATGCACACAAGTGAGGATGTTATGCGTAAGACATAAGTCAGTATTCTATTGTGCTAGGGGACAGCAAGAGGAGAGGTGCTTTCTAAGAAAACATGAGCCACAAGCCAGGCAGCTGAAAGGGACACAGAAATTGGACGGTCAGCAGGGCAAGGGCCTTACTGCCCAGGGCCCGCTGCAACAGTACCTGAGTGAAGGAGCACAGCAGAACCAGGCATCGCGGCCAGTCCAGCCAAGAGTCTGCAGGATCAGGCAACATCAACGTGATGAGGCAGATCCAAGGTCAAGCCAAAAAATCATTCTGTACATAAGGTTTAAGATCAAGTCCAGCGTTGCGAGGCAGAAACACCAGGGCCAAGATCAAGCCAGGAAGTCAATCTACAGAATGAAGTCTGGATCAAGGGGCTTGAGCAAGGAGCAAAGCCCCTTGGCTGAGCTTAAATAGAGCTCCTGGGCCCACGGCTGTGGGGAGGGGGCTCCAGTGAGGGTGGTCAGGGCCATTAATGGTTATTAGAGCCTTCAGGGCCTTGACAGTGTGTTTCTGTCAGAGCTTTGCCACCCACTTCTGTTTGTTCATGGACTACTTGTTTCATTTCTCTGTATGGGACTGTGCTGTCCTCGCTTTTGTTACCTCACCTAGTGTGATTGCAAACACTTAAAATAGCAAGTCTTGTTCCTTCCATGCCTGCGCAGAAACAAGTGTAGGAGGGCCTTTGTCTTGACTGAGTTTCTGATAATAAAGTGTGTAGCATCTGCAGACAAGTGTGTTCCTGGCAGGATTCCCACAAAAACATACACTTTTGCAACAGGAAAAGAGGATGATGACAAACTGCTGTACACCTCGGAGGATGTGACAGAATTGACTTTCAGAGCACAAGCAATTGCTGAGGCATGTTTTTGCATCAAATGCTTCTCATCTGATCACTACAACATTGGCATTCGGAGGTTGTGAGTAGGCAGCAAAATGTACAGCCACTGTTTGTTTATAATTTTGTCTTTTGTAGTCGAGAACTAGATTGTAAGTAAATGTGTGCAGCCCTCTTCAGAGGGGTCCTGTTAGTCTGCGTGAGCTGCTTCGCTGCAGCCCCGGGCAGGGACTGCAGCAGCCACGCTGAACACGGATGTCTGTTAAAGTCAAAGGGGGGGTTACAGGTGGGGAAATTGGCGTTTGCTCATGTGATGGAGCTGCCTGGAATATTTATGTCCTTGATACGCCTATGTGGAGGTTTTTCGCCGGTGGGGCTGTCAGGATGTAGAAGGGAAAACAAGAGGGATTTCAGGGGCAGTGCAGCAATTCTGAGTTTGTGAGTGGGACAAAAAAGAATCTGACGTGAATGTAAAGACGCTCCCAAGAGGAGAGGTGAAGTATAGAGGAGAAAATCGGAGACCCATTGTCCGAGAGGCTACAGCTTGGGGTCAGACTGAGCCTGCCTGACAGCGCCAGTAGGAGCAGCGTGCGTGCAGCTCCTCGGCTGTAGTGAAATCCTCTCACTCAGCGTTTGGCACCGTTTGAGCCAGCGCTCCTCGAAGAGAAGAAGCTGTTTGGAAGCACCATGAAGGCACCTGCCGGGAGCGAACCACCCCTGTGAAACCAGGAGCCGGTGAGGAACAGGGGGCAGCCGCCGTGCTCCAGCCCGGCCGAGGACGGACCCGTGGGCAAGCGAAGGGGCTGCAGCAGGCAGGAGGGCTGCGTGCCGGCACCCGGGAGCCGATCGGTGAGCGAGGGCTGCGGGGTCCCTGCCGCAGCTCGGCCGCCCACCCGTGAGGCACGCCAGGCCCTCTCTCCGGCCCACAGCCCCCTCAGCACCGAGGCCCGGGCGGACACGGCTGCTTCCCCGCCCGCCCCCGCCGCACCTCCTGGCCACCCGTGACGGGCAACGAGCACGGCGGGCGGCGGCGTTTCCACCCACCTCGGCTCTGCAGAGGCATCGGGCTGAGCCTGCCAGGTGAGAGCAGCCCCGCGAGGAGGCCGGGGGGGTCTCGGCAGAGGCACCGGCCCAGGGCTGGCTGTGGGTTGCGAGCAGCGCAGCCTGGGCACCCAGTGCTGGCTTGGGCTGGATCCGCCGAGTGGTCTGCGTCCTCCTCTCCAGGTAGGGTGAGTCTGGTGGGTCTCCCCGCTCCCCAGCCAGTGATGGACCCACAGAGGATGTGAGATGCTTTGTAGGAAATGAACAGGGGATGCTCTCTTTTTGTCTCTTCGCTTACAGGTGAAGACTGCTCAAACATATGAGGCGTAATGTTTTGAGTTTTCTGTTAAATTACTTACTATCGTGCTGAATTAATTACCTGTCTGGCCTTTCTTGAGTCCTGTCGTATATGTGGCCTTGAGAGTTTCCTATAGCAGCAGCCAATAAAGGGCGCAGTGTGGAGACAGTAAGATCTCAATGTTTGCTGCATTGTGCACTGCCTATTAATTTTGCACATGTGATGGGAGAAGTTCCTGTGTTTTCACTCTAGTTCATTTGTTACTTTATAAACTTTAACCTCCAAGTCATCAGCTCTTCATTTGGTAAACCTGTTGTGCTGCTGCATTCAATCTTACTGTGTTTTTCTATGCCTTAGGCATTCACCCAACCTTTTTTCAAAGGTCATTTTTTAAGTCTGTGATGGCCTTTTTGAAATGTGGTGAATGCTACTGCATGTAGTACGGGAGGCTGTTGTGTGTGATAGCAATATTTCCAGTAATCTTCATTTTCACCTATGTATCAAAACAGTTTAGTTTTATTGCGTGCTGAGATAGGATTTTTGGTTGAGCCACAGGCATTAACACACAGATCCCTCTTCAGAGATAAGTTGATTTGGTATCCTGATGTGCAAGTTGCTTAAATTCTCTTCTGCAATACTGATTTATGTGTGATGAACTTTATTAACAGCATACTGCTGTCATCAAGCCAAAGCACCATGCAGCAATACTTCTTTAAAACTTAGTAAAACACTATATTGATAAGGCAAAGATTGGAATCCAAGGGAAAAAAATCTTGTTTCACCTGCGACAGGTGTCTCCTGTGCTGTGGTGTTCTGCCTCTGCTATAGCAAGGTACAATTTAACAGGCTTCATCAGAAACCTGAGCAGGCTTTTTTTTGAAAAACCTCTGTGTGGTGCTAAGGCCTGGGCCATACAGCCCTAAACTCATTCATTCTCTCCCAGCGGAGCTCTCTGTAGGCTCAGACTACACCAAGCTGTGACCTGGCACTGTTATGGTCCACACGTGGGATCTGTAAACAGACGTTGCTCCAAGATTTCTTCTGGCATACAGAGGGTTAGTGGTTGTTGAATACTAGACCGCTAAAAGCAGTGTGATAGTTGTTTTTTCCCCTCCCTATATGCGTGGATTGAATACACTCTGACCTGAGCAGCAGATATTGCTTCCTTGCTTCTCCTAAAACAATAGAAGATATGCCAAAGCTTGTGTCCAGGGAAGAAGGTAGGTCACTTTGTAAACCCACTGAATGCTGCTGACTGCAGCAAGGGCTGGGAGAGCAAGTGTTCCAACAAGAATCCAAGCTCTTTTTTCTGGTCACTTTTCCTGAGTAGATGACACAGAGGAATAGTTTTCCATGAAAGCTGATCATTCCTCGACAGCAGTAGCTGCTGTGACACTAACAAGCCTGAGCCAGCTTTTAATGTTTAAGAGCTACAGAACCAATGCCAGCTGCCTGCTCTTGGTGGGAGTACATCAGGTCAAATTGTGTGCAGCCCTCAATTTGTTTTCAAAGGACAGCAAAGTTGTTGAAACTTTTGGAGTGGGTCCTGCATGAGGAAGGACTGATTAAGCTAGAACCCTTCTTTCTGGGAAAGAATGCAGACACACATTAAGGCAGAAAGGTAGGATAAAAGTTTGCAAAATAGCATAGAAAAGATTAGGAGAGAGATTTTCTGAAACTGGTTACTCCTAAATTTGATTTGTACCTGGTTTTGTGCTGGAAAGATAAACAGGAGGAAGTTCTTCAGGCAAGCAACAGACCTATGCAATTCCTTGCCACAGTCTCTGCAGATATAAGGCTTACAGGGGTTAGAGGGAAAACAGGACAAGTACAAGGAACAGAGATCCATTGAGAATTAAAAAATGCCTATTGGCCTCAGTAATCTGAAATTTGGAACAACATTTCAATCAAGTAGGCTCTACAATTGTCCTGTTGATACCCTTTCCTGGCAATCTCCTTATGGCCACAGTTGGAGATAGTTTATGAGCCTGCCAGATCTTTGTTTCCTGATCAGTATGCCTGTTTTTTAAAAAAACGTTATTTGCCCATATCTTTACTAAATCACACGCTCTTTCTGCCAGATAGATGTATAGCCGCTCATTGAGTTTGTATGATCAATAGCTATTCCTCTGTGGGAAAATGAAAGAACCTTTCTTTTTTTTTTCCATTTAGCATATTTCGTGATTCAACAATAGAACATGAACTTTTCTTCTGGATTGTTTTGCTTTTCTTGATTTTTTTTTTTTAATTAGGCTGATAGGAACTTATGTATTTCTTCAATAAACAAAAAGTTACAGCCACTTTTGCTTTGTATCTACCAACCCACCACCTCTTCTTTGCCCTGTACTTCTCTTGCTTTCAGGACTGGGAAGCATGAAAGCCATCAGCTACAACGTTTACTGCAGTCTACCTCAAATTTAGCTGCCAGATAAATAATTACCTGCCCTTTAACAAAAATATTTTACTTCTGGCTGTGTAACTAAGTAATATTGCAAATGTGTTTTTGCACCTAGGTCTCTGGACAAAATGGGGAACTTGTCAATGAAACCCAAGCACCTGAGACAGCCAGATAGACACGTAGCAAACCTCTCTATTGGTTGTGCTGGCAACTATAAGTTTCTGAAGGACCCAGGTCTAGGCATCCATGTGACTGGGCAAGCTGATGCTCTTTGCAGCAGGGTGATTGAACTGGAAAAGGAGCTGAAAAGAAAAGATGAAGAGTTGCAAGAGGGTCAAAGTCTCGTTGCTGAGCTTCAGGAGCAGCTGGCTATGCAGACTAAGGTCATAGCAGAACTCACCAAGGAGCTTCAGAGTAAGTGTATACTGCTGAACAAGCTGCAGGATGTTATTAATACTCAAGAACACTCTCTTCAGCCTTCTCCATTTAGAGCAACTCCAAAGAATCAAGTCTCTGCTGACAGGAGGAAAGGAGCTAAGGAAGGTGTATCTGCAGAGCCAACAACACAGCTATATGATTTGAGCAAGCAAGCTAGGTTTTCCTTTGAAAAATCAAGAGTCCAAAAGGATTTCAGGTAAGCTTATTGCAGAATAGTTGTGTTTGTGTTATAGGAATATAGCTGCAATCCCAATGATATTATCTTTGTGAAAAATTACAATTGAGTACCCAACCTTTTTTTTTTTCATAGGTGTTGTCACTATGGTAGTTAGATGCTGGCTGGATTTCCATTTAGCTTTCAGCCAAGAATCATCCGCATCCCCCTAACTTCAGATCAAGTGGTGGATGGCACCTGCATCTTCGCTTTTAGTCCCCTTCAGTATTTGTCTTTACTGTCAGCTAAGCAGAACCCAAGTCTCAGGTCCAGGTTTGCCTACTGCTTAAAGTTTAAGCTATTCTCTGGAGTACTGATAGGCAGAAGGCTGACTGTCTTCACATAAGGGCAGTATCTTAGTCCTGCCTTATGGATGGCTTAGGAAGGAGCAGGTGGCCTCAGTTCAAGTGCAGCATAGACACTACTCCTCAGCTGTGTACTAGCTTTGTCAGCCTGGTGTCAACTCACTCTTGCAAAATGTAAAAATTGTTTTGTACAGCATAATTAACCTGTTAGTAGCTTCCTCCTATCCCCCAGTTTCAGTCCTTGTTAAGGAGCCCATTTTAACTTTTTCTGCTTTGAATCGTTACGCTGCCAGCCTCTACAGAAGACAGAAGGAGCTGCAGTTGCAGCTCACCTTGTGGACAATTTTCAGACTAGTATTCTTACCCATACTGTAGACCCTCTTTTACCTTACAGTTTAGGCCTATCCTGATTATCTGATTTAATATCATGACAACCAGAAAATATGTGGACGTCAGCCAGCAACCAAAGTGTCTCCTCTTTGTGGGGAGCTTTATTATTTTGAGCAGTTCATGGCACATTTTAACCTGTACTGCAGTAGAACTAGGAGTTATCAATGTAGTTGTCATCCATCCTGTGTTATATCCTCAAAGCTAATTTTTGAACCTGAAAGGCTGCCTGAATCACCCTAAGGAGATGAAAGCTTCAGCAAGCAGTGTTTTTCTATGTATGGGAACCAAGGGAACTGTAATTACAACTTGTGATAAAATGTTACTACATATCTTCTCCTTGCCATAACCCTTGTGCTGAAGTCTGCCAGATTGTTTTCTAGGGTGCTTTCAGAAATAGAACTGTAATAATACTGCAGAGTGAAGCACAGGACAGGATGATTTACCAAGTGCAGCACAGACTTCACCATTCAGCACAAAAGCAAATATTGCAGCTTATGCAGTCTAAGCATAACGCTGATCATACAATAGATTAGAGAGCCAGGAATTTTCTGTCTTGATTCAGTGGCTGAGCAGTTCTAACACTGCCATTTTTCTTGAATGCCATCTTCATTTTCTTGTCTTCCTAAACAGTGGCATGAAACAGAAAGGATAAAAGCAGAACTGGTCGTTTCATTTTCCCTCCCTCTTATCTTTAACAATCTGGTTCAAAATAGTTACGGTAAGGCTCCCATAGATTTAGAATAAATGTATTCTAAATTTATTTAGAATAAGTAACAATTTAGAATACACCATTCCTGTATTGATTTGATCTTGGCTTTAGTGGAAACAACTCTTCTAGTATTCACTGCAAAAGCACTAAGAACAGACCACCCTACTCTCCTCCCCACCATTTCCAGCTTTTGTATTATTTTTACCTTATTTCCTTCTGTTCAATGCTACCCATGCTTCCTTCATTTGCACTTCATTTTTTATTTTAATGGCCATCACAGAAGATGAGAATTCAACTTTCATTTGTCTGCTAATTACTGTCCTGAGTATAAGTAATTTTATAGTGAAGTTGAACTCATCATTTGTTTCATTACACACTGCTAGTAAGTGCATCAACTCTGCCAGGGTAATTAGCATGAGAGAATTAGCTATGTGTTCCATAAAAAAAAAAAAAAAAAAAAAAAAAAAAAAAAATTGCTCCCTAAGCTGAAGTGAGAAAAATAAATAAATAAGTCTGGAAATGCAACCAAAACTTCAGCTTTTAACAATAAATATTCATGCAACATTTGCTGTAGCAGACTCAAGAGCTCATGTGAACTTATTTCTTGGCAGGATTATGAATGAAGAAAAGCATATCATAGAATCTTAGAGTATCTTTATTAAATCAGAAGAGCTAGAATTAGGAAAAATTATTTCTAGGGTATCTTAAGTATTCGATAGATCATGCCAGAGATTAAATTACCTTTTCTTACATTATTAAACTCAAATTCAACTTCATATTTTACCCATTGTTCTTAAATTACAAAGTAATCTTCCATAATTAAACATTTTCTAGATCTATTTTTGGTAGGACATAAAATGCCAATATATTTATGTTTTACTTGTAGATCTAGGGACATAGTTCAATAGCTACTAAGACAGTTAAAAAAACTGATTATGGACTCTTAATAGCATTACAGCAATAAAACTTTTTTTTTTTTAAAGTGGTGCTTTGTAGGTTTTTTGTTTTGTTTATTAAGTCTAAAAAGTAATGTATAAGCATGTCAGAATAGTTGTGGTTTTATATATACTTGCAACTGTCTCCAAGAGTCTTTCTGGTTGAGGTTCTGAAACTTTAGCCTGCATTATGGGCAGATTTCTGCTATGCTGTTGAAGTGACTTTGTTCAAATATCTTGGGCTTTGAAAGACTAGAAACTTGGACTAAAAACACCAAGAACTGGTGCCTTCAATTAATATAAGTACACTATCAAAACCTCATTTCCTGTGGCATAACGCTCAAAGGGCATACCCAAAATATTTTATTCACTTGCAAGTTGCTTTTTTTTTTCTGTTGCAGTCAGTATTTGCTGGATATATGGATATATGTTGGATATATGTCTTTTGGACAGCTTTTAGACTCAGACAGAATGTTTAGTACCTTTATCAAAAAGCTATTTTATAAACTCACGTACATGATATGCACCAAGGGAACAAATTAGACTTTACCCAATGAATCAAGTAATGGGTGAAGACTTCGCTCAGACTTCTGGGATGAGGTCTGTCTTTTGATGCAATAGTGGCCAAGCTATTTTTTGCTCTTCCAAACACTTCAGAAGCATACAGAAGTGAGGAAATAACACCAGAAGTGCTAGAAGCATAGTAGTGCTGTGTCCACCACCACCAGCCTGTGATACATATGCACTTGTTGAAGTCCTCCCCTTGCAATTGAGATAAAATGCCTAGAGGTTCAAGCATTTGGTTTCCTTACACAGGTTGTAAATACTTCAGGTAGGTCTAATTCAAACAGTTGGCATTCATAAAAGGACAAAGTCTAACCTTGACTGTCTACAGAGTTCTGTCCATTGTGTTTTAAAAAAAAAATGTTTCTTTATCCTAGCAGTGGCTATAGGAGCTTTTAGAGTTGTTAATGTAAGCAACTACTTCCCCTTTACAGAGTAAGGATTTAATGGAGCCCTGAGGGGAGAATAAAAACCTATCTCACACTTCACAGTTATGTCTCCTACCAGTCAATACCAACAGAAATCCAAGATCTCTCATCACTAGGACAAAGTTAGATTGAGAGAAATCAGCACTGCCTGAACTATGTCATACCCTTAACCTGTGGGATGACAGGTATCTCCTCCTGGGAGGAAATTCACTACTGCTCGCAGAAAGATGTTTTTGAACTGTCAAATAGTATTTATGGGGATGTGACTGTTTTGAAAAGGGTAAAATTGGTAAAATAGCTAACAGCAGGGAAGGGAACCAAGCCTGGACAGGAGCGCTATAGCAAAGCTCAAGCAGTGTAGTAAAGAAAAGTCCTGCTAGTGGTGGGACCCAGAAATACCTCAGGAACACCAGAACAGTTGCATGGAGATATGCATCTCCTTTTTAGCCTCTAGAAAGAACAGTGCAGTAACTGGTACAAATATAATATCAAGTGTCACCTGTCCTTTCAGGTGAAGTAATTATTTCCAGCAGATCATAAAGCTAAGGTGGGTGTAGGGGAAGCAGAGAAAAACAAAACAATATGTACTGTGCTGGATGCCTGTGGAATGAGCAAGCAACTGATTGAAGAGCCTGAGGCATGATTATGATACTTCTAGGTCCTTTGCTTAGTAGCCCACTGCACTTCCTGAAACAGCAGCATCAGAAGATTCAGGATTTCTGCAAGCTTTAGTGCTTGCTCTTAAGTATCAGTTTATAAGCCATTACTGTATTTTATTGCAGTATAATGTGCATGATGCAGGCCAGGATAAATTAAATAAGCAAGGTCATTTTCAGCAGAAAATCAAGTTAGAGACTATATTCTAATAATGCTGTTGCTTTCAGGAGAAGCTAAATTATTATCTCTATTTCTAAACACAATCTTAACCATTACTGCTTGATTTTATTTTCTTGCCTCTTGTCATTACCATTACTGATTTTCAGACGTTATATGCCTAGTTACATGTTAAATCTACTTTTGTTCATTCCTGATTTCCCTCAGGAAACTTTACCTGTGTTTGATGAAACCTTTGCCTTGTTTTACAAATAGAAGCAAGAGGAATCCTTAGATGCTCCAGAAAGCTGTGAAGGTATTAATTTTGTTAGGCAGTTTGCCTACACCAGCATAATAGGAACAAGGGGACTTGAAAGCAGAATGCAACTTTCACTGCAGCAGTAAGAAAAATCACTCAGTAATTCCATAAAAGATTTATCAATGTAGTGTTTGTTTAAATGCATTCATTTCTGGCATGCATTTAAAGCACTACAAGGCTTTTACAGGAAGCCCTTGACCTAGAGCACGTGTCAGTCAATCAGACTTCACAGGCTGCCCAATGTGTACATAGAGCCAGCTTTATCTCAGTTAGCTCATTGTTAGTTCAGTCAGCTTTTATTCTTCCACATTCTCTCCTTCTTAAAATCCAGACACTGAGATCTTCTATCAGCTGGAAAAGTACACTGATCTTGTGTTTGCAACATCCTTTGCTATATCAACATTTCCCACTCCAGGAGACAGTGCAGAGACAGCATTGCAAGGAGCAGTAAGAGCACAGCTGGTCCCCAGGGAAAAGCAAGCCAGGAACCACAGATGACCACACGGCACCCTCACTGACCTGGGTCCCATTCCACAGGGACAGACAGGTCAGGCAGAGCAGGGTGGCGATGACAGCATCCAGCATAAATCCCATCCAAGAAGCGATCAGTGCAAGCTCTATGCAGGAAACGTAAGCAAAGTACTTACAGTGTGGTGCCAAAATCCCTCTAAAAGACACAATCAATCCCTATAACATAGGTCAAATAAAACCAAGCTTCCCAGGCCTGAGCATAAATAGACTATGCAGGCCAATGGAGCAGTGGGTGTGTGGATGGGGGTCCCAGGTGAGGATGATCAGGGTGGTGAGGGCCTCTTACTGCCAGTGGTGTTCTCACAGGCTGCTCCTTGATCCCCAGTGTGCCTACTTTACATGCCTTTTGTCTGACTTTTGTGAATACCCCAAAGCTTTTCCAAAGACGTTTCAATGAAACCACCCTGTGTATTTGTACTTTGTGAAGAGCATGCATAGGGAAGACTTCTCCCCTGTCTGCTCGTTGTTAAGGAGACAGGGCCAGTTTGTCATCCCAAATGGGCAGACCACTACCACACTTTTACACAGGTAGGAGCATTTATGCTGGTTTTTGTCATCCACGCGGAGGAAGTGGATACAGCAGAGGTAGGCAGAGTTTGGCGTGTAGGAAGATAGACGACAAAGAACAGTTGCTTATTGTGCAAATGTGGGCACAATGTTCAGCAGGCACTCTGCAAGCTGACCTTCACATGGTGTCCCACTCATGACTTAGTTTTGTAGCTATGAAAAGGGAATGCCATAGGATCAATGACCTTTTGCAGGTTTGGGGTAAGTTCTCTGTAGTCAGTTGTTTAATCACAATCATTTACAGCTTGCTTCATTTTTCCCACAGTGCCTGTTAATCATGCTTTGGCATACTTTTTTTCCTTGCTGCTTACCTCACTACAAAGGAGAAACTCTTCATACCATCAGTGTTGAATTTAACTCTGTTACTATCATCGGTGTTTTGTTTCTGCTGGCTATTAAGAAAAAACACACTGGAATGTTAGAAAAGTGGACCTGATTTTATAACAGGTTGCCATTCCTGTACAGGCAGAGGTATGTGAAGACATACCTTTCACATTTCATTCCTTCACATAAGCAAGGCTGTATATTTTAGTAATGCATTGCAGAAAGAACACGATGAGAAACAATGTGAATCATCCGGGGAGCATGCCTTCTACTTGGAGCCTTTTCGCATCTAACACGATGCTTTCTTTGATGGGATCATGCAGGAGGAGAGAGACCGCGGTGTGGCACTGCTTCTGGGATGCATGTTAGTTGCAAGGATTGTAATATGCATCAGTGATACTGGTCATGTTGTCAGTGTTAGAAATCAGACGAAGCATGTTGAGAGGAATGAATGTTTGGTGAATAATATATCCCAGCAGTGCTTGATCTTTGAAACTTTGCTTTTTGATTGAAACCAGTGAGAAGAAGCTCATCACAGATGCCCTGAATAAAAATCAGTTCTTGAAGAGACTGGAGCCTCAGCAAATCCGAGATATGGTGGAATGTATGTATGAAAGGACTTTCCAGCAGGGGAGTTATGTCACCAGACAGGGAGAGCCGGGCAATCACATTTTTGTGCTCAAAGGTGAGTACTGCTTGCTTGTACAATATGTAAGTGCTAAAACCAGGAAAATAATCCATAACTCTTTGCAAGAGACATGAATGTTGATATCTGCATTTCTAAATGACTCATGCTGGCCCCACTGAGGGCAATGCAAGTTTTATCTGTGATTTCTGTGAAACGGTGAGAGCAACAAAAATACCCTAGAAACTTGAACCTTGATTTAATGCTATTTCCTGGTAAAATAAATTGAAGTGCTTCTTTCAGCTCTGAAAATTAGAGGCCAGGAGAGGCTGGTTTGTGCCTGCATTTCAAGGCACTGTTTGCATTGTTGCTGCTCCCATTTCTGTGCTTGAGGGAGTGGTGAAGCCAGAAATACATTGATTTACTTTCCCTCCTCTCTGTGGAACAGGTCAGATTTAATGCATATTATCCTGATGATTTTTGACAGAGGGCAGACTGGAAGTCTTTCAGCAGAATAAACTCCTCTCCTCAATACCTGTGTGGACAGCATTTGGTGAACTAGCCATTTTATACAACTGCACACGGACAGCTTCTGTGAAAGGTATACAAAGTGTATTAGAACAGCATGATGTGGACTATTGTGAGGTTCCTGTTATATCCAGTTTATCTTTGAAATTGTCATTTAATAGATGTCAAAATCCTAATTTGAGAGGTAATACAGTATGTAGGAATTAGTTGCTGTTGTACCTTTTTGTTTCCGTATCATTAAGTTATTGAGTCTCACCAAGATCCCTTTACATGTTGCATTTGTGACTGGCATTAAGGAGAAGGTTGAGTTTGATGGTGAGGAAGATAAGGAACTGCTAGGTGAGACATGCTGCTTCTCCATGGAAAATACTGCCTCTTGCTTAGTGTTTACTGTCTGACCAGGATAGAGGGCAGTGCTGCTGGGATACTAATATCCATCTTCCATTATTAGACTGGGTATTAATTCATTAAATATCCCTAGATTCCTCTTCTAGCCTGCCATATTATTTTGTGACCAGTAAGTGACCAAATAGGGTTTTCATTCCTCATCCCCATTTTTCGAAAATAATTTGTGTTTGGAGTCTCATTTCTGGCCTCGTCTCCATCGAGGAACCTTGAACCACCAGTAAGTATGAAGACTTCATGCTTGCTTAAAAAGGAGCAAATGGAATAAAACAAAAGTTGTTTGTTTAATCGTTGCTGGCTATGTAGATATGTAGATGGAGTAAGCTCCTGTAATCCTTTTTTTTTTGGGGGGGGGCTGCCTGATAAATAGAACAGCATCACTAATGTGATTAGTTTTTGTACTGGCATTTGATTATGTTCCCTGTTTTTCTTTTTTGCATGCTGTATAGTATCAGTGTTGTAAAGTGATGTTTCAGCATAGTAAGATGTCATGCTGTTTTGGATCTTTGTTAGCGTGAATTGTTTTTGAGGTAGGACAAGGTCTCTCCAACTGTTAACAAGAAAGGGTATTTGTATACTTAAAATCCCTCCAGAAACCCATGCCTCCCCATTAGCTTTTCCGTGTTTCCTTGTGGTGAAGGAAGAACACTGCAATGCCCAAACTGAGCACAACTAGCAAGTATGTAGGTGAAAACTCTGATGTGGATGCTGGATCTAGTCAACCCCCTTACCTGCAATGTTTGAAAAATGACAATTTACTGCTGTGTTTCTTTCTAGATTCCTCTTTTTCTATCTCATCTTTGAAATTGCAGGTTTTTGTTTGTTTGTTTCCTAGCTATGTAATTGGTTTATTTATTTAAGGTACAAGATACAGGAGATGGAAAGCTTTCATTCTTGCCATATTTTCTTCAAGGAAAGTAAACTGAAAGATATTGTTTAGGAGAAAACCAAAACCAAACCTTTGCTCTTCCTTCCAGATTCCAGAAATATTTTTTGAGCTCTTTTAATAAATGCCAGTTAAGAGTGTGTGTACATCAGGATTAAGTACAATGACTGACAACTGACCTCTGCATCTTTATAAACCTAGCATCGTTCTTTCCTGTAAAAATGGCTTTATGTTTCTGATAAATAGCTAAACTGGGGAAATCAGTTGTTCTATTTCCTTTCCTGTAGCTTTCTGTAGCCTTTACCCCAGAGAAAAGTTTTATTCCTTCAACTTACAGAAGGAAAACTACTGAGTACAATGTAGCATCTTGTGAGAGAGAGATAGAGAGAGATTAAATTAAATAGAATCACCATATTTTGCTGAAAGAAATAAAAAGTGCAGTGTGTTCTGTTGTGTCGCTGACTACACCCAGAGGCCGCTTAGTGGTTTGCATCTTTGATGCTGGGTCTTGTGGACACTTGCTGCATTATTTTTATTACCTTCTTAAATATAATTGGTAAGCTGTAAGGTTTGTCTTGATTGCTCTTCTTTCCCTTAGAAAATGGTTAATTTAGAGGAAAAAAATGTGTGAAATCACAGGATTAAATGAAATTACATGAATTTCTTGACCTCTGTTATTCCTATCTTCTTGCATGTATCACAAACTTTTGCACGTAATCAGTCTTAATCAGAGATGGATCTGAGCCGTAGTATTCAACATTTATGTTATACATTTATGTCACACCTACTTCAGCCAAGTTTTCTTCTTTCAGATCACCTGTTTTACAAATTACATGGGAGTTTTCAAGTGCAAAGTCGGATTTTCATGAGCATTCAGCCCTGATTATGCCCATAGCAAATGGCTAGTTTTTCAGGGTTGCTCACTCCATGGGGCTGCTTTGAAAGCGCACACTGAAGGAGCCATTTGGAAATCTAAGCCTTATTTTAGTGAGGATTATTTATGTGGGAGTTGGATTCTTTTAGAAGTCTGATTGCTTTGGGTGTTGCAGATTTAAAAATTTGTCCTTGGACAACTTGAAAAGGCAGGTCTATTTTGTACTATGGCCTGATACTGTAATATCTGCCACCAGATCATAAGGAAATATTGATTTTTTGTTGTTTTGTTTGGTTTTATTTTGTTTTCTTAAAGCAATCACCAATGTAAAAACATGGGCATTGGACAGAGAAGTGTTTCAAAACATCATGAGAGTGACAGCACAGACAAGACAAGAACAGTACAGGAGCTTTCTTAGAAGGTAAACCTAATGGATTTGTGTTTCTAAGTACTGGTCTGAGCTACTTGGTAAGGTGCACAATAGTATTGTGCTTGTCTGTCTTACAAAGGGACAGAAAAAGAGGTGCATTAAGGAATGCAAAGGGCCTTAATAACCTGAATATTTATCTCTTTCATTTTTTTTTTTAGGATTCACATAATTATTTTGTTTATTTTGGCTGTCTTTATCTATTGCATTAGGGAACAGCAGTATCTGCTTGATGAAATGCATGCTTTTAAGTAATGGAACAAATGTATAGGCAGGCTACATGGCTAGAAGTTAAAACAATGTATTCAATGAAGAGAGTTAATGAAATCGTCCTACTAGAAGTTCATTTGCTGTTGGAGTAGATTAAATAATATATTCTTCATCCCTTGGAGACTTGAATATGAGAACTACATATCTTTATTTATGAACTCTTTCCAATATAAATTGCTAGGAAATCTGTAGAGAGGTAAAGGAGAATAATACTCTCTCCTACAGGGAATACTGAGAGATGTGCAGTCCTTTTCCTCTAGAAGAAATTAAGTTAGAGGTTCCAAATCATAATTAGCTCATTTCATATTTTCTTTCCTTTAAAAAAGCATTGCCATTCTGATACAGTTTCAAACTGAGATCTCAAGCCTGGCCTTGCATGTCTTTTTGCATCCATTGCTGGTCTCCATCTTTGATTTGCATCAGTATTTCTTTGTTGAGCCCAATAGCTAGAGAGCTCCACGATTTCCAGACTTTTACCAGTCAGAGTGCTACGCAGGAAAGGTTTTTTCCATTCTTAGCAGCAAGTTCACTAAGTCATCACCGTAGCTGAATTCTCTTTTAATAGTTACAAAAGTAAAGGTGAAGTTTCTAACTTTGTCTGATGTCACAGACTCTGCAATGCTTTTGAAAATACATTACTGGAGTATCATATTGCCTTGTTTTTGCAATGAATGGATTCTGTATGACTTAATTTTGAATTTGGGCCATGTGTCTGCGGGAGCTTTTTCTACCTAACAAAATACAAAGGTGATTTACAAACTAAGCAATGTTTGCTACATTTCTGTAATTGTGCAAGTTCTGCTTACCTAAAAAGCAAGATGTGAGAGTGTTTCAATCTTTCAAATAAAGATTTAGTGTATGTTTTATATTATGTGTTTTGTATCACAATACCAGTTTAGCTAATTAGAAAGTGTGATTGTACAAATTCTATAATGAGAAGAAATCATGGGAAAAAAAATGTTAGTCATAATTTTTTTTTTTTTTTGGCTTTGCATTTCTGTTTTCTGGTAGTGTGTCCCTCTTAAAAAACTTACCTGAAGATAAACTAACCAAGATCATGGACTGCCTGGAGGTGGTAAGATACTGTTAAGTTTTCCTGAACAGTATTCAGTAAACTTTTAAAATAATAAATAATAAGTAGGTTAATATATATATATATATATATATATATATATATATATATATATATATATTTGATGTGGTCAGAGTGGATTCCAAATACCAACATTTAGTGGCATATAAGTAAGTTATATCTTTGATATTTAAGAAGTCAAGCAAGTAGTTAAGAGCATATTCTGCATATTCTGTATATCTTGTATTAGGATTAAGCACAAAGTTGCTGTCCAGTTCTCTGATTCTTTTTTGGTAATCATGCTTTACTGGCATACAGTGTGGATATGTAATATTTTCATTTGCCTTGAAATACATACACTGCAAAATGTAAGGGAAAAAAGACCTGTCTGTCTTAGGGATGCATCTGACAACAGAATTTGGAGGTAAAATTTAGGTACATAGTCATAGCTGTGATGTTTTCAAAGAGCAGTGGTAGCTATTGATATTATTTGTATTGGGAAAGTCTTTAGGAACTCCAGTCTTGGAACAGTTCTACAAATAATTGGAGGAGAAGAAAAATTAAGCGGATTTTTAACAAATCACGAAATTGAAAGTTAGCATGGAAAAAGTTCTTGACTGAAAGTTAAAGAATTGGGCAGTGAAGGCGGGATTCCTTAGCAGAGACAAAAGCTGGTGTTTTGGTAGCTTGGAAAAGATGATTTAGGCACTGCCACTGAGATGTCAAGCCCCAAATTAGTTTGAAAATGGGACTTGGATTTGGAACTTTTTAAACTCTTTTAATTTTATCCTCATTTTTTCCCTGCTTTGTAGGGATGATACCAGCGCTAATATTTTTTGTTACATAGTACTGCATTTAGACATGTTATAGATCAGCCACCAAGCTTTACACAGTGGAATGTTTGCATATTATTATGGGACACAACCTATGCTGGAGATAGAAAGTTAAACATCAATGGAACATTGAGACTTATTGACAGCTCCGCAAATAATCTGATTTATCAAAGAAGCTAATGATATATCAGGCAATGTTGTCTTTTTTATCACCCAACAGGAGTACTATGACAAGGGAGATTATGTTATTCGGGAAGGAGAAGAGGGAAATACGTTCTTTATAATAGCAAAAGGAAAGGTGAGATGTAATAAAACAAACTGGTGTTTCAAAAGCTATCTTGAGGGGTGTGGTCTTTGGTAAAATCTGTTCAGTTGCTTTTATGTTCACAATGTTGTGATAAAAGCCTGGAGTGGTATTGCAGAGATGGGAACCTTATTTTCTTTGGCAATTAAGCCATGTTATCCTGTTACAATGTAGTTCAACTATGTTGTGAAGCTTCTCAACTCTGTAGCAAAGATATCATGTCATTTTTTTTGTAAATGAGATTTGATCCTCTGTCTTCTGCATGTTTCATTATCTGACAGGTTAAGTAAACCATTTTACAGTCCAAACACCAGTAGGAGCCATGTTTTACTTATTCGTTGTATTTATTTCATGATTTGGCAATCCAGGGAACTCATTTGAAACAGTAAAGCGCTACTTGAGGAACTAAACAATATAATTTGCTTCTTCCAATATTTTAAACTATATTGGTGTTCAAATATGTGGTATGATAAAATATTTTTAAAAATGCACATAAATATAAAACTCTGATTATTTCATAAATTCTCAGGGATGATTTATTTGTAAAGGTACAAAATATTAATTAATATTTCTGCAGGCTGTTTAACTGAGAAACCAAAAAGATAATATGATGTCTGCCCACTGTGGGAACCTGAAGTATTTTTCTTTTTTTTTTTTTCATTGAAATTGAATTTATTTTGCTCTGTTTTAAAAGGTGTGATGAGAAAATGTTAGAGGATGAGAAATAATAAATAAGTTTGGTTTTGCCATTTCAGCAAAAATGTGGGAGGGACTGCAGGATGTTTACTGGTTTTAATTTTTGAGAGAAAGTAGAAATTACATTTATCTGTTAAATACTGCAGCTTCACTGAGTTTTAAGCATTTATGAAATACACAGAAAGAAGGGGAAACCATGGGATTCTTTGACTTTTACTTTCCTAACTTTTTGTTCCTGTCCTTTCAAGGTGATAGTTACCCAGAGTACTGCAGATCACTCACAGCCTCAGCTGATCAAAAGTCTATATAAAGGAGATTACTTCGGAGAAAAGGCTCTCATTAGGTTAGTTCTCACTGTCTTGTATATAGTATTTCAATGGATATGTCACTGCGTCAGGTTGTACACTTCATGGCTGCTTTGAATATAATCTTTATTTTGAATGAAATGCCAGCAGGTCGAGGCAATGGCTGAATTTGTCTTAATATGTTTTTTGTTTTCAGAAAAGGCTTTAAAACTTACACTGTTGTTTACCTTTGTTTTTCCCTGAAAATAAATAAATAAATAAATAAATAAATTGCTGGCCCTCTCTGCATCTTTGCTTTTCGTTTCTAAAAAGCTGTAATGAAAAATTGTTTTTCCAGGCTTGCTATGACTCCTAGCATGGATAAGTTCAATTGTTAGGAGTACAGAGAGTATGTGACCTATGAGCCAATGGCTTCTTCCTAGTAAATGTTTTCAGGCTTTCATGAGCTGTCAGGAGGTCTTGGTTTATTATTTCTGGGCTCCAGATAATTTTTACCCATACTGCTGCATTACATGATGTCAGCCCTGTTTTGAAAGAGTAGTTAAGTTCTGGCTTCTGGGGATCTCTTCCTGATAGAATTTTTGTAGTGGATTTGCCTAGCAAAGTTGCTGTGGTCACTCATTTAATTTTAAACCTGTGTTGGATAGCACTTGCAATAAATAAATTAAAAACTTCTATGCTTTGGAGAACTTTTTTGTACTCAGTATCTTGAGCATTCACTTTCTTTAGTTTCTTTTCTCTGTGCTTTGTTGGCCTTTAGGAACTGCTCAGGGTATTTGGGGCACTCATGTCTCATAGGTTACATTAAGACCTCAAAAGGTCTCACTTTTTCATAATCAACTGTATGAGTAAATTCACATAGGACATAAATATTTTATAGTAAGCTTTCTTCATTCCCTCTCACAACTGAAAATATGAGAAGTATGAATAATGCGCAATAAACTCCCAAATACATTTGGATGTAAAACAGCCACTGGAAGGTTGGGCCAAGAGAAGAAGACTGCAGTTCTTTTTACAGTTCAAGATTGTTGTGCTGTTTCACATGTAGGCACTCATGTGTTTGATTGGGCAATAAGTGGTATTGTAACAATTTTCAGGCTGATATAAAAGGAATTATTTCTTAAGACATTTACAGAAATGAAATTAAAATATTTGCATACCGGCTACTAAACAATAACAATAAAAGACTGAGGATCTTAGAAAATACTCAAATAATTGATAAATAAGTTTCTGGGCACCTTTGCATTCCTTTCTATGATTATTTATGTGGATGACTGAGTGGAAAATGTTTGGTGTGTGGAATGTTTTATCTCTGAGGATCAGTTCTGAAATGCATAGTTAATCTGTTTGAATGCTATTTACATCTCCACCTAATTTTGTGGGAGATTTCTGAAGAGTCATGATTCAAACCCTATTGAAGTGGGAATACAAACTGTGCTAGACAATCGTTAAGGACTTGTAAAATGTTAGAATTGTGTATTTGGTTCAGCAAAGTTAATAAAAATACAACCTACAGAGGTCTTGCAGGAGTTTCACCTCTAGCAGCTGTTATCCTCTGTGAATAAGTACAGTGTGAGGTACTTGAAGGATTTTGATATGTTTCTGAATTCTTCTAATCTGTTTCAATTCTTAGTGATGACGTCAGATCAGCAAACGTTATTGCAGATGAATATGATGTGGAGTGCCTTGTTATAGATAGAGAGTAAGTATCGTGCTATGCTTTAAGGAATGATCTATGTTCTTTTTAGGCAGTAAGAAGTAAATTCAGCATGAGCACAACCACGTTTTCTTAAGTACTGAACAAGTGGTTATACTTTTCGTATTCTGAGCTGTGGTCATGCTTTAGACAGAGACCTAATGAAGAAAGGCTCACAGAAGGTGTATGGAGGGAGCAGAGAAGCTTAGGAGTAATTCAGTTTTTCTTTTCTTTCTCTGCTCATGGTGGTGATGTTTGACATTTAAGTAATATTTTTTGGCTCAGGGGACAGCAAAATCCCTCACATGTCCCTGTTTTGGGTATGTTCATTTGTCAAGGGGATTATGCAGCCTAGTTTGCTGGTTTTGTCCAGTAGAGGCCAATTGCAGGCTTCCTAAAGTGGAAAAAAAATGGAACAGTTGGAGGATATAAGGAAGAAGATTCCCAGTGGAAAGCAAAACAGCAAACCCACATTTCTCAGGGCTAACTGCTTCAAGGATGCCTCCTTGGAATGTGGACAGACACCCTCCTTTTCCTTGCTGAATCCCCAGAAGGGTCCTGCTGAGGGCTAAGATTCTGTTCCAGCCCAGCTGTGAATGCATTTTCTTCTTTAGTTCTTTAGCTTGTTTAAATGGGTTGGAAAGAAGCATGCCAGAAGCTGGTGGTACATCATTCCCACTGTGCTGTCACTTACCTGTGAAGGAGAGGTGATGGCAGTTCCTTTGGCGCTGCATGCCCAGGGTTCAGTCCATTGGAGGGAAGGAGTGATAGCCTAGACTCATGCTACGCTAGTTCTTGTGGTAGGGATAGTGGAACCATGCTTAATAATTGGTGTCTATGAGTGTCAAACTATATCCAGCCTGCTTTGAATTATTTCAACATAACAGGAGATCTGAGATCAGGCGCTCTGTCCCCCTACCCTTTGGCAAACCAAATTTGGTACTTCAGGGAGTTAGCGCCTAATCAGATCTCTTAAAATTTGTACCATCTAAATAATAGAGCAAGTTCTGCCTGGGTCATGGCTTAGGGGCAATGTAAAGTCCTGATACAGTAACACAGATTTTGGTTTCTTTCTCTTTCCATAGTATGTACAGTAGTTTATACTATTTCATTGTGTTTTTAGGACATTTAATCAAACTGTTGGAACTTATGAGGAGCTCCAAACCTACCTTGAAGGCTATGTGGCTAACCTGGCCCTGGCTGATGAAAAGCGACATGCAAAGTAAGTCAGATCATTTGTTCTTCTTCATATCTTCTTCAGTAGATAATCACAAAAATAAGTGATAGATATGTCAGTAAAATCATGGATGGTAGCTGATGGAGATAGGCCTTTGGGAGCAACAGGAATCACTACACTAAAACTGTGGAGGGATGCTTATTGAGTCCAAGGAGTTTTGTTTTCTGAAAATTAGAGTACATAGAATCTCGGTATATTGACTTCCAACCAAGAACTAACTCTAACTCTATCCAAAGAAAACTGAACACAGAAAAGAAGTGAAAGTGTTTTCAAATGATGCACTTATCTTTAGCTTTCTGATGGTAAGTTGACTGGTAAAACCACTAAAGGTCAGCCTCAGCCCCCAGAGGAGTTAATAAAACTGCATTACTGTACAAAAGATAAATTGCCATTTCCAATAGAAATAGGCAGATATAGAAGCAGTCTATTTTTAATGTTTCAGCCAAGCAGTAGTGTTGTTAAAGGGTTTGCTTCTAATCGTGGACCACACCTATTGTTTCTGTGCCTCTGATTTCAGCCTAAGCACTGCTGGAATAATAGCAGAGTATGTTTTCCTCCTGTCTAAAAATGTAGCTGCACTTCTGTTTCTGCTAATTCTGCTCGAACTGTTACACAGTCCTAGAGAAATTTCTTCTCCAAATTGAGAAGAAATTTCACCTCACCTCTCCTCTCTTTTTATAGGAGTATTAGGGTACTGTGATACACATTGTTGGCAAGGAAAGCATTAACCTATGTTAATTGTCTTAATGCAGAAGAAGATCCTTCTGTGGACAGTCGACCAAAGAGGTGACTTTGGAGATGATACAGCTGCAGGAGAAAGTAGCCCAGTTCTCTTCTTCCCCATTCCAGAATTTAGAAGTTGTCACAACTCTCGGTGTTGGTGGGTTCGGAAGGGTTGAGCTTGTAAGAGTTTGTTTTAAACATATTCAAGTAGTTCTCTGTCTTAAATAATTGATTTAGGTGCTGAAAGATGTGGAGGATTTTAACATTCGTTCTGCATGATGTGACTCCCGGACAGAGAGAATTCTATATAGGGCTTGTTAAACAGTATTTTCAGGAGTTAGATGTTCAAAAAAACAAATCCACTCTTGTGTGCTTTCATCTCTTGTTGTTAAAAGTATGTTCCTCATCACTATACATATATTCATCAGTTTGTGTGTGTGACATTTACCGCTGTGCCTACCTGCATCATGTCCCCTGAATTGCAGGCCCTTTCCCCAGATTCTGCCTGAAGTGATCTCCAGGGTCACTTAGCCTTTGTTGTTGGAATTGCTTTGGTATGCCCAACAGCTACAGGAAACTGTGATCTGATTCTGAGCTGTGTTCATTTTGAATTTTCCCACAATTTGTAATGGCTCTTGTGGGTCATATTCTATAATATGAACAGCCACATTTCTGGGATGTGAAGAGCCTCATTAGACTTCAGTCTTAAAATTCCACTTTGCTCTGGCTGGGTACCAAACACCTGAAAAAAAGCGTGAACACTTCTTCTACAGGTTGCTGGAGTTAATGGTAAACAAAAGGTGATTCTAATGAACACATATAGTCTTTACAGTAGTTAGACAATCAGTTGTTTTATTCTGAATCACACTTCACCAAACAAATTTCCACATTGGTTGACTGCCAGTTTGGGAATTCTACAGCTTCACCTGGAAAATAAGCTAAAAATTAAATTCTCAGCTAGCAATAGAGCACTGATAGCTGCTACTTTGATTTCCTGGAAGCCCTATTTTATCTTCCATTTTGGATAATGTTTCATTGTAAACATTCTTCATAAACTGCCTCTGCTTTATTATTATTATTATTATTATTATTATTATTATTATTATTTGTATTATGCTAGTATTTAGAGATCTCAAACTGAAATTAGGACCCATTGCAGTGTAAACGAATTTTAAAATACAGTGCCGATTCAAACTGCTGCTGCTTTCTATACACAAAAATGACAAAGATAGCATTCTCTTCATTTTACAGGTATGGACTGGGACCCTAAAAAGCTCTGATGTTTTACTTAAAATCATACACAACAGTTGTGCTGAAAATCTGGCATTTATCCCTCATTCCAGACATCAGTTTCAGTCCCGTGCTGTGTTGAAAGGGACCGACACCAATATACCTATTGAGAACAAATGGGCAAAACTTCTTTACCTCATATGTACTTACCATTTTTATTCACAGGTTAAAGTGAAAAATGAGAACATCGCTTTTGCTATGAAGTGTATAAAGAAGAAACATGTAGTGGACACCAAACAGCAAGAACATATCTATTCTGAAAAGAGAATTCTCGAACAGATATGTTCTCCATTCATTGTGAAGTAAGTTCAACACAGAGTTTCCTTAAAAGCTGACCCACTGAACAGCATTAGAATGAGGTTTCGTATAAATGAATTCTGGAAAAATTCAAATTCACTGTGGGTCTTGCAATTCATTTTGCTTGTCCTAAATTGCTGCTTTTGTGTCTCCACAGACTATATCGTACATTCAAGGATAGTAAGTATGTATACATGCTGCTGGAGGCTTGCCTTGGAGGGGAATTGTGGAGCTTACTGAGAGACAGGTAACAGCAACAGAAGTGGAACCTTGTCCTTTGAAATCACCAGTCAGCTCCATACATCTGCTGAGTAGGTTCTCTGTTTAGCTTGACTGGTACAGATCTATTACAGAGGCTGTGAATGGGAAAGGGATCAAATTTTCAAAATTCATAGCCCTACAATACTTTGTATACAGCCCCCTTCTTCTCCACTCCTTTCTAAAGTTAGAGAATTTGTTGAGCAATCATCACTTCTTCATATACACAAGATGCTGAAAATAAATACATTCTGCTGGTTTCACAGAAGAGCCATACCATTTCAGTCTCACTCTGTTAATTTCCCATTGGATATGAAAAAAAGAGACTATTGGGGTATTCAAACATTCTTGGTGGCTGGTTTCTAAGGAGCAGGCATGAGCCAATGCTAGTATGGTTTCTGTATACATGGCTAGACTTGCAATGTGTGACTGCTTTTAGCAGAGCAGCACATCAGTGAACATAGTACAAAATAAGAACCGGATAGCATAAATGTTGTGCCAGAGGCTGACTTCGAGCTGCCTGGAGGACGTAACCCCTGAAACTGTTTGTTCTTTAGGCTCAGCTTGTCTCCCATGGCCCCATCTGTGTAGGTAGAGGAAGAGCATGTCTCGAGTGGTTCTAATGCTGGTGTCTCTGAGTTTGCTGCTGCCCACCACTACAGTTCACCATCTCTCCAGGAAGCAGAGAACAAGTCCTATGAAAAACTGAACAGCAGCTTCCTATACGAAAGGAGAGGGACCTGTAGATCTGTGGATCCCTTCTCAAGGGAACTTGAGAAGGGGAATGAGTGAAGTGTGTCCTAAGCTAAGACATTGCATTATCAGGTAACTAGCACCAGGGCAGTCTTTCCCTGCTGACAGCCGTGGCACGGGCCACTTCTATAAGAATATTGGACTGTCTCCTGCTGAAAAGTCAGCAATGAGCCTGAGAAACAAAACATTGTAAGCAGCCCTCTCTGACTGAGAGAAGGGAAATCCTTCTTAGCAACTAATGGAATCCCTGCTCTGGCTAGAAGTGCTGTGGGATCTCTGTTAGCATTAGAGAAGGAAGATGCTTGCTTTTATGAACTTGTCTAAAAATGATTACTTGGAGTAATTCATTTGTACACATCCACAAATGTAGAGACTGTAAGCAAGTTGGGAGAGATCGTCCCTTTTTTTTTTTTATGTATGAAGAGGTTGGATCCAATCTGTCAGCATGGGAACAACCAAATTCAGCAAGAAGTACAGTAATAGTTCGTTTGAAGTTATTCTTGACTTATAACGATAATGTTCCAACGCAATGTTTGATTTAGTTCACATTTGGAAGTGCAGTCCTTCAGGGAGGAAGGACTGAGGATCTTGCTCCCTTTCTTTCACCAGAAAGTGTTTAAGGCAAAATTGTTTGCAAGTGGGGTTGTTCTCTATAATAGCGCCTGGCATTTCAATTGGTTGAAAAGTTCCTTGTTCTCAATTTTTATTTTATACTGTGGTGTCATTTGGCTCTGTGTTATTATAAAGTGTCTGCATTTCACTGTCAGATGAGGTTATTGTGCACTTGCAGTGTATCTAGACCTTTGGGATTTTTTTTGCAGTGAGAGATGAAGTATCACTCAAACTATTGTCAAAACAAGCAAAATGATTTACAACATGTGATGATTCAAAGGCTGTCCCATGACAAGATATTTGGTTTAGCTTCAACCACATGAGTGACATACAGAATGTCAATGCAAAAATGTTGTTCATGTTCTGGGTGTTACATGTTATCTGATTATTGAGTGAGGTATTTTTAGAAGTTAATGCTGTCTGCAAAGTTAATGATTTATTTTTTTTTTCTTCCAGAGGCAGCTTTGATGAACCCACTACCAAGTTCTGTGTTGGGTGTGTGACAGAGGCTTTGGACTATCTACATCATATAGGAATTGTCTACAGGGACCTGAAGCCAGAAAATTTAATTTTGGATGCTGAAGGATACATAAAATTGGTAAGATGTTCTGTTATCTTTTTGTGCCTGTATCCTATTTCTTTGCAGGGGGATATAAATAGGCAACATGTAATTATAGTACCAGGATCCTGGAGTTTAATATCCCTTACTTTTCAGTAGAAAAGAGGGCAGGCTACTGGTTGTGTGGTAAGGAACAAAAGCATTGCAAAGCTATTTCAAGCCACAAAATGGGGATCTGCAGCCTCCAAGAGTTCTTGCCACTGAATACTAACTAAAAATACTGTTTCCCACTACCCATTCTTAATGAAAAGGCAGGAACCATTTTTTTCCCAAAACCAGAATGCCCTCCCTATCCAGCCTCAAGCAATCATAGGTTCTACATTATCTCTGTAGAAAGGGAACACAGTGAACAACTCCTGCTGTACTTGACTGTGACAGTAAAATTGGAGAGAGATTATCCTTCAGAGAGCTTGAAACATCCACTCTTGAGGACAATGAGCAACCCACCCTTTTCCATGGGCTGTAAATCTTGTATCCTCAAGGAGAACATGGGTTGTTCTGTCCAAAACAAGAATCGTCTGGGGAATTACTCATGAAAGTAAATGGGACTACTCTATAATATTCAGTAATCCCATGGAATGACTTCTCTATCCTTCCCAGTAACACTGTAATTGTTCGACTATAAACGATTGGTATTACTGGAGACTGTGAGACCTCTAGAGGAGGTGTGGAAGCAATTAGGACCTTAAACTTTCTCAGTGCAAAGCATGTCTATGTTATACAGCATATGGTTGTTTTCATCAGGTTGATTTTGGATTTGCAAAGAAGATCGGGTCAGGGCAGAAAACCTGGACATTTTGTGGAACCCCTGAGTATGTTGCCCCAGAAGTTATTCTGAGCAAAGGCCATGACTTCAGTGTGGATTTTTGGTCCCTTGGGATTCTTGTGTACGAACTCCTTACTGGCAGGTGAGTGCCTACTACTCCCAGATTCTTACCTTATTTATCTGTTTTGAAGAACACTTTAAAGGTTATTTTTAAAATGATTTTTGTTATTTTCCCCATCAGTAAACAGGAACAACCTGCAAACTGATATGGTTTTTTTTTTTGTCTCTTCTGTATGTCTACTCATACACCATGTCAGAAATGTCACGGACAATCAAGGCAGGGGACATATCCTCAGTTCTGGCTTATCCATCCAAGGAAAGAGCCAGACTCAGGCTATAGACACAGGTGTAGAGCTCCTTTAACAGATGCTCATGCTTCCTATAAGGAAGACCTAACGGCAGGCTGTTCTCACCTTCAGTGGGCGAAGGGGTGCAGCAGGATGGGTGAACTGTGAGCAGGGCTTATTCTTTGTTCCCATGCACACTTGCATGACACTTCTTTGATGGTAGTACAACATGGAAGCTTCTGAGTCAGGCTCGGGGCAGGGTTAGCTTTGACAGACACGTCATGCAGTATCCCTGATTCCTACAGGCAGCTTGCCAACTTCACACCCTTCAAGTATCTTAAACAGGCTGAAATGCAGGTTGTCAAGCTAGGAAGGTGTTTTCTTTTTCTTTTCTTTCTTTTTCTTTTTTCTTTTTTTTTTTTCTTTTTTTTTCCATATGCTCAAATGTTTGCTTGGATAAGAAATAGCCAGATGTGTTCTTGCCAGCAATTCTATGTAACAGTGTGCTTTCTTTTTCTAGTCCACCATTCTCTGGGGCTGATCAGATGGTGACATATAATTTGATTCTCAAAGGCATTGAAAAACTGGACTTTCCTAAAATAATAACTAGGCGGCCTGAGGATTTGATCCGCAGACTTTGCAGGTAGGAGGGGCAGTTTGTGACAGAGACTGGGTGTAGATAGTTTGAGCTACTTAAGATCCAGATTAAAGTCATAAATTCCTTGCAACTTCATTTAACATTGTTATGCCTAACATGGTCCATTCTGATAATATTCAGTACACATGCATGCCTCTGAGCATGTCACGCCTCTTAGTCTGCACAGCCTTAAATGCAGAGTGTAGGCTTCTTCTGTAAGGATGTTTTTTTCTGTAGTTTTCTGAAAGACATTTTAGGGAAAATGTGTGTAGGTGAGGGCTAAGGAAGGAGCTTGAGAACTTAGTTTTATTATCAAGTGCAGTGTTTTAACAAATGCTTCCAAAATTACTTAGGCATATAGCTCCTCCACAAATCTTAGGTCCTGATTTAAGGGCTGGCTTAAGCCCATTCAAAAGTGTGCAAAAACGTTCTGTTTCAAAAGGAGCCACCTAACTCAGAAGCATTAGCACATTGTCACAGTCACAGCCTGTGACTGGTGACACTGCTGACTTTGAACTCCCAGCTCCTGTAGGATCTCATCCACGGCTCTAGGAACACATAGCTGTGTTTGCACAGTGGGATTAAAAGGATCTTTGAAGCTGCTAATTTTGGCCTGCCTGCTTTTACAACTCATGAACAGACCTGCTGGCCAGGAAGATGTAAGGTGTGCAACTAAAATTCAACCACTTAACTTTCTGCTACTTCTAACAGCAGAGTGACACTGTCTTGGCTTCCAAATCGGAAGATTTCTCCGTCCTTGGGAGAAAGGAGGAGAGTGAAACACCTCCTTATGTCTCCTCATGTGATTGTATGTTGTATGCAAGCTTCCTCTCTGAGTAACTGTTCAGTGCAAGCAGTCAGGACCAGTGCTCTTTTCCAAAAATAAGAACATTTTCAGAATTTTTATGCTTATTCTTTTTCTGTTTTTTAAGGCAAAACCCTACAGAAAGATTAGGCAATCTGAGGAATGGAATTAATGACATCAAGAAGCACAGGTAAGTGAAAGAAACTGCCAGGAAGAAAATTTGGTTTTTAATTTGAGAATGTTTTTAGTATTTTAGAACCCAGTCCACTAACTCCATAAGGCTTCAGACACTTCCAGACAGATTGTGCAAGAGATACTCGTGTTGCTATTGAGTATGTTTGCTACTTCAGCAAGAAACAATATCAACATAAATCCTCAGCAGGATCAGCTAGAAACATCTTGTTGTTGACTGGTTTTTGTTACAGGCTGCTGACATAGAAGTTTAATTCCATTTGCAGAGAAATTAATGCCAGTAGTAGTTAGGATTACCTGCCCTCTTAGATCTTCTGAGTCTCTGATCTAAAGCCAAACAGTTGCTGTTCAAGAAGAGTTGTTAAGGGCTCTGGAGCAATATCAGATTTATGTCCTCTTTCTTTTGATCAAGAAAGACCTCAGCGTATTAGACATTTCCTGCTTTTTCTTTTCATCTTAGTTATTTCTAAGCCCTGCAGTTTGTTCTGTGGAAAAGAAGTGCTTTGGCTCTTCTATTTGTCCCCCTTTTCTCATGTTGTTAAAAGAGGGCTGAATCCCAAGGTGACACATACATCTTTGCGTGGCAGTGCTTATGCATATGCATCCATGTGCACTAAACTATCTACTTTAGCCTGCCTGCCACTTCAGCACTTCTGCAGAGAGGAGATGCCATGTACCTGGTGGTTCTAAAGTTCTCCCTGCTCCTGCTTCCTTGTAAGGCAAAGACAGTGCTGAAGTTTCCCACTTCTAACAAGTGTGTTGTCACATGGACCGTTGTCATGCAAAAATGTTCTATAATCCTTGTTCACGTGCATTTAAACGTTTAATAATATAATACTTCTAACAGAAAATGGTCTGTCTCTCAGCGTCTCCCTGTCAGTCTCTCATTTCTTTTTAATCAGGTGGTTGAATGGTTTTAACTGGGATGGTCTGAAAGTGAGGAAATTAACATCACCTTTAAAAAGAGAGGTATTGGCTCTGGCTTTCAATGTCTTCATGCTTTACTAACATAAAGGTGCTTGACTCCAAAGAAACAACTGATGACAAGTGCAGAATTTCCCCAAAATGTATTTGCATTATTATAGCTCTCCATGTTTAATGAAAGCTGAAGGAAGGGGAGAGAGAGACCCAAGCAATACATAACTTAAATTCAGTTAGGTAATGGAAATGTTATTCTTCCTGTGTACTTCACAGTAGTTTTTCACCATTATTATAATAAGTGGTGAACATTTATTGATGAACAGTGAAAAAATGTATTTTCTTAGATGGGCATGTTAAGATGCACTGCTCACGGTACTGTGCGGAGTACAAATTCCTGTATTTTCATGGTGTTATGACATATCTCTAAATAAGCTTCACATTTTAAGGGGACCATTTCTCTTTGCCATGAAATGAAAAAAGATTGAGGGTAAAGAATCTGAAGCTCACTTTGAACACAATTTGAAAGGAACAATTCCACGATCTGCTTTGAGTTACCCCATGTTTATAGATGAGTTCTTAATCAAATTTGAATAAAAACTGAACTTAGCATGGCCCAGTTTTCTTACTAACTTTTGTCCTCTGGATGAAATCCTGGATTTCATAATATCTGGGGAGTGTTTTTGTACATGGATGCTAATGCTATTGTTCTGTTGTACAAGTTAATTTCTAGAGTTGTAACTTTTAAAGAAGGAGGAATTTAATTCAATGAAAAAAATAATCCCTTGTCATGTTAGCCTTTCCTTCCTCCACTAGTAGCAATACAAATGACGCATAATCAAGAGAAAGTATTTTCAAAAGGTACCTTCTGAAATAACTATTTGTGTTTTTCATGTCATAGTTGTCTGGACCAACTGATTACAGCTACTTTGATAGCTATCCACCTGAAGAGGGAACCCCTCCAGATGAACTTTCAGGCTGGGACAAGGATTTCTGATACTTCCTTCTTCCGGGACATTTATAGAGACTCATAGGCATCGGTTCTAAACCAGTTCTCATGTATCTTGCTTAAAATCAAAGCACGCAAAGTTTTTGACAAGCATGATGTTCCCTGAAGAATAGAAGACAGTGCAGCAACCAGAATCTGTTTGGGTAATGCACCAAATTCTCTGTGTGCCTCTTTATAACAAGGGCATGCAGATGCAACCTGAATACTTTTTGATAAGCAGTGTCTCTGAGCATTTTCAGGCACTGTGGGTGGGATGTATGGTTTTGCTATTGGAAGTTTTACCAGCTACTATTTTGATATTAAAAAAGTTATTATATGTCTTAATTTAAAAAAAAAAAAAAAGAAAAAGGTCAGGATTAGAGGCCCATGTGGCATTTGTCAATAGCTGACACTATAGGCATTTATTTTTCATTCTATCAAAGTTTACTGTTTCACTTTTTCTGGTAACAGACAGAACTGCTTTCATCCAGAAGCATGTAGAAAAGAATTCTTCTGCAACGTTGATTTGATTTGATGCTGCAGTTGGAAAGTGCTTACCAGTTTAGCTTTGCACTGGCTATGTGCTTTTTTTGTAGTGTGAAGATAAAATAGATGGACAAAAATAATTTACCTTGCAAGAAAAAATTTCTAAGTACAGAATCCTGTGTTCTCCTTCAAACATTTTCACTGATATTTTAGTTTTCATTGGTATTTTGCAGAAACGCTAGACATGCTTACATCGGTGCTAAAACTGCCACCCATTTTCAACCTTCTGCTTGCTCTCACTAGATGTGAAATACCGTTTCAAATCATATTTCATTAACATATACCTATTCTTAGTTCTACATGTAGAGTTGTTTGTTTTTTTCTTTTGTAGAAAATTCTATTCATGAATCAGTTAAACTAGTGTGTTCTCTTTTGACAATCTTCCTTTCCCCCTCCTGGCTGAAAATGACGTTTAGAAAGGCAAGAAATGACAAGTTTTTCTCAAAAACAATATAAAAATATGATTGTTCTTTGTTGCTCAGATGTTCAAACTCTGTTTTCACCTACTTTGGCACAAGGAAACAAATTGTGAACCAGAACCACCAAACAACTTGAGCAAGGAAGGCCAGCAAAAAGCAAACAAGGTGGCCAGGAAGATGTGAGGAGAGTCTGATGGACCTGGGCTTGTTCAACCTGGAGGAGGGAAAGCTTTGGGGCACCTTATATGACCAGGTAGAGCCTTGAGCATCTCAGTCTGAATTCATTGTTGGCCCTGCTGGGAGCAGGAGGTTGGACTGGAAGACCTCCTGAGGTCCTTTCCAGCCTGAACAATTCTGGGATTCCAGGAAATAATTTTAACTGTCAGCCAGTGGTGTAAGTAGAATATAGCAAGATGTCCTTTCCCATATGACTTTATATATGCCTGATTTTTGTCACTTATCCTTTCGATCATGAGAACAGGTGAGTCAGTCTGAAATGTTGTTTGGATAATCAATGCAGTTGGATGTTGTGTGTTCATGGTTTAAACAGAAAAACTCTGTTGCGCTCTGTTATGAGCCACGAGTGCTGTAGGAACAGACATGTTCCTGGGGCGTCATGCTGGGCTTCTGGGCTCAGTGCATCTGCAGCCCCTACTAGGATTTGTTTCATTTCCCACTGAGGCAAAATCTAATCTAAATGGAGGTAATGAAGATGCCTCAGCACCCTGCATTTCACATGCTGGTTGGAAAACCTCCCAGGAAACTTGTAACATGCACTCAGGGCTTAGTTACTGATGACTGCTGTATGCTTAGCAGCTGGTCATGACCTATCCCATCCGGGCAACAGATGGACTGCCCGAGGGACTGTCCACTTTCCCCATTTCTGGTAAGTGAAGGAACCTGAATCTCCACTTCCTAAGGCCAGTGCCAAACTTCAATTTGCCTTTAATTGGAGTCTACAGGGACCTGGGGCTGGATTCCCTTCATAATTGGTGAGGAAGAAATGTTCTTTTTTTGGGGAACTCGTTCTTCACTGACCCTCTGCTGGAAGAACTTCTGGTTGCGCTGTGGCAGAATGTTCATTTGGCTGGTTTGGGCAGAAGGCTAATAACATACTTCCATAAAAAAATTGTAACAAACAAGACAACATATTTATTGAACTTATTTATTACACTGTGTGGGCTAATTGATTTTTCCATGTTAACGAGTATTTTTTACTGCTGAGTGGTGATTGTTTTGACAGCAAATCACTTTACATATTCTGTAGAAAATTCAGTCCAAGTAGAATTTTCCATTGAATGTAAAGGAGGTTGAATGGAGCCCTTGGAGGAAGACAGCATGCATTTTGCTGATTCTGTTTCCCTGGCTGGTTGTAAGCTATCATGGGAGCTCGAAGCCAGCAAAGCCTGTGTGAAATGGTGGTAAGCATACACAGCCAAGAGGGTGGAGCAGAGGCTTTAAGCTGGGACGTTAGATGCTTCAAACTCTTGTAGCTAACTGTTTAGTTACACCAAAGAACAGATTTTCTTTTCAGGATTTAGACAAGCATTAGACATTATGGATGTGTGTTTCTCTGTGTCTGTTTCTGTCTTTCTCTCATAAATATGTTTATTAAAATACTGTTGAGTCAAGTTTTATAAAACGCTTTCAAATGTATTTTTCCATTGTATTTATAGGTAATTTGCTTTTATATATATAAATATAATATATATATATATGTTTTTTAAGTGAAGAAATAGAAGTAGGATGTTTAGTGCAGTTAGCATTTAAGTCTGTGCAACTGTAGGATATTTTTTCTTTATACAGCAATCATATATTTTGTTTAACCTGCAGTGTGTGCAAATAAAAGAAGTCTACAGTGGAATGTGCAGGACATTCCCTTCTTGGTCTCATTCCATAGAGCGGTCTGGATTCTTAGTCCTGAATTGTACTCGGGGTCCACATGTTTCAGAAGAGACTGAGGCAGAACAGACTACCCTGGGCACAGAGTCACAGATTTTACTTCTTTCATCACACCTCCACACCCCCCAACTATGCATTCCCTGTTTGACACTGAGAAAATGAATGCGTAAGACGCTACAATAAATGAGGTCCCAGGTCTTTTTGTATTTATGTAGAGGCCCCACGTACATTTGGTTCATTTCTGCCATGTATGCAGATGACTGAGCTGTAATTTTCCAGAAACAGAAGCTCATACAGTAAAAACTAAGCATTACTTGAACTAACCCAAACTGTCTTCAACAGATGGAAGTACTTCAGGCTTCATCTCCAGCCCCAGTGGAGTTGGGGAGTTACGCTGTTGTAAAACAAGAGCTCAAACTGGTAGTTCAGGCTCAAGGACCTCCATGGTGCTGGAGATGGTGGGAGATCTGAACGGACAGCTCTGACTGTGATCACATTGTCACTTACTGTTGCACTTTGCAATCTTAAGGTCAGTTAAAAACAGGTTTTGGGCACACTGTGGGTACGTCTGAGGTCACTTGTCTGAAGTCTTTCCTCAGTGCTCTCACTTCTGTTATACCTTTCTGTCAAATTGCTTTTATTTCATGGCTCTGAGCAACCTGGGTCTCGCTCTGCTTTTTTCCATTAACTTCTGCCACTAGAGGCAGGAGGGGTGATGATTCTCCCCAACAGAGGACAGAGTTGAAGACCGGTTGGCCTGGGCTGCACAGATGGAAGCAGCTCTTCTCAGCTCCCGCATCAGAACAGAGATGTGGGTGAGCACTTCAGAGGGACACATGGGCAGGAGCAGTAGCAGAGTGTAAGCCAAGATTCCCAGGTATATGCTATTTCTATCCAGTTAGTGGGAGTGATTAATTTTCACCATGTCCACACAGCTGCCCCATCAGGCCTCAGGAAGGGGAGGCTAGCTACTCTGTTCCCTGGGATAACAGCCTGGTTCTTTACATTGTGCACAAAATCATGCTAGACAGAGTTACAGTTTCAGAGTAAATTACCCTGCACAGCAGCAACAAGGTGGCTAATTATTATCTTCCAAACCTGTGATTCCTTGTTTGCCCCACTAATGTTGCCTGACAATCTGTTTTGGGGATAGCAAGATATCAGCAAGATTTCCCTCAGTGTTCAAGTGCATCCTTTTGCAGAACTCCTCAATGTTAGATCTTGGGACTTCTGATACTCGGGGACTTTGGGCTGGTTGGTGGGAGCTGGCGCAAAGCTACTGGAATAAGGTGAGCTCCTGATCCATACAAGTCAAGAGTAAACTGTGGCTGACCTCCCTTAGCCTTTCATTGATGCACAGCAGCTGAGAAGTGGCAAATGTAATTTTTTAAAGCCTATCTAATGTTCTTTGCAGAGCAAAAAGCCATTACCCTTACCAAGGCTGCCGGCCAGCTACATCAAAAGCCAGAATGAATATTCCAATTAAATTATTGGGCTGATAGCAGCAGGCATGGCTGTTTAATTACCTAGTAAGTCACTAGGGAAGTCAAGTCCATCCCAGGGAAGATGGCTGGACACGCCATTTTGCTAAAGAGAAAATGCTCAGGAAAAGGAAATCATAGAATCATAGAATATCCCGAGTTGGAAGGGATCCATAAGGATCATCAAGTCCAGCCCCTGGCACTACACAGATCTACCCAAAATTTTAGACCACATGACTAAGTGCACAGTCCAATTGCTTCTTAAATTCAGACAGGCTTGGTGCAGTGACTGCCTCATGGGGGAGCCTGTTCCAGTGTGCTACCACCATCTTGGTGAAGAACCTCTTCCTGATGTCCAGCTGAAACTTCCCCTGTCTCAGCTTAACCCCGTTCCCGCGGGTCCTATCACTGGGGCTTACGGAGAACAGGTCACCACTCCCCCTTGTGAGGAAGCTGTAGACCGCAATGAGGTCTCCCCTCACCCTCCTCTTATTCAGGCTGAACAGGCCAGGTGACCTCAACCACTCCTCATAAGTCTTCCCCTCTAGGCCCTTAAATACACCCTGGTGCATCTCAAAAAGGTCCCCAGCAATGCTGTACGGCTACACAGCTTTAGTGCCTGGCTGCCAAGAGCTTACATTACTGGTGTTTGCTGTCGTGTTTCCTTTTGATTAGGGAAGCCTACAGAAATGTGCCGGACCTTATCATGAGCTATGTCCTCTGTGGCACGTTGCCCTGCCAGGGACCAGTGGCTCCAGCTTCCCCAGCTGAGTGGATGCTGGGGTTTGGCCAACCCTCACCTGGCGGGGACCTGGTTCCCCTCACATTTCCTGGGGGACTGACTGCCCCTCTCAGAGGCAGCAGCTTCATGTGCAGTGTGAGGATGCTCCAGCTCTCCTGTGAGGAGTTGGACAGCTCCGAGGTACCTTCTCCTCTGCGGTGGGTGAAATCTGTTTTGCAACAAGCTCTCTACAAATAGAGGATTAGATTGGGTTAAGTCTATTGTTTGAGCTCGTGCGCTGTTTAGCAGTAGCCATTACTGTGCAGAACCAGAACCGCACAAACAAGGTATTTATCCATGCAGCTGTTACAGAAGGCAGCTAGGGGAAGCCCCTACCTCTGCTTGTGCTTGCAGGGCCTGCTGTCCGAGAGCTGGAGCCACCTCCCAGCTTAGCCAGCAGAGTGGGGGGTTTAATAGGTGAGCCCCGCAAGATTGGCAGCCTGGTGCACATCACTGCAAAGGCACAGCCGGAGCCCCCACAGCTCAGCAGCACAGACAGGCTCATTTTCACCACCAAGACGCAGCAGTGAAAAGCTCTGCTGTCTGCAACTGTCTGTCATTTCAGCCATTTCAACTGTTTGTGCAAAGAATAATTCATCAGCGTCAACATCCTGGCCCAGTAGTCTGTAACAGACTCCCACAACAACATCCCCTTTGTTTGTTCATCCCTTAATCCTTGCCCAGAGGCTCTCAACTTTGCTTTCACCAACTTCAAGATCCATACAGTCCAGCCCCTCCTTCATGTACAGCGCTACCCCACTACCTCTCCTACCCTGCCAGTCCCTCCTGAGGAGCCTGTAACCATCTATCATGACACACCAGCCACAGGACTCATCCCACCAGGTTTCGCTTCTGCCGATGATGTCGTAGCTGTGGGACTGGGCCAAGACTTCTGGCTCATCCATTTTAATTCCTCATACTGCGTGCATTTGTGTAGAAGCACTTCAAATGCGTTTCCCTGCATGCAGCACCTTGTGGAGCTGACCGAAGGACCTCACTGGCACACAGTCCCTCTGATTCTAGTGCACCATCCCTTAGTTTATCATTCCTTTCCCTCTTCAACTCTAGTTTAAAGCCCAATCTATCTGCCCTGCTAACTCCTGAGCAAAAATCCTTATCCCCCTCTGAGAGAGGCGCATCCCATCTGGTGCCAGCAGGCCCAGTGTTGTGTGGACCTTCCTGTGATCAGCAAACCCAAAGTTCTGCCGGTTGCACCAGTCCCAAAGCCATGCATTAATAAGACGAGTCTGCTTGTCGACATTAATCCCCCCTATCGGAAGGACAGACGCAAACACAACCTGTGCCCCCCATCCTTTAACTAGTCTCCCTAAAGCCCTAAAGTCCCTTTTTATTGCTCTTGGACTCCTCTCCTCCTTGCTAATTCATCATTACCAGCCTGAAAAAACAGTAGCGGGTAGTAGTAGGTTGGCCATACCAAGCGCGTGACTTTCCTGGCAATGTCTCTCACCGAGCCCCAGGGAGGCAGCAGACTTCTCTGTGGGTTGGGTCCGAGCAGCCCTCTGTCCCTTTCAGAAGGGAGCCCCCCATGACAAGAACCCTTCTTTCTTTCTTGACAGATGATGTAGCAATGCGGGGGATAGGTTGCCTTGCCTGAGGCACCCCTTCCAACCAGGATGGGCTTTTGTCTACATCATTGTTCTGACTGTTGTCTTCTAGAGCCTCATAGCTGTTATATAAGGGTAGATGGGAAGGTGAGGTGGGCAGGGACAGGGCTCGCCTACCACACCAAGCAGAAATCTGCCTCCATTCCCCCCCTTGGCCTATGTCCCCTCCTGCCGCCTGGTGGGATGAGGGAACTTTTGTTTTCTGCGTAGCAGGAGACCCTTGTGCTGTGGCAGGCTCGTGAGTCTGTCTCAGGGAGGGCAGAGCATGCTTCCACCAGTCCATTTCCCTCTCTGACTCTCTGATGTTCCTGAGCCTGCTCACCTCCTCCCGAAGCTCTGCCACCAGGCTAAGCAGCTCTTGAACCTGGGCACACCTCCCACAGACATACCCCTCGCTGCTGCTGTCAGACACCGACAGAAGACTCGGGCACACCCTGCAGCCCAAGACCTGGATGGCCACGTGTTTCCTTACGACATCCGTCTGGGTAGCCACATCAGTGACTGCGGCTGGAGAGGCCTCAAGAGATGTGGAGGGCATGGTTTTCTGCCTGGTGGGTACCGTGTGCGGGCTCTTCATGTGCAGGTTACAACCACCATTGGGAAAGACCATTGGACCGTGCTGCCTGGTCAAAGTAAAATAAGGGCCACTAGCACCATCCCATAGCAGCAGGGAGGGTTTAATGTGTGAAGGAGTAAGGGCAACAGAACTGATTAACAACTGGTACGGCCACGTTATGGCCAGGGGGAAGCCACTGGGAGACTGCAATCTGCAGCCGAGGAGCCCGGCGGTCAAAGCAGAGATCTGGAAATAAACCATCTGCAGAAGGAAATGCTGTGGGGGTGCCGTTTGCACTGCAGGGCTGGCCGGGCAGTCGGGTGCAAGGAAGAAGCCAGAAACCAGAAGTCTTTTAATATTCCCCCGACACCACCCCAAAGAACATTTGATGTAAGTTTTTTTACTGAAATGCACTCATATGCCATCAATAACCACACAAACGAGCTGCTGCTGCCTGCGGGGAAAGACAACAGCCAATTGGTTAAATATTTCGCACAAATACTTATAAAAGTGTCAAAAGACGTTTAACCACTTCCAATTTATTGCTTTGGCGCTTGGACTGCGACCGTACAGGAGGAGGCGGGGATTAGCGAGCAGCGTTTATGGCGCTGCTGCCACCCAGCGGCAAGTGGCGGGTAGGGGTCGGTGCCCGCAGCACCCCCGCTGGGGGCTTTCTCCCAGCTGTGGCCCCTGGCGAGGCGAGTGGCAGCGCTGAGAAACTGCGACAGTCAGGCACCAGCACCAACAAGGTACACATTTCACTTGCTTTCTACCCAAAAGGAGCCCCTCTGCAGGAGCTTCTCCACCAGAGCCTCTCCGCAGGGGTCTCCCAGCCGTGGTGCATCCCTGGAGCCAGACACCCGGTGCCCTCAGTGAGCGTGGTGTGGACAGGTGTACGCGGATGGGTGTGCGCACACGGGCATGGGAACACGTACAGGTAAGGGCTCGGGGGTACACACATGCTTCAAGAGCTGAATTTTATATTAACTTGTAAGATAGGTACCTGCTCTACTCCTGTAACAGATGGCCTTCCTAGTCGTAATTTGGCCGTAATTTATGATACGTTGACACCTGGGTCTCCTAAGTGACATGCCTGCTAACCAGGGGTAATTGAGCCCACAGACACAGGGCCTCTCAGTCCCCAGTCCTGTGCGTGGGGGTAGCTGGCAGGGCCAGGCAAGCAGCAGCTCCCCAGGGAACCCCAAGCTGAGGAACCTGGCACTGGCTAGGGATTAGGAGGAAATATTTCTGCTGGTGGTTTCGTGTTTATTTGTCACTGATCAATTTGCTTGGTTCGTCCCTGGTCTTTAGCCAGCTTGCTTGGTTTTGTCTTTTTTTGACTTCAGACAATTTGGTTTGTTTACCTCTCTTTGGTGTTGAGGAACCTGGGTGGGCCACCAGGGGATTGGGTTGTACTATTGATGCTGCTGGTTGATGCCCAAAGTTGATGGAACTTGCAGCTAATCACAGCTCTGGCTCAAGAAATGCTCTTTCTTGTTACAAGGTGCCTCACAGCTCCAGCCCCACCCAGCTCCAGTTCCTGCTTGTTCCAAGCTCGCTGCAGTTCCAGCTCAATAAAAGCTCTTTCTGGTTCTAAGCTAATGGGAGCTCCGGCTCCTTGAAGCAATCTGGTGTGTGGCCAAGGTCGTAAATCAATCACTACCATAACTTCATATTAATATGAACTGTCATAATTGTCCAAATATTGGACAATTAAGGCAGTAACTATTCCAGACAATGAGTACACGTGGGAAGGGGGGAAAGTGCCTTTTTGCCCATCCCAAACACTTATTCACCCTGATGCGTGCCAGCATCCCTGGGGTCAGGGACCAACACTACCAGACCCCCATCTCCTGTGAGGGTCTGCATGCCCAGCCTGCCCACCACCCGGCCCCAACACTCTCCTCCCTCCCTCGCCTGCCCAAAAGCCCACCTATCCAAGGCGCCCCACTGTGAGAAACATCTCAAATAATTTTGTTCAGACAGGATCTTCCGTGAAGGTATTTTATTCACGATTGCAATGGCGGGCGTCCTGTCAATCAGGAGCGCATTTTAGTAAACAAATCATAACCTTTTATTCCCTATAACCCAATGCCTGATCACCTCCCTTGTTTCCTCATCAGCTGAGTACTACAGGTTCACAAGCTACTCGACGCTCCTCTCTACCATACATGTACAATTTTTCTTTTTTTCAACCCTTTAATTTCTCCTTTCTTATGTTTTGAGAACTTGTGATCTTTCTTTTACTGTTCTCCCACTGCTCATCCTGTTTTTCTCAAGCTTCTACCTTATTTTGGAACAGTGAGGCCTTCTACTGTCCACTTACCTACTTAGCATTTCTCCTTACTATGACTACACGACTACCTTGGAATACAGAAAATTAGTTCCCTACTGCAAAAACACAACTTTGTTTCTCACAATTCCCCCCCTCTTCTTTTCTTTCTCCTATTGTTGTTTTTGCACCTCTTCACATACCTCACACTTGAGTTTTTCCAACATTACGGTGCAATATTCTTCTTCGGATGTCACGGGGGATGACAGATATACAATGCCATTATTATTACAATACCAACAAATAGTTGCTTGAGCCAATTCTATTCAGGTAATCACAAAATTAGTTTCTCCCAAATGTTTCCACATCCCCAGGAATTGTCATCTTGAGATACTCTATGTAGGATCTTGTTGTGTTGTTTTTTTTTTCCCGAATATTTTTGAGATCAGTCAAATTCATCCCATTTGATCTACATACCTACAGCAACTAGTATTAATTACAGTGCACTCTCCTCTTTATGAGGTTATTAATAAATCTAATACTATTTGATTCTAGAGTGCTATTTTTGCACTTATCTAACTTATTTTCTAGATCTTCAATATATTTACAACATTTTTGTATTTTGAGATATTTACAATAGTTTTTTCTAATTCGTTTGCCCTTAACCAAGGTAAAAACCCCCTTGCAAAACTGTGAAATACTAGAGAATTTTACTAGAGGATTATCTGGAGTCCACTTAATTCTGCATGTGGTCTCAAGGGGCTTTGGCTTTGTGGGTCTTCAGTAATAGCTACATTTGGAATTATTGTCTCCAGGGTGCAAGCTCCTTTCCATCCCAGGGGCAACACCTTCCTGGCTTGATTACCACATAACCAGTGCCACCCCTTGCCATTTGGGACAGGCCATCTGGTTACAGGATTCTCATGTTGTATCTGGTGTGCATTATGTATATTAGCATTCCTGTGGCTACCATATTCAGTACAGTATGGATTATTCCCTATTTCATGGATATTTCCACACCCAGAGTCAGTAATATTGCCCCCTGAGTTTTCTATCAATGTTGTTTAAAAGGCACCTTTGATAACACAGTCTATTGTAGCCAGGACTATGTGTAGGGGCTCAACTTCAAAATCTATTCCTTCCCGGGACTGGGTATGATCTGTCATTTTTAGAAATCTAGAGAATCCAGACACAGTTACTGCTGGAAATAGTGATCAGGGACAAGGCATTTTCAGTCTTTCTAGGCATCTGGTTGCAAACCCAGCAATTATTTCAAGATAGAACTCAAGAGATGTTCTGGATTAATTGGAAATTCTGATTTTCCCCTCCATCCTATTGCTAATCCATTTAGAATAGGTATTACAAAGATAAACTTATAATACATCATTTCTATGGATATACATACCCCTATAATAATTAAGAAAAACATTAAAAATCACAAACTAATAAGGATTCTTCTGGTGGGGATTAAACGTCCTCCTTTCTCCCACTTCCAGGGAGAGTTCCATGGAAACACTCCGATTCTGTGTAATTCAATCCCTTTTACTTATTAATTCATTAAGAATTCCTCTAAGGAGAAGTTAAAGGTTTACAATAGATAGTTTTAACAATTTTAACCTTAAAAGTCTTTGTGTAAATGCAGTCTCTCAGGTATCAGGGTTAACTGATGCTTGTACTCAGGTATGAGTCCACCCTTTCTCAGCTGTTCTTACTGCCGTCTCAGGAGTCAGGAGCACTTGGAACAGTCCGTCCCACTCAGGTTGCAGTTTCAGTTCTCTCCATGTTCACATCAGATCCAGTCTCCTGCTCGGAATGGATGGATCAGGGCTTCCAAGGGTGGGGTTTGAGCTAATGATCCACAGGTCCTGCGAGATGACAAAGAGGACAACAGCCTGAGTATATAGTTCTTAAGAAAGCATCTTTTTGTCTCAGATTGAGTTAATTCATTCCTTTTGTCCATGTACAGCAATCCAAATCATATTTCATATGGTGAAACTCCCACATCTTTTCTTGGTGCAGTTTGAATTCAGAGATGTGCCAAAGGTAAGCACTTTGTCTGGGGAAGCTGAGTTTCCAGAACTTGGTCAATTGCTGCTTATTGTCTGATCCTCGCCACCCTTCCAGAAGAGGAAGGATGCCAAGGAGTGTGAAATTTCCACTTAATTCCTAGAGTCCACATTAGCCCTTGAAATATTTCTGACATAAAGTGATTTCTTTGATCAGTCAATATTTTCAACAATTCCATACATGGGAGTTATTTGTTCTAGAATTGCTTTAGTTACTATGCTATTTGCAGTAGCAGATACTGAAGGGAAAGCTTCCTTCAGTACCCACCCTGACAAATGATCTGCCAAGACTAACAAGTAATTAAATCTACCTACTCTAAGGAGTTCTGTAAAATCTACCTCTACATTTTGGAAGTGTTTAATCCCTGGTTCTCGTCCCCCTTTGGGGTGACTGCAGATACTTTTCCCATTTACCTTTTGACATACTACACAACTACTGCGTACTTGTTCAGCCGGAGTATATTTATATTCCTACACATACATATTGCCATAGCACAGCATCACACATTGCTTGAATTCCCCAATGACCCTCTTGATGTAAAACAGTTAGAATTTGCCTCATTAGCACTTTATTCAGCATTTCTCTCCCATCAGGGAGTATCTGTTTTCCTTTGGACTTCGTGACTCCTAATTCCTTAAAAACCTCTTTCTCTTAAAACTTTTTACTTCTTTTTAGTTTTGGGTAGGGGTAGCTCAACAATTCCCTGAATCCTCTCTGGATTTATTCTTCATTCCCCCTCAGATACCAGATGCCCTAACTGTTTGACTTCTCTTTCTGTGAACGGAGGGCGTAGGCTTTGGGGAAGTTTCAGCAATTCCCCCACCCTCTGGCTTGCAGCTCGCTCTCCAGCCCCAAAGGGCAGCGCTGGCTCTCCATTTCCAAGCTCTGGAAACACCCTGCCCGGCCTTGCCGTGAGTCCCGGGCAGCCAGCAGGGAACACGTGCTGGGGCCTTACGGGAGCGGAGCCGCATGTGGCAATCGCCGCCCTTGCCTTGCTGCTGATGCCATGGCCCGGGATGCCCTCGGCTCTCAGGATGCCAGCGCACGTGGCCGGCTCGTGCCCAGTTTCCATGCAGCCCCACGCCCGTCTCCTCAGTGCCCTCCCTGCCCAGGCTGTGCTGGGGCTCGGCGCTGCCCCGCCTGGGTGCGGGACCTTGCCCTGGTTGGAGTCCAGGCTGTGGGGAACGTCACCGAGCTCGCTTCCCAGCCAGCACGGCACTCCCCACCTGCTGCGCTTCAGCCCCCTTGCTCAGGCTCTATTTCTGAAAGAAAGCAGCCTGCTGGGGCACAGAGCGAGACAGGACGTGGCTTGTGGTCGTTAGAAGGAGCTCGCGATACTTTGATACCGGAGCAGCCTTCTGACACAGCAGACAGCCACCTACACACTGCTCTTACTGCCCGCCTCGCCCTTCCCACGTGGCTTGCAAACGGGACTGCTCGTGCATCACGTTTGGGTCCACAAAGCAGAACAGAGGCAAGGCGCTGGTAAGGCCAGAGGACCACGGGGCCACAGACGGGCCCACCGGGAGGCAGCACGTCAGTGACTGACCAAATACTGTGCACCAGGTAATAATACATGTGATGTGTACGTCCTGGTGACTTAGCTGGCCTTTTCTGCAGCACAGATAATGTCCTGAGGTGTGTGAATGCCGAGCCTTACAGCATCTTCATCTTGTTCTCGGTCCTAAGAGCTTTGCCTGCGATATCACGTTGCAAGTTCTCTACTGCACCACGCCACCCTGATCCTCAGCTCAGGAGTCATTCCCGCTTTGCATCATCGCAGGTAAAATCCGACTCGGGCTCTGCAGCCCATCCTAGCACTCACCACTTTTTTTAACAACAATTTTAGCATCAATTTTTTTAGCAGACCTTTTTTTTAGCAGCAATTATTCATCCCAAAAGATTCTAATCTCATTTTCCTATGTAACTACAGTTCCTGTTTCACAAACATTCCCGTTCCTCTTTTACAAATGTTGCCTCCAGGTGCTGGGGTGCTGGCACGGAGCCCTTCCCACCTTGGCAGGGCCAGAGGCTGCCCCAGGAGCCTCGCAGCTGGTGGCTGCAAGGACCACAGCTTCTGCCCAAGCTACGGGATGCCAGGGGTAATGGCCCTCTGTCAGGTTTAATATTAAACAGCACAGGCAAATGGATGAAATCTATTCTGAAGCACTGTCTGATAAGGCTACGCCCCACTCGTGGTTTGAGATGAAACATCTCTTCTTTTATGTATTGTGAGCTGACCAAAGGTCTGCTCCATGCAAGGGCTGTGTCACACACGTGACTGCACAAAACATAGGTCTGAAAGGCTGAACGCCCTACTTAATCAGTTACTAATATTCAGGTTTTTGTATTATTATTTTTTTGTGTGTGTGATATGGCCACAGGTTTATCTTGAAATAGATGTTGAAAAATTTATGAATGTTTGTCATGCATTCTCATCTGACAAATAAGCGTGCCAGGGCTTCTTAGCAGCTGACAGGCAGATGGCAGGCATGGCCTTGAGGACAGTAAGATAAAAAATAAATTGATTAGGGTGGAAGCTCCTTATCTCTCAACATGCAAATCATTTACCTCAGAAGGAGCAGGCTTCGGCCCTGCAGCAACATGAGGTCTGGGTTCAGCTGCTCCTGCCAAGACTTCATGTGACTGCAGTCACAACACCCCCCCGAGATGTTAAGATTCCCCACTGATGAAATCTCTTGTCTTACTTCTCAGGAACCATGTGCCCACACTGTTTGTCCTTTTACTGCTAATTTTAGGAATTACCTCAGTACTATACTCACACAAAACTTTCAAGCATCTCTACAACTAGTGAAGTTCACAGCTTAGACCCAGTAGCCTCACTAGACTGACTCCCCACTTGAGCTGAACAGTTTGTGTGCTTGCTGTATGCGAGGAAACCTCACAGGCAAATCGAATAACCCCCATCCACCCCCACAACACTGCAGAAAGAGAGGCTGAATACTTTTCACTCCTTGTTTCAGACTGCAACGCAATCGCAGGCTGCAGCTCTCTTTGAGGCGGTCCTGAAGGCAGGACCAAGCACGCACTGACCCGCTCAGAAGTGATCTGCACAAATGATCTGTGACCTCAACTGGAAAAAAACCAGTCACGTTGCATTCTAAGGGTGAGTATCTATGACAACAAGTGGTGCTTGTCACCTCCGTTTTCCTTCTTTGCTTTATCAGTCATGCTGACAGCGATAGCCTCCTCTGGGTCATGTGCCAGTGCTCTGGTTATTGCTGACTCAGTGGGGGATACCCGACCTGAGACCAGGTGAGAGTACAGGTGTGCTCCCTGCATGAGATACCGGTATTTTCTGCATGCATTTAGTCATACAAAGTACCTCGTCAAACACTACTGGGACCACACGGTAGCTTTCACTAGCTGCTAGGACGCTTGCAAGTCTTGTATAAATATAAAAAATTAAATCATGTTAAAATTAGCAATAAAAGAAAGGGTAAGAGCCCAGGAATGCGATTCCCGAACATTAAGAGATTAACTCGCTCATCTGCAAAAGCTGGCTGGGTGACGGTGCCTGGGCTGCAGGCACGTGACAGCAGCCCAGCTGGGCTGCAGCCGGAGCTTCTCCAGGCGCCACTCGCCTTTAGGGGTGCTGCGCGTGGGAACTGCAGCAGACCTGGCACGGGGAAGCAGGACAGGCAGCCAACCCAAGGAGCAGAGTGCTCAGCACCACACCACTGCACGTGTCAGCGTGGCTGCTGGAAAGCCATGGCCTCTTTCAGAGGATGTCCAGGCACAGCCACGGTGACAGCATGTGCCAGGGACCAAGTTGCCCGCATCAGGCTGTGTCAGGCTTGGTTCCCTGCACAGCATCAAGGACATGCCCTCGCCGTTATCCCATGAAACCACCACCACTCGGTGGGCTGAAGTAAGAAGAGGTGAAAGTCCTGCCTTTACCGTGGCCCTGCCCTCTCCTTACCCCTGCGGAGGGTGGAGACTCCCTGGGGTGACGGTGCAGGGGGAACCCAACTTTAGCAGAAGTCACGATGACACCGGAGCCACAACCCGTCCCTGCCGGCCGAGCCAGCGGCTGGGGACACCGCTCTGCTCCCCACGGCTCCCACCGCCCTGCCACCGCCCCAGCCGTCCTGCTGCCCTGACCCAGCGCTGCGGGTGAGTGACCGGCCACGGCCCCCCAGCTTCCTCTTCTGCCCCCGGGGTACACAGGGGCTGCTCTGCCACTGCGAAGTGTTTCCATCGTGGTGTGCTTGGCTTTGGTTTTCTGTTTTATCCAGCAGCTGTGAAAATGTAACGAAACACCTGCCTGCTTTTTCCTGGCTCTCCAAGGAATTGGACTGAGAAATTCGGCATGGAATTCATGAATATATGATTTGTAAATGGGGGGAGAAAGCTTCGAGGGTTAAAGTAAAATTAGTGAAACGGTGAAAAGTTAAGATTCTTGCAGGAAGAGCCACATTCAGAGCTTGCCTGTGTGTCTTAATGCACCGCAGACAACACTTACCCAAGTGCAGAGGGCTGCTTTGCACCGAAGGCAGGTTACAAATCCCCAGTAAATCGGTTTCCAATTAACTTGCAGATTGTCCGAATCGCATTATCCTTACTTACTCAAGCGGTTTTATTTTCCTACGCGTTTTCCTGAGAAAGAAGGCTGTGCGGTGCTGGGCTGGCAGTACAAGGCTGTGCAGCCCTCTGAATTTATGTTTATCCACAGTTTAAGATGCATGCACGCCACAAAGCTAAACTTTGTACCCATTATCGATAAGAGAAATAAAAGCTTTTTCAATAGTAGTTTCCCTGGCAGGCTCAAGGATTCAGAAAAAGGAGACAGGTTATGATTTGAAAGCTTTGACTTTCGTCTAGAAAACTTTGCCAAAAGCTTCTGCAGTCACCAAAACTCTTCCTCCCTAAGTAATTTCAACTCAAATTCTCTATGGAGATAAAACACTTAAAATAACCAGACAGATTTTAAAAAATCAACCAAAATGCTCTGCTGAATTTTGCCACTTGAAATTTTGCCGCTGCTTTACTGGGATGTTATTTTTGTATTTGAACTGCACATTTTGCCTGTGCCAAAGCTTTGAGGAAGACTGGCATGAAGGAATGTCACTTAGCTTCTACACATATGGTATGTCTTAAGGCTTTCAATCAGATTCACTAAAGCAGTTTGAAAGACTCCAGATAGGGTTTGGTGCAGTTAAAAGGTTAAAGTAAGTTGAAGTCAGTGGTAGTTTGTTGTATGTTTTGCTTTGTGCCATTGCATGTAAACATTTGTACTTTATAAGTCTGAGAAGCAGACACAGAAAAGTGAGCACAATGAGTTTGTCTTTGCATTTGAACACTGGGCAATGAGATTTCATGGTATATTTAAGAAAGTAGTTTCATTTTGCCACTAGTAAAATATTAAATCTCAAGATCCAATATCTTGTCTCCTGAAAAAATTTTCTGAGACTAAGTCTCTCTAAAGGAAAGTTTTTTCCATTAGTCTTGAACTGAGATTGATGCTGAAAGCAGATGCAACAAAAATATTTTACAAGACACGGGGAAAATAAATCCAATTTTTAATATTCCCAAAGAGCACATCAATTTTATATTAAACTGATGCAAAAATAATGGATTTTAACCAGAGCTGGTTTGATGAGGATATGAAATATTTCATTGTATTAATGAGTGTTTCTGAATACAGTGGCCAGGACACAATGTCATTGGCTCTCCACTTCCTTTCTGATCTAAAGTATTTGATATTTGAAAGCAATTTGCAATGAATTCTAGGCAACTTCATTTACGGAATTCTAGCTCGCATATGAAGCGATTTGATTAAGATTTTGTCAAGGTTGTTTCTTTGTTTTGCAAAGAAACAATTAATTCTGAATTAATATGCTTTGTAGCTCTATCTCACATTAAACTCGATAAATTATTTTCTCTACAAGGGCTACAGTAATATTTACAAATCCATTCTTAAGAAGCAATTGCAAACAGCAAACAGTTACATTTGCCGTGAAGGAGCACCCTCCTGTATCCCTATGGAGAAGCTTAGTGGTAGATCAGAAATTTAAGGGTTCATTTATAAAATGAGCATCTCACTGGGAACACTTATCATACACTAATGTAAAAAAAAAAAAAAAAAAAAAGTCTCCAAAAGAGAGAACCAAATTATTACAAGCCTCATGCTGGGGCGCACAGACATTACTTCTGCGGGTAGCACTTCCTCCTCTCCCTGCGCCGTGCCAGCAACCCAAAGCACTGCTGTAAGAGTCTCCAGCTGGAGGTTTCCACGACAGGAGCTGGGGATCATCCTGCTCAGCGCTGGTATGCAGCCTCCAGAGCTCCCTTCCCACCAGCACGTCCAGAACCAAGGCTATGTTATCATGCCGAGCACAATGGCCATACTCCTTTTAAAAAGTAACACAGATGTCACATAGCAGCTGACAACCAACCACTCCACTTTTAAGCAACAGAGAATGTTGCCATTTCATTCTTCAGTGACCGCAGCCCGCACTCTTGCCGAGGTGATCGGCTCCGGGGCAGACGCGTTCTGCAGCGGAGCAGGGGATCGAGGCGGGCAGGGCTTTTTTCAGCATTGATGCCACTCAAAGTAGCTGAGGGAGCCGCCAGGACCTGGGAGCCCTCGCAAGGGAGGCTGACAAGCCATGGGCAGAGTGGGCAGTGCCCCCTCCCTGGCCATTCAAAAGCAGCCCCTATGGAGCACGAGCGGCCAGGATGGGCAAACAGGGCGAGGCGCGGCAGTTTGCGCGAGCAGGGAGGGCTCCTCGCCGCTCTCTTGCAGCAGTCTTTCCCATCAGTACTTGTAACCTGCTTGCGAGGAACCTGGCCATGGCATCCACCAGGCAGAAAACCATGCCCTCCACATCTCTTGAGGCCTCTCCAGCCGCAGTCACTGATGTGGCTACCCAGATGGATGTCTTAAGGAAACACGTGGCCATCCAGGTCTTGGGCTGCAGGGTGTGCCCGAGTCTTCTGTCGGTGTCTGACAGCAGCAGCGAGGGGTATGTCTGTGGGAGGTGTGCCCAGGTTCAAGAGCTGCTTAGCCTGGTGGCAGAGCTTCGGGAGGAGGTGAGCAGGCTCAGGAGCATCAGGGAGTCAGAGAGGGAAATGGACTGGTGGAAGCATGCTCTGCCCTCCCTGAGACAGACTCACGAGCCTGCCACAGCACAAGGGTCTCCTGCTACGCAGAAAACAAATGTTCCCTCATCCCACCAGGTGGTAGGAGAAGACCTAGGCCAAGGGGGGGAATGGAGGCAGGTTTCTGCTTGGTGTGGTAGGCGAGCCCTGTCCCTGCCCACCTCACCTTCCCATCTACCCTTATATAACAGCTATGAGGCTCTAGAATACAACAGTCAGAACAATGATGTAGACAAAAGCCCATCCTGGTTGGAAGGGGTGCCTCAGGCAAGGCAACCTATCCCCCCACATTGCTACATCATCTGTCAAGAAAGAAAGAAGGGTTCTTGTCATGGGGGGCTCCCTTCTGAAAGGGACAGAGGGCTGCTCGGACCCAACCCACAGAGAAGTCTGCTGCCTCCCTGGGGCTCGGTGAGAGACATTGCCAGGAAAGTCAGGCACCTGGTACGGCTCACCAACTACTACCCGCTACAGGTCTTTCAGGCTGGTAATGACAAAGTAGCAACGAGAAGTCCGAGCGCAATCACAAGGGACTTTAGGGCTTTGGGGCGACTGGTTAAAGGATCGGGGGCACAGGTTGTGTTTGCGTCTGTCCTGATAGGGGGGATTGATGCTGACAAGCAGACTCATCATATTAACATATGGTTTCAGGACTGGTGCAACCGGCAGAACTATGGGTTTTTTGATCATGGGAAGGTCCACGCAACACTGGGTCTGCTGGTACCAGATGGGATGCACCTCTGTTAGAGAGGGATAAGGATTTTTGCCCAGGATTTGGCAGGGCTGATAGGGCTTTAAATTAGAGTCAAAGGGCGAAAAGGATAATACCAGGCATGCTGGTGATGAGCTAAGGGGTGGTGAGCTAGAATCAGAGGGACTGTGTGCTAGTGAGGTCCTTCGGTCAGCTCCACAAGGTGTTGCGTGTAGGAAGGTGCGTTTGAAGTGCTTCTACACAAACGCACACAATATGAGGAATTAAAATGGATGAGCTAGAAATCTTGGCCCAGTCCCACAGCTACAACATCATCGGCAGAAGCGAAACCCGGTGGGATGAGTCCTGTGGCTGGTGTGTCATGATAGATGGTTACAGGCTCCTCAGGAGGGACTGGCAGGGTAGGAGAGGTAGCGGGGTAGCGCTGTACGTGAAGGAGGGGCTGGACTGTGTGGATCTTGAAGTTGGTGAAGGCAAAGTTGAGAGCCTCTGGGCAAGGATTAAGGGATGAACAAACAAAGGGGATGTTGTTGTGGGAATCTATTACAGACCACCTGGCCAGGACGACAACGCAGATGAATTATTCTTTGCAGAACTAAGAGATGCCTCGAGATCAACTCCCCTTGTCCTTACGGGGGATTTCAATTTACCAGATGTTAACTGGGATTGCCACACGGCTGACACAAGCAAGTCCAGGAGGTTCATAAAGCATCTAGATGATAACTTCTTGGTGCAGGTGCTAAGGGAGCCAACTAGGAAAGGTGCCCTCCTAGATCTGTTGCTGGAGAACAGAGAGGGTTTTGTGGGAGACGTGGCAATTGGCAGCCGTCTCGGTCATAGTGACCATGAAGTGGTTAAGTTTAGAATTTATGGTGACAGAAGGAAAACTGCTACCAAAACTTCAGCCCCGGATATGGGGAAAGCAGACTTCAGGCTGCTCAGGGAACTAGTCAGCAAGGTCCCCTGGGAAACTGCTTTTGAAGGCACTGGCATCCGTCACTGCTGGTCAATCTTTAGGCACTGCCTCCTAAAAGCACAAGGTCAGGCAATTCCAAAATATTGGAAGTCAGGCAAGCAGGAAGAAGGCTGGCCTGGCTGACCAGGCATCTTCTACTGGAGCTTAGGTGAAAAAAGAAAGTGTATGGCTGCTGGAAGGAGGGTCAGGCGATGAGGAAGGAATACAGGGGTGCTGTTCGCATTTGTAGGGAGAAAATTTATGTGGCCAAAGCCCAACTAGAGTTGAAGCTGGCCGTGTCTGTGGGAGACAACAAAAAAGTTTTCTTTTTAGATATGTGAACAGAAAAAGGAGAACCAAAGAAAGCATAGGTCCGCTACTTGATGGGGAAGGTCTCCTCACAGACAATGACATAGGCAAAGCAGAGACGTTTAATGCCTTCTTCGCCTCTGTCTTCAACACTGGTGATGGGCTTTGGGATCCAGGGTGCCCTGAACTGGAGAACCATGACAGTGGGAATAATAAACTCCCAACCAACCCTGAATGTGTGTGGGATTTGCTGCTCCATCTGGATCCATACAAGTCCATGGGTCTGGATGGGATTCATCCCAGGGTGCTTAAAGAGCTGGCTAACGTCATTGTGGGACCTCTCTCAATTATTTTTCAATGATCTTGGGAATCTGGAGAGGTCCCAGCAGACTGGATGGTGAAGGACCTAGAGGGGAAGACATATGAGGAGCAGCTCTGGTCACCTAGCCTGTTCAGCCTGGATAAGAGGAGGGTGAGGGGGGACCTCATCACAACTTCCTCGTAAGGGGGAGTGGAGGGGCAGGTGACCTGTTCTCCATAATCACCAGTGACAGGACCCACGGGAACGGGGTTAAGCTAAGACAGGGGAAGTTTCAGCTGGACATCAGGAAGAGGTTCTTCACCGAGGGGGTGGTTGCACACTGGAACAGGCTCCCCAGTGAAGCAGTCACTGCACCGAGCCTGACTGAATTCAAGAAGAGATTGGACTGTGTGCTTATTCACATGGTCTAAAATTTTGGGTAGACCTGTGTGGTGCCAGGGGCTGGACTTGATGATCCTTATGGGTCCCTTCCAACTCAGGATATTCTTTGACCCTGTGACTCTATGAAGAGCCACCCGCAGCCGCTAAGCGCCGTGCTGACATACACCAGCGGCCCGGCTGTGCCAGTGCCTTTCTGTGGCCCTAGCTGCCAGTAAGCAGCAAACCCAGACAAAACAATAAACAACGAAACCATTCCACAGACTCCCACCTCACATAGCATGTTCAGAGTGTTTCATCAGTAACACTGAAATACTAAGCTGAGAAAAATCTGGGTGAGTAAAATACTCATCTAGGTACTGTACAGATGCATCAACATACCTAGGTCAGTGCTGCACTTTCTTCTGATGTATCCTGCACCCACATCGTGCAGCTGGCTGCCCAGTGCTTCAAGGGATTTTGTAACGGTGCCGCTCCATGGCTGAGTGTTTGGTAGCCCGTACATGTGCAAGCAAACGTCCATCTGCTCAGCACACAGTGAGATTGTCAGCAACACGATCCCCCAGTGGCTCTGAGCGCACACCTCCGCTTTAGCAAAACCTCCTCTTAGAGGAGGGGCAAGCAGATAAGAGCGTAGGGAGTTTGTAAGTGAAAGGCCTCCAGGCTTTAACTGCCACACATCTAAATGATGCTGAATTTACCGAGGATCCATTTTAGCTTAACTTCAAAATAAACCAGTCCCATCCTAATCACATCTGGAACGCAGTTTCTTTTCATCATAGGAAAATTGGTGCAAGATTATGTGACGGGCTGAAATGCTAAGACCTCACATTTTGGCTGGCAGAGAAGCCTGTGGTTTTGTCAGAAGAGGTGGCCTTGTTGGGATCGTGCTGCTGGCCACCAGCCCTGACGTGCAGAAAGCCTGGTCCTGGAGGCAGCGCTTCACTGTGCTCATCGCTGCCAGGAACTTGGCTGGCTGTCAAACAACCACAGCAGCATGCCAGCTTCAGTGGAAAAGACAAGGGCTGGGTTCTTATGTGACCATATCACTGCCTTTGATTAAACGGCTGTTTTGGAGAGGCTTGTTTTATTAACTGCTCTCCCATTTATTCAGCATGCCTGAGAAGATCTCACCATCTGTGTTCCCTGCTGCAAGGGAACAGCCACATTAACGTAGGGGACTGACCTTCCCACAGCTCCTGGCAGCTCCTCTTGCCTCCCTGTTTCCCCAGACTGCTGTGTTAACAGCATTTCCCCAGGGCCAGCTGCCGTAGTTAGACTCAGAGCAGTCCCCCTGATAGACATGGAGGGGCCAGATCCTGGCCCTGTCTCAGCTAGCCCGTGCCATTCAGCAGCACAAAGGAGACAAAGGTCTGCCTGTGCAAGGCTGGCCAGCATCCCCCAGGAGCATGCTCCTCCAGCACAGCCTTCCTGTACTGCCGGCACCTTGAGTTGGGCTTACAGGTAGGAGCCTGGCTGACAAGGGAAGGGGGGGATAATGATGGTTATGACACTGCAACAGCCTTCTAGATTTGACAGGGCTGGGAGGCTCCTCCAGCTGCAGGTGCTGCAGCCGTATCCTCGCCAGCTCTGCCTCACCTCCAGCTGCAGGACCCAGATGGAGGGAGACAGGGGTAGAGGCATCTGCAAGGCCCCCAGCAGGTCCAGTGCCACACACTGGGACAGACACTTCTTTCTTCTCCATATCTAACCAAGTTTCTTCTCTCCCCCCACCCTCTGTTTTCTTAATTTCTAGAGGAAAAATGGCAGGAGGCCAGTCCCACATAAACATTCAGATGTCAGAGTCAAGTACAAATGGCATCCCAAGCAGCAAGCAGTCCTCCTCAGACCTGGCAAACCAGGGAGGAAGCACACTAACTTTCCACAACATCTCCTACCATGTGAAGGTGAAGTCTGGGTTCCTGTGCCCTAGAAAAGCAGCCAGTAAAGAAGTTTTGAGAGATCTCAAGTAGGTATTTTGACTTCTCTTTGGAGTAAACTCATCTTTTACTTCTGTTCCTGGCAGTGAAGCCCACTGCCATCACTCAGCCACTGAGCACAATGTGCAGCATTATATTTATGTTGCATATAATATATATTCTTGCTTTCACCTGCCTGAGTTATGGCCATGGCCAGAGTACTGTGGCTGTGGCAAAAGAGCCACTTGTGCTCACTGCACGCTGCCCAGCACGTCTCCCACTGTGCTGTGGTGACAAACACAGGCAGCTCCTCCTCGCTCGTGCCTTGGCTCACCCCGGGAACACAGGACCGACCAGCGAGTGCTGGAGTCACACTGTGGGTCTTTGGCTGTATGCAGTTCCCATGTCTACGAAGCATGAGCTGGTGAAATCTTTCCCACTGTCCTTGAGGGCCGCACGTTACGATAACTCACCTGCCTTACGCTGGTTGTTTGCAAGGCGAGAGAAGGCCCGTCCCCTGGTTTGCTTCGCACACCAATGCTTAGCACACATTATTCTTTCCCTTTTTACAAAAATTGCAGCATCTGCAGCATCTGCATTTGCTTCATTACATTTTTTTTGTGTTAAAATCACATATAAAGTCACAGATGTATACTGTGCATGTTTCTTAATCTGTAGAACCAGAAATTTCCACAATGAGAAATTAAAGGGGAAGAAGCACAGGTCAGAAAATAAAACCAAGCCTCCAAGGCTGCACGGTGCTAGACCACAAGGATGGCTGTCCTGGGCCAGACCCAAAGCCCAGGTACTCACAACGGGGACTGCTCACAGGCAGCACCGGAGTTCAGTGCCATCGCACCGGCATGGCAACACGCAGGCATTTGCACCTGCAGCCTGCCCCTTGCGCACACACGTGCTCACTGAGTGCACATTTAGGGGCTAGGCAGAACTATCAGCAATGCCTGCGCGTGCTCCAGCAACCAGGAGAAAAGGCAGCAGCATCCCCATCCATCATTTCTACGGGCTCTTCTCCCCAGCTCAACACTTAAAAACTGTTTCTGCCCGGCTTCTGAGTGTAGCCTGCCTGAAAACCAGATTCAGAGAAACTCTGAACTGCTGATGTCATCTATCTATTTTGTCTTACAGTGGCATCATGAGACCAGGACTGAATGCAATTTTGGGGCCCACTGGCAGTGGTAAATCTTCGTAAGTGTCCCCTCTGTACTGTGCATTATTTATACCAAGGAGAGAATGAATCTGCACGTATTTTGCAGTAATAGACAAAAATTTCAGGGAAAGATTTTTTTTTTTTTCATTTACAACTGTGCAAATCTCATTGATTTCTGAGAAGTACATGAATTCAAAACAGACAATCAGCTTAAATGACAAATATGTAATTTAAGTGTAGCACACTTCACTGATATACTACCCCATTCCAGGTTAAGCTCCTACTATTGAGTGAATGGACACAAACTGAAATTGTACAGACCTCACTTCCTTAAGAAGCCAGGAGAAAAGAAATTCAGCCCCTTGAAGGCTGCCAGATGTTTTCTAAATAGCATGTTCCTACTACAGAATGCTCACTCATCACTCTCCACCTTGTGACCAGGGATTCCTGCTCAGAAATCTGACCTCATACATGCTTTTTACACAAAGTGACCTCCTTCTCTTCTAGGCTGCTCGACATTCTGGCTGCAAGGAAAGACCCTCACGGGCTTTCTGGTGACATTTTGATCAACGGAGCTCCTCAGCCTGCCAACTTTAAATGTACCTCTGGATACGTAGTGCAGGTAGGACAGCGTTCATCTCCCCCAGGCTGCTCCTGTCCCCTCCTGCCCGCAGCTGCAGGAAATGGTGGCGGTGCTGCAAGGACGCAGCTCTCACCCCCACTTGCCCAGGGGTGGTGTCACCAATGCCGTGGTCTGTCCGGGGTGGGCTGGGGAGCAGCACATGCCAAGAAGTGAAGGAAAACGACATCCCTCTGGGCATACCTTTCCCTCCTTCCTCCTTGGAAGCTCCTGCCACATGTTGTGGCAGTTGCCACCACCCCTCTCCATGCAAGGACCACATAAAACACAGCTGGATGCAGTTATCAGAGGAAACACAAAGTGCCGAGTGAACAACACCGAGTACCTGCTCCTTCTTTTTTGCAGGATGATGTGGTGATGGGAACCCTGACCATCAGAGAAAACTTACAGTTCTCAGCAGCACTCCGTTTGCCCAGCTCTGTGAAGGAGCAGGACAAAAATGAACGAGTTAATCAGATCATCAGGGAGCTGGGTTTGAGCAAAGTGGCGGACTCCAAGGTAATGGCATTTAAATGCAGTGCTTAAATCACAAAGAAATATGATTTAATTAGTCACGTGGCAGATAAAAAATAATAATAATAATTAAAAAAAAAATAAAGTAGCCCAGAGAATTTCAGTACTGTAAGAATTAACAACACCTCTGCGTGGTGACTGGTACAGGCTCTGCGCTGCTACTGCATGCGTTATCACACCGTGGGGACGGGGAAAGGTAGTGAGGGTACCGCAGCTAACTCTAATGTCAAGAAATTTCCTACAGCTCTTCCAGAATGCCGCCGTGCCAGCAGGATGCTGGTCTCTGCAGCATGTGTCATCAGGCCCTGTGACACAAATTTCTTGTTCCGCACCAGGTTGGCACCCAGTTCACGCGTGGGGTGTCCGGGGGAGAGCGGAAAAGGACCAATATCGGGATGGAGCTCATCACGGATCCCACCATCCTCTTTTTGGATGAGCCAACCACTGGACTGGATGCCAGCACTGCTAACGCCGTCCTGCTGCTACTGAAAAGGTGATGTCCTTGGAACCAGTGCCTGCACTTGGTTTGCACTTGGATCATGCTTAGAAGAAGCAGACAGGGAAATCACATATCACTGTTTTCTACCGAGCCAAAACTGCTAAGGCAGTAAGAAAAGGCAGTCTGGTCTCCCAGTGCCAAGCAATGTCCCAGGTGCACACCAGGGCTGCTGTCTGTCCCTGACAGCTATGTTCTTAGGTGCAAGTGTTCATTTTCACATCTGCCTTGGCCAGAACAGTGATAAATGCGCCTGCCGTACAGTCTGACTACAGATATCAGTTAGAATGCAGCTAGATTCTTCCCCATCACAACATCTCAGCCCTATCTTTGGAAAAACAAAAACTTGCAAATTTTTACATCATTTTGCATTTCTTACACTTCAACAACTTAAATGCCTCTCTCTGGAGCCTTCCAATTTTCACCAGAGCCTTCCTGGGCCTTCTCCCCCAGCAGCCTCCCCAGCAAGAGGGAACTTCCTTTTTCTCACAGGGGCACTTCAGGTATCACCTACAGATTTCCTCTGCATCCTTTTTCCTCCCCCCTTCCCCTCTCTCACACGCCGACTTAATTGCCCTTGACCAAGCCTTAACTGACCTTGCAAATTCTCTGTCTAAATGCTGAAAGGACTCTTGCAGCTAACACCTGTTACTCTTCACTCTCCGCTCAGGATGGCAAAGCAAGGAAAAACAATCATCTTCTCCATCCACCAGCCACGGTACTCCATATTCCGGCTGTTTGACAGCTTGACACTGCTGGCCGCGGGGCGCATGCTGTACCACGGCCCCGCTCAGCAGACCATCGCCTACTTCCAGTCGATGGGTGAGCACAGCGCACCGTGGTGACTGCTGCGCCTACATCCGCAGCTTGCACGAGCATTTGGGCAAGGAAAATGGCAGTGGCGCGTGGTGGGAACTGGATGTGGTATGGGTTAGCAAGCCCAAGGTTTTAACAGGCGGAGTGTTTCTCTTGGGGTTCCTCTTGACCTGTATGTGTTTAGGATGATAGGGCTGACTTCTAACCAGCTGTTGCTGGGCACATGCTAATCAGACACAGCGTGGGCTGGGGTTCAGCAGGCGTGCTGCCTTGCCTTCACTGACGGCATGTCCGGCAGCGCCGCTCATCCCTGGTACAGGTGTGGTGGCTGCACGCAGCCTCCTGCCCATCACCGGGCTGCCGCTCAGTGCTTGTCACGTTGTCACTGCAGGCTACGAGTGCGAGCCTTACAACAATCCTGCTGACTTCTTCCTCGACATCATCAACGGGGACTCCACGGCGGTGGTGGTGAACAAGACCGATGAAGCCAGCTCAGGTACAAGGCAGAGAGCTGGATGCAATACCTGCCACGTGTCTGCAGCCAGGTGTCCAGCCCAACACAGACACATCACTCAGTGTCAGACGAGTAATAACAGTGTTGTGCACGCATGCGGTTATCTGTATCCCTCGGGTTATTATGTACTGCTGACCTGTGTTGTTTTAAGGCCATGACCTTCCTAAATAATGTTTGCTTATACATTGAAAATAATTAACACTTCCTGAAATAAGTACCAAATTCATGTACAGCCCTACTATATAAAATATTCCTGTCTCTGCAATAGTTTGCCTCTCATAAAGAGGTATTTATTAATTTATCATTGCTATCCATTTCTTCAACAAACTGACCTGCATGCTTTTGTGTCACAATCAAATTACTAGGTGTTAAAGGCAAAAGAATATTTGCCTGTGCTGAAGCTGTCATGTCTGGGAATTTAAGGAAATCTTGTTACAGCTCAGCACAGAGAAGTAGCTGGTTTCATCTTCAAGGCTAATCAACTGAAGCCTTGCACTAGCCTTAATGATAAACCAGGACAATTATTCTGGTTAGGAACACATTTGGTGTAGCTACGCCAGTTATTTTAAAATTGAATAATTAAACATAATGAAATTCCTGTTTCCCACCTCCAAGTAGGCTGGGAATAGGGACAGGGAAATGCTTCCCTGAAGTTGGGGTAAGGCTGAAATCATCCCCAAACCAGCAATTCTCAGCTGCATTCGCGCGTGCTTTTTTGAACAAGGCTGATGCAGCGTGTCTTTGGAGCTAAACATGCTTATCAATTCTTCTCCTTCGTTAGTAATGCTCCCACCCTAACTGCAGAACTCTTTAGCCCTAGCTCCTAACATCTTCCTATCCCTTACACTACTCTTTTTTTTTTATAAATCTATTTTTTTTAAACCTTTCCAGAGAGCATTGAAGAACACATTGAATACACCACAACATTGGCTGAGAAGTTAGCAGAAAAATACTGCAACTCTGCCTACTACCAAGAAACAAAAGCAATGCTAGAGAATATTTCTTTGGGAAATACAAAGAAAACAAAAGCATTTTTCAGACAAATTACGTATACCAATTCCTTCTGTCATCAGCTGAAGTGGGTGTCCAGGCGCACGTTCAAAAATCTGGTAGGAAACCCTCAAGCTTCTGTAGCTCAGGTAACGTTATTTATGTCTGTCTGGTTTGTAATATATGTTGACTTTCACCGGCTCCTGTATTAGACCAGCCGTGGGGAACAGTTTTGCCTCTTGGTATTTTGACTGAAGGTAGCATCTGAAAAAGCATGTGCAAGGTCTGGACACCTGGTTCACCAGAGGATGCCCTGAATGCTCCCATATGAACAGCACAATGAGTTCAGTGATGTATTTTGGGCTACATAAAACCTCGGGCAGCAGGGTCTTCTCCAGCAAGGTGTTCTGCTCCCTGCTGCTGGCCAGGGACAGGTGACCTCCCTGTAGTGGCACACCTTGTCTCAGGAACATGCCTCAGACTCTAGGCTGATTGTCCAGTCTTGGCACAGCAGTATTTGGCCTTACATCTTGCCTCTCACCTCCACCCAAGGATAGTTCAATGACTATGCTTGCATAATTAATTATCTTAGCTCACTAAGTGTTGGCTCGCATGTAGAGATACTTTCCCAGTCTGTTCACAAGGAGCATGATACCGTCTGAAAAATCAGTCATGAAAACCAGAGCCCTTTACAGAACATGAGCACCAACTAGCCCTGTTAGCACTGCTTTTGCAGCAGAACCACAGCCAGGAGTGTGGTCTGGTTCAAAGTCGCGTGTTGCCTTCAAACACGAAGGCTGCCAGGCCTCAGGAATCCCCCAGTGCACCAACCAAACCCTGCAGGCTCTGCGCCAGCAAGGGCAATTCACAGCAGGGGAGGCAACAGAAAAATCAGGCCCAAGGCAGGGGCAGGGACTGCTGTCGTCTTACCTTCTACATAACAAGTGAACAAAGCAGCCAGCGTGGTGTGGAAATGAGCCCAGAGTCCCCAAGGTTAAAAGGCTCCAAGTACGTGTGTGTGTCTGTATGCTGATGTTATGGAGATCCTTAATAATTGCTTTGTAAAAGCTTGACCTTGTGACAAGAATTAGACTCTCACCCATCTCATAATACCCCAAAGTTAACGGTCCTGACTTTTTCTCACAATCTCTTTTCTTTCCCCACCTCATTAGGGATGGATTTTACACACATTCCTTTACAAGCACACGCTTCATTAAGCCTTGTTCATTAATCTCCTCCAAAGGGGTCTTGCTAGCATCCTTGCTTGCCCATATACTTGGCTTCGGAGCTCAATTAACCCTGACACTTGCTCCTGTTGGCAAGATCTTGGGGACAGGGTCCCCCAGACCAAGTGATTTAGTGTGTCAAGGCTCAGGCATCGCTGGGGCTTACAGATGACAGAACTGCCTGACACCAATGCTGTTAAGAACAAATCCCGTGAATAAGGTGTGCAACAGAGCCCCACAGTTGTACACCAGGGAGTGTGAAAATAATTGCTGAGGCTTGGAAAGCAATGAGAACAACACTTTTCCTGCTCTTTTCTTTATTTTTTTTAACATTTAGGTGGTTGTTACAGAAAATAATTGCTGAGGCTTGGAAAGCAATGAGAACAATACTTTTCCTGCTCTTTTCTTTATTTTTTTTAACGTTTAGGTGGTTGTTACAGTTTTTCTGGGATTGACTGTAGGTGCCATTTTCTTTGGACTTAAAAACGACACCTCCGGCCTCCAGAACAGGTGAGTCAGTTCACTCACTGGATTTCCAAAAGCTCCCTCCTTTTTCTGATAGGATACGGGACAGGATAGGATAAGCAACCACTGAGAGCTTTAGGAAACACACCGGCCTCATTAGAGCAAACGTTCCTCCTCAGTACGTAAGGTCGTGCTGCTTTAGCGATGTGGGGCTGAGGGTGGTCTCCTGCCTCCCTGCCCAGCAGCGAGGCAGGAACCCGTCCTGCCCAGCGTGCTGCAGCCTGGCCGAGCCGTCCAGCTGAAGGGAATGATGTTCCTTGGCAGGATGACATCCCTCAGTGCCTGTCAGGCAGCTGAAAATGCACAGCAGCAGCAGACTGCAAGGAACTGCTTCAAAGCACTGACATACCCACCGTCTAGTTTTAAAACACTTATAAAAGTGTGGCAGAAAGGCTTCTTTGTCTTTTATCAGACACATGCCTTGCAGCCAAAGAATTTTTAAACTCTCAGGAAATTAAACTAAAAAAAAAAAAAAGAATTTCAGTTCATTTTCAGGCTTTTGACTGTATCAAAGAACAGACTGTCCCTGCCCTCGTGTAGCAAAATGCTGTGTGTAGCATGTCAGCTTTGCTGTGCCCCACATTTGCAGCCACACGTTTTCCTGGGGGGTCAAACACTGCCACACTCCAGGCACTACGCATGGGCCTGCACATCCGCAGTGGAAAAACCTCATTTGTATCACGTTTCTAACGCTGCCTACCGTTCTGCTGCTTGTAGGGTTGGTGCCATGTTCTTTCTGACCACCAACCAGTGCTTCAGCAGTATTTCAGCTATTGAGCTCTTTGTTGTGGAGAAGAAGATATTTATGTAAGTAAAACCTATTAAAGCATGAACACGGTCTATTGTTAGAGAGGTCACCTGTTTGCTTATCTTCCTGGACATTTAAGAATGGTTTTCAAATTACTTCCCTGTCAGTGCTCCGTGCGTACTCTTAGCCTGTTAGTGAACTGTCTGCAAATCCCCCAAACCATATCTATGATTGCACACGCCTCAGAGTTTTAAATTAATATTTATAGGAAAAAAATCGGTGAACGCCCTATTTTGTGACTTGCTAAGATTGTGACTTGCATTGTGACAACATTAGATAGTGCCTCACTGGACTCTTTAAGGCTGTACAGATTGCACTGCCGAGAAAAGGAAAGTTAATTAAGCATTACTCTCTCTGTTTTGCCAATACAGACCTTTACTAAAAAACATGTGCACAAATATTCATATTGATTTGCATATGAAAACAGCACCATTACTGTAGTGAATGGCTTACTGGATGTTAACATTACAGCCTATCCATGAAAGAGCTTTTTTTTTTTTTTTTTTTTTTTTCCTTTTTCCAGTTTATGCCAGACTTCACTTGTCTCCAAGTTAAAACCAATTTACTTTAGTGATCGGATTTTGTGACATGCTGTATATATTTCTGTGTTCCAGACATGAGTATATCAGTGGGTACTACGGAACAGCTGCATATTTCATCTCAAAGCTAACAGCTGATATGATACCCATGAGGACTTTGCCGAGCATCATCTTCACCTGCATAACATACTTCATGTTAGGCAAGTATTGCCTTCCATGGTTCTGTTACCCCCACACCCCGATTAACAAGGCTCTCACTTGTATATATGTACATGTATACATGTAGATTTATATATGCTAGAGCACTACATTGGCATGGCACCAGTTACTGTGCTTGCCTGCAGCATACCATGCTTTTACGACACACTTCTTAAGATTTGAGCATTCTGATCAGAAGGTGCAGTAGAACACTTTCCTAGCATAAGGTTCTGGGGATATCCCAGAAGTGTGAAAATACAAACCAAATTACAAAATAATCACAGTTCACTTTGATCAGAGTTTTCCCCCCATGGAACAGAAAAGAAGGCAGCATCAGCTGTCATTAGACTCAATCATCTCATTAGACTGTGAAACTGGGGCGCGAGAGACCTTGCTACCAAATCCACAGCTACCAAATACTACTGGCAATTAGGGGAGCTCCCCACTGTAAAAAGTGATATACTCCATAATTGCCACTTATGGAGGCTCACCAGAAATTGCTGCCTTCATAGACAACTCGAGCCATGGAGAAGCCTTCCTTCTCCTTGGCCTACGTGGAGTACCCCCTGTAACTTCTACCACATCTTGTGCAAACTTTCTCCAATGTTACCACAGTTACAGGCACATCCCTTTTTCATCCTGTCCTCTGGTGACAGGGCATGCACATTTTGGATGTCACAGTCCAGCTGCAGTCTTGGGTCTCAACTGCACAGCCTATGCTGCCAGACAGGACATTCTGTAGGCAGCACAGCCCTGTAGAGCTTGCGGTATCGCTTTTGGCAGGATCATACTGAAAACTTTCTTGTTCTGCTCTTTAAGGTTTGAAACCGACAGCAGAAGCCTTCTTTATAATGCTGTTTACCCTGACGATGGTGTCCTACACAGCCACTTCCATGGCTCTAGCCATCGCAACAGGACAGAACGTGGTCACTGTAGCCAACCTATGCGTAACTATCGCGTTTGTTTTCATGATTGTGAGTATCATTATTTACTTCACTAGAGAGAAATCCAAATTACACAGAATTCAACTAAATTCTTAAAAAAAGACTGTGGGGTTGAGTTTGGATTTGTGCTTTCCAAAACAACCTGGGTCTAGGTGCGAGGGCGGTATTCTCAGCGGCTCCGGCAGGCAGAGCACTGCCAGCAGTGTGGAGAAGTGCTCGGAGCGATGTTCTGCGGACATGACTACAACCCCTCGCTCTCCAAGACCACGACTGTACTTGCCCCTGCGCCTGTGGCAGCAGCCACCAGGCAGCTTGGGACTAGAACAGCCGAACCAACAACCAAACCTGCCAGAAGCGGGCTGCCTCCAGCAGAGCCTATGCAGCCGGGGAGTAGGACCACATGGGGCCACGGCTCCAAGCTCGGCAGCAGAAATGCTTCCTTCCCCACCCCACTGCAAGAGCTCCTTCCTTTAGACATGCCTGCCAACTTGGTCTTAGTCTGAGGAAAAGGAGTCAAGAGCTAGAAAATATCATATTAACTGCAACTTGGTTTTGTTTTTGTAATCTATTTTTTTCTACTTTATTTTCATTGACTAGATTTTCTCTGGGCTGCTGGTAAATCTCACGAGCATTGTGTCCTGGCTTTCCTGGCTCAAGTACTTTAGCATCCCTCGATATGGAATGACAGTAAGTGCTGTAGTTTCCTGTGTACTGACATGAAAATGATTTGCTTAGAAGGAAGCCCTTTACTAATGATAGAAGAAATTACAAATGTAATGCATTAATGAGCAAAAGGTAAGCTAGTTAAATACAGCAATCTTCAAGCTTGGTGTGGTGTCTTGAAAGAAGGGCTTCTCATCAAGCAGCACCCACAGCTGTTTAGAAGAGCTAATTTCTATAAGGAAGGACCTCAATGAGAGAGAGAGAGACAAAGCTAACTAATTATGTGCACTGGAACATAAAGGGATGAAAATGATACAGCGTGAAGAACAGTATTGTTGTTATCCCTCAAAAATATTTTTTCTCTTTGCCATCAAACAAACCCACATCAAGCTGACAACTTTTCTCCTATTTTTTGATAATTTAAGGCACGGTGGTGTTTCACTGAGAAGTTGGGGCTGTGATATTCCTGTGCAAAAGCACTCTAACCCAAGGGTGGTGTTACAGCTTACAGACACTCGAGCATTGCGCTGTGTGGATGCATCTCTCGTAACAGAACAGGCACTGTGCTGCTCTTGGTTTTTTTAAAAAAATAAAAAAATAAAAGTAGATTTGGCCAACTTTATAATTATTTATACCATCACACTTTTTATCAATTGAATTATGGCTCAACTTGCTAACTTATCATTCCTTTACCTGCTAATTTCTGTTGTCACTGTTTCTTTTGCTTTAAAAGGCACTACAAATTAATGAACTGTCTGGTCTGAACTTTTGCACCATCAGTAACAACACAGGGTTACCTGGCATGAATGACTTTCAACAGACAATCCCAATGTAAGTATTTGGGCACATTAAAATGAATCCCACCATGAGTCTTAGTCTGTTCATGGACATTTATCAATGACCAGCAGAATTCACAGGAGTTTTTAATATGGAAGACGGACTCTTACTGGGTTTTTGCATTGGTCTGCAGAGAGCAGTCTAAGCTTTGTCACACTTGGTCAACATTAGCCATACCTGCCATTATGCTCTTATCTTTTTTATGCTGTCTTTACTGGAATGCATGTTCACATTATGGTCATGCAGCCTAACAAAATCAGTTTCAGCCTCCTGCATGAAACTGACTGTAGCTACCTGAAAAACAAACTTATAAATAGAAAATAAAACAGCAACATTTAACAGAGGTTTGCCAAGCCTCCTGACACGAAATCAGGGGACAACTTCTAGGGATCTTCTGAAATACTTAAAACAGACAAAGTTTATAAATCTGTTTGTATTTATCTGTAGGTGGTGTACCGGAGACCAGTATCTTAAAAATCAAGGCATTGATGCGAGTACCTGGGGCCTGTGGCAGAATCATGTGGCTCTTGCCTGCATGACAGTAATATTCCTTGCAATTTCATACCTGAAACTCCACTTCATGAAGAAGTTTTCTTAAACCAAGAAATAAAAACTCAGCTGGCTCTGTTCGGCAGCCTGACAAAATGACCATGCAACAGACTTGATTGTTTTTATGCTACCTCCTTTGTACTTTCCTGATTGCAAAGCTCTCTGATGTACTGCTGATCTTTGTGTAACATTAAAGACATAGTGTTAATGTACTTTGCTGAAACATCTGGCACGCTTCACTTCTCTTTATTGCCGTAGCAAGTGCACAAGTCCTCATTTCCTCAGCAAACCACCCAGTCCTTCAGCACGTTCCTGCTCAAAATTTAACAAATGAAACTAACATTTAGTGGCTTCAGCCGACAAAACAAACGGCCCTGTACTCGCTCTCCTCTTTCTTCTGAGGAGATTTCTCAGCGGCACCGTCCCCAGCACCCCGCGCCACGTGGCTCCATAGCAGACAAAAGATGGAAATGATTTCATTTACAGCTTCACCCACACTGAATCATTCACACATTTACAACTCTGAAAAAGTTTCAAAACTCTTAATATAAGGCCAACACAGAAAGTTTTTTAAAAAAACATAATTGGTCACGCTTAGTCACAAATTTATTGCCAGGCCTCAGAAAGTATACATATGCAACCTTATACAGGAAGGTGTTAAATGTGACCTCAATTTTACAGAAAAAAAAATGACAAAGAACACATGCAATAAAATAATACACACAAAAGAGATCCTTGACATTGCAAAAGCCCTGAAAAACTGAGGAAAGCTAACACTTGGAGGATCATTAATATTTCGCTATTTAGTTACTTGAACATACTCAGTTTTTCCAAAATAGGTTATGATCCTGTTAGTTTTAAAAGCAGCCTGCCGGTTTTGCATTACAACATACACTGCCATCCATTTGTACTTTTTGATAAAATAACATTAGTTTTTTTTTTTTAAATAAAAATTTCTTGTACTTATCATGAAATGATCTTCTTATTTTAAAAAAAAAACTACACATTCTTTATTTTTACACTGTTATGGGTGAACCAGAAGTCTGCCTTCAAGCATTTCCACTAACTAGCACCAAATATGAATGAAATAATAGTTTTGTATTACTCAGATGTCCTATTAGTTGATTTTACCACATTTTGATTTTACCATGTATCTATTTTGATTTTATCACATACCTGCTGTTTTGATTTTACCACATATCTGAACAGACAGACTTCCAAATTAACAAAATAAATATACAAATAGAGTATTTCTGGTTTTGTTTTATAGTGAGACAATGAGGCCCAGCCTTGACACAATCTTACAACCCAGTGCTGTGATAAATACTTCTGTATTTAAGCAAGATTTTTTCTACATTATCTTTGTTTTCCACAACAAGCAGCATACGGCTCTGGTTTTGCTATGCATAAAAAGATGAAGTAACCAAACCTAAGTTGCTCCTGTTCCAGCCCTGAATTTGGGATGTGTACATTCCATCTTCATGGCACTTCTGTGCTCAGTATAGGTGCTTGCTACTCAGTGACATTTTCTGCAGACCATAAATACTACTTGCAGTATAAGTTTGAGTCTTTTGCTGTATGGGAGAAAGAAGGGATCAGCTAAACAAACCTCAGGTTTCTCAGCATGGCAGGTCCAGCTGTGTTTTGTGGCTGAACAGGTTTTGAGTTTGGACAGATTTTCACCTTATACACAGAAGCCGGGTGAAGGTGTTAAGGATTCAATGTTAACTCGATCAGGAAGCCAGCTTACTTTGCTTTTACCTCATTTCATTTACTTCTATAGATTCTTTTCAGAATTAAATTTATTAAGTAATCCCTCTCTACACTACTTTCCATATATTGATAGACATACACAAATATATATATTTTATTTACTACTTTCCATATATTGATAGACATACACAAATATATAAAAAACATTTTATTTACACTGACATGATAATTTATATAAATCGAATTGTGGTCTAATTCTTCTTTTAGGAGTCAGGTCCCATCTGCTCTTCCATAATTCTGGAGAAAGGACTGCATTTAAGCCAAAACAGCACATCATTTAGGACAGCCTCACTGGGATAGCTATATCTACGAGTTGTTGCTTATTTCCTTTTTCTTCAAAGTGTGTCCTTTGTTTATGAGGTCTGGGAGAAGAGTCGCAGTATTACTTTGTACTGGGAGATGTGACCATGCCCAGCTTTCTCTCTGCTTTGGTTTTAAGATTTAGCCAATGTCTATTTCTGTGTGCTTTCTGCAAAAATTCATATATAATCATTTACAAGGTATAATTATGTGAACAAAGAGATCACCAATATTTTCTTGCAAAGGAAGATAACTGAAGCTAGGCAGTATTTTCTGTAAGTCTTCTTTGGGACAATATTTATAATGACCTCAAGACTTTGGCCCTTTGCCATTTCTGGTAACACTGGGGCTTTTTTGTTTTATTAGTTATCTGTAGTACCGATGTGACTGCTTTTTACAGACGTTTGTCATAGCGTTAATCTTAGAGCATTCTGTACCCTTTAATTAAATCTTCCATTAGTCATTTTTAATGCCCAGTACCGTTTCAGTTCTTCGCAGGTTACAAATGTGAGCCCAACAACAGTTCTGATTTTTTTTCCTGAACATTACTAATCAAGAATCAATTGCTGTGGCACTGAACAAAATGTACATGTGACATTCTTCCCAATATAAAAGGATGGTTCCTTTTTCTCAAAAAACTGTTTCACAGCTTGAGAATAAGCAATATTAATATTTTATTTGCAAGATGATAATCTATTTCCACTAGTAAAAAGAAAACCATTATTAAGTTAAAAAAAATCCAAAACTGGATTAATCTTTATGCAAGTTTAGGGGATACCTCTAAAAATCAGTACAAGGTTTATATAGACATTGGTAAAAATGTTTTTATATAAATTGTCAGACTAGGCAGACATAAGGAAATGAGGCCCGTTAGAGCATTCTTTTTGAAGATTTCTATTCTCCTTCCTGTTTGCAAGCATTTAAAAGCCTTCCAGCATGTCATCATTTGGTATCTTTCTTAGGTAAAAATAAAAATAAATGCATTTGAGATTTGATTTTTTTTAGCTTTTGTGCTTGCACTCTCCTCAAAATAAAAATAAATAAAATCACCTTGTCATTACATTATTCCATTGAAATACTGAAAAATAGTACATTAAAACTTGGTGAAAAATCCTAAGTGTGTTTACGCATTATTAAAGCACTTGAACTGAAGCAGGGATTCCAGCTTATTTCATGACTTGCATTCATAAATACTTGTGTATACAATCAAGGCTTTACTGCTTGGATCAGAGCTTCTAAGACAGTAACATAGCAATACATTTTAACGATCTAAGAAACCCAAGGATCTTCTTCGCACACTGAGGATATAGCAAGTCCTACGGTTTGTTTTTGAAAGCTCAGTAACACGCTTCCTATAAACTGTATCCAACATCATTAGGCAGGATAGCTAAGAGAAATAGGTGCTGTACAAACAGTGTTAAATACAAACACTTCATTTCTTTACCAACTTCCTTGATAGCTGTAGTATTACCAACTTGTGAGGCATACTGAGATGATAATATGGTTTTAAAAATGCCTTCTTCCTGCCTCATTCAGGTCTCTGTCTCATGGAATTACCCCAACATAAATTTCTCTTTTGATTCCTTGCTTTGTGCAGAAAGCTGCAGAGATGTGAACAAAGAAAGCTAACAGAGCTTTCATTAGTACCATTTTCCATTTACATTTTTTTCTTAACAATAAAATTAGTCAGCAAGGTTCTTGCTGAACTCATCAGTAATGATTGTATTGCTTTGATAATTTACTGATGGAAAAAAAAAAAAGCCTTCAGAGTACCAAAGCTGCCAGTCAATGCTTCTTACCTGTAGTTTACTTACATATTTTTCCTTTTTAAGTAGAAGATAACGCTGAGGAGATAAACAGAAATGGGTTCTTGCAAAGCAATCAGCAGAAGAGTACTGCAGGTCCTTGTACAACACAGAAACAAAAGGAAAATTAGGGAAGCTTTTTCTGGAGGAGAAAAAATAATCCATCAGCCCAAATAAAAAATAAATTAATTTTTTTAAAAAATGCACCAAAAAACCACTGGAGATAAAAAAAATATGTAGTCACTATCACATGTACCTTGAAGAGCAATGGAAGGGGGAAAAAAAGTCAAGAAGAATTAAAAAAAAAAGAAATTACTAGCAGTAGGGCAATGAGCCCAGAGTCCCCAAGGTTAAAAGGCTCCAAGTACGTGTGTGTGTCTGTCTGTATGCTGATATTATGGAGATCCTTAATAATTGCTTTGTAAAAGCTTGACCTTGTGACAAGAATTAGACTCTCACCCATCTCATAATACCCCAAAGTTAACGGTCCTGACTTTTTCTCACAATCTCTTTTCTTCCCCCACCTCGTTAGGGATGGATTTTACACGCATTCCTTTACAAGCACACGCTTCATTAAGCCTTGTTCATTAATCTCCTCCAAAGGGGTTTTGCTAGGATCCTTGCTTGCCCATACACTTGGCTTCGGAGCTCAATTAACCCTGACACTTGCTCCTGTCAGCAAGATCTTGGGGACAGGGTCCCCCAGACCAAGTGATTTAGTGTGTTAAGGCTCAGGCATCGCTGGGGCTTACAGATGGCAGAACTGCCTGATACCGTTGTTTTTGCTGAGGTTTGTCATACATACTTAAACAACTGCAATGTAAAAATGTAATCATTCTGATTATGTCACTAACTTGATTGAAAATGTGTTTTTGTGTATAAAAATGCCTGTTGCGGTTTCTTGACATTGAAGAGTAAGTGATTTAATCTGGATTCTAGGAAACTTTAAAAGACTTACTTGTTCAAGGTTTTATTAATTTTAATCAGAATACATTATCAAGCTTTGCTGAGAATTTGCTGTATTGTAGCCCATGGAATTTCAGGCTGAGTTTTCAAAATTTTAGTTCTTACAACTTTGGAAATACATTTAAGTATTACCAATATAGAAAATCAACTGCCTATTAATTCTTATTGTGTACTACTACTATTGATTTTTGTTATAAAGTTAAGAAGGTTACTGATTTGAAAGTATTTTGTCCCAATTACAGACTAACAGCCTTTATTGACTATGCAAATGGTCTGAGTCTCAAAAACTGCTAGAAGAGAGAATTGCCTTGCAAATAAAAAATTACACTGCTATGCTACAATTTCACCTCCCAGTTTGAAAAAAAATCCAGAGCTTCATAAATCCATTTTTGTTGTTTGTTCATATGTATTTGTATTTCTCTTTTGGTGTGGTTACTATAGCTTTCAACAAGATCTTAATTTTAGTTAAATACATATTTATTACTTTGTTATTTACTTTTCTAGGGATAATTGTTGTAGACATTTTTAACGTCTGGTTTACAGATTCTCTCTGTGTTGCTGATAAATATATTAAGTACTGGAATTTTTCTTTCCTGGATAAAATATTTCAGTATTCCTCACTATAGCCCAACAGTTCTAGGTTTTCTACACACTGTATTAAAATAGTCTTCTAAAAGGGACCCTCATTGAATTCTATGGAGGAAAAAAAGCAATGATTTACTGACACTACATGCTAAATGCTATTTTTTGTAAACATCAACTTGTCTCTTGAAGGTTTGGTCAAGTGCAATCACTGTCTCAGCATTTATCTGTGTATTTTCACAAAAATGGTATAGCACAGCATGAGAGAGCACAATCTCAAAATGGAAATAGCAGCAGTGCTAACAAGGACTCAAGTTAGATCTATGAATCTTCCATGCTACCCATTTTTATTTTCTCAATAATCTACTATGTGTTTGTGTGATTATCATTCTTACAAATGCAAATAACTTCGTTCATCCTAAATATTTCACATTTTTTAATTAAAAAAGTTCTCTTTCTGTCAGACAGAACTTACATTCATCTCACTGCTAGCTATCGAAAAAGGCAAATGTCTTCTAAGCATAAAGTAAACAGTTTCTCTCCACATCTCATTCTCCCTCCTTCTGCTTGTGGGAATGAATTCAGAAGAATTATGTGGCTCTTACCCCAAACATGCATCTCAGGCTGTGCTTTCTGAAGAAATTTTCCAAAGTCAGCAATACTACAGCAAACACACAGCATTCGCTAAGAAAGCTTCCCTCTTACCATGCTCTGTGGCTTTTATAGTGCACTGACTAGAGGCTTAATACTTAAACTCAGTATGTGTGACTTTCATTAAAGACTGTGATGATTTCACATTAAGCACTCAATTCTCATTAATACGGTTTACTTTTTTGCTGGTGAGACAGTTGCCTACTCTTTGCTGCCCGGGCAGAACTATGGAGCTTGTCTGTGAGCCTGGGGTTTCCAAGGTGCATGCAACCCTCCAGATGTAGGATCGTCTGAAACAAAGGGAAAAATTAAGGGGAGAAGAAAAAAAGAGTAATGGAGTTAGCTTAAACAGCAATTGTGAAGTACTAAAGGGACAGAGTTATTAGCAGTCAGAGCTGCTACCTGAAATAGCAGAAGATAGATTTATGCAGATATAAAGTGAAGCATTAAGGAAAGCATTGTTTGAGCAATGAAGCAGTTGGATCAACCCAGTCCTCTCTGCTCATTTACAGCCTATACTTCCTTTTACCATTATTATTTCTTTTGAGGGTAAGGTGTGATAAGATACAAGTAATATTCACATACAAAAATAGCATTCTTAATGTCTCATTACAAATAATCCACATGTATGGCACAATATTGGCTTTACAGATTATATAAGAAGTTTATTAGGAAGTAAAGTGCTCAGTTTTACAGATCAATACATTCTTGATCATTGTAGAAGGCTTGCATAATTAATAGCTTCCTAATAAGACCAAACACTGTACATTTATTTCCTATGCAAACCTTGCCTTATTACTAACTGACAAATGATATTAGAATCTAAAATTTAAAAATGAAATAATAAAAATGTTCAAAACATTTGTCAAGTGCCCATGCACTTACTGCAAGGCCTATTGTCAACACACACGGGTACCCCATGAAAACTTAATGCACTTCAAGATGAAGTTTGTTATTAAGTAACGACACGTTACAGAAATATACCTCAACAAATACAGCTATGAATGCACATATTTTCATTTTCATAATAAACATATACTACAAATAAAAAGGAGCTGCATGATTGAAATGTACATTTTCAAATACATACTTTTTACAGGCCAGCTATTTCAAACCATACTGCCAGGTCTCTCTTGTCAGAGAGCACCAATTTTTTCCTAGTGCAGGACAAAAAAAACCACCATAGAAACAAAAAGCCCTCCATAAGTCTCACAATCTGTTTTCCCACTTTGTTCCGTTCTTGAGCCACAGCTACCAAGAAATTCCAGTCACCACACTGAACTTCCTCCTGCTCTACCTTTTATTAAGTAAGTTTCTGTGCATAGGGTTTCTCGTAAACTTAAAAACAGGAATAGGCATAAAGTCTTATTTAGTTTTTGCACGTTCTCTGATTAGAGGGAATGCATTTTGTGTATGTCCAGGCAACGCTGTGATAAAAGCATATGCAAAATGTAGCTTTGCCCACATAGCACCACTGCAAGAAGTAGTACTAGCCTCTGGCAACAACTTCAGTTTGAAACAAAAATACACAAATATAACATAAATATGCTATTTTTACTTCGCTAAATAGGCATTTTTCCTCTATATCTCCTACTAATAGGTAAAGATGTGTTTGATTATGTAGCTTTCTGCTTTCCTTTAAGCCAACTGTATGAATTTAAATACAAGACAACTGCCATCTTCAGGATAAAAACACAAGTGGCAGCCTCTCTCCTAAACCAACAAACCATAGACTGAAACAGGCTGCTAGGCAAAACCACGCACACTGTGCTTCAGTGCCTTCTAGAGGAAAACAACATAATTTGTGGCGTGCCTTCTTTCAAAAACAAAGCATCTGTGACATGGAAAGCACAGAAAATTAAATACTAAAAATCACTGGCTACACTAAAAACAACTTTCTAAAGAAATCGTTGAATCCCTGGAGAAAAGAATATGTAAAAGCGTATCTAGTAATTTTACAAGCAGATCTGCTAAATGTAAATACAGGCTAGTACCAATAGGTGAGATGTGCTTCACAGAACTTTGCAGAGCACTTGATTGGGTTTTCCCTACCACTGGGCTCCCTTCTCATCCAAGGAAGAGTTAGCATTTTTCAATCATGTGTGATTTTAAATAATGTGTTTTCTGCCAAGTTATTGTGTTTACCTAAAGAAGTGAGGAATGTTTATCCCAATAACACGTAGATCCTCAAAACATGGCACTAAAAATGGGCACTGTACAACAGGGCTGAAGACGATCACATCAACTGGGTGTAAGAAGGCAATTCTCAAACATTACTTTTAAAATGCTAATGAAATGGAGGGAGGCAAAACATATACGGTTCTATTACAGAATGATCTGATTAACAGGTGTACAAACTCAGTGCACTTTCTTATGTTTAAAGACATGTAATATCTCTCAATAATAGGAAAAAATGGCCATTTTAAAGTAAAATGTTAGTACACCAAGAACAACTCTGGAAAAATATACAAAAACTAGAGTTAAAATAAAAAGATGTTGATCTGTCTCTTTGAAAAGCTTTAGTTAAAATGAATGAGACAATAAACTAGTGCCATTTTCTTTAAAAAATGTTTTGAAAAACTTTAAAAAATTCTGTTTTTCCAATAGAAAGCAGAAAACCCACAGCTCTTCATTTGAATGGTTTAGCTAGAGCACATTTTGTCTAAAGCTTGCTTTCCTCATGAAGCTGTTTCCAATAACACACGTATCAGAATTCTGTCTGGGCAGATTTCCTCTTGCATTTTCGTTTCCAAGGCTAGCAGGCTGGCTGTTGGAGACTTTAGCCTCACGTGTGGCTTATGTAGGTCTGATAATGCCTTATGAAGAGAGTGTTTCTTCCTACACACCACTGGAGCTTTCCGTCAGTGGTCTGATCAGAATGGTCACCTTAAGCTGGGGAACAGTGGAGTCAGGTGTTTGCTGCCTTAATACTGGCCCCAAACCACCAAGCCAATCCTACACATGGATGTTATTCCCCCCGTTCCCTCCTCCCCCATCAATACCATCCGACTGCGAGGAAGATGGCCGCGAGTTCCTTGAACGAGGCTGGCCGTTCAGTCCAAGCGGTGTTCCCAAACGATGGCTCATTTGGGATGCCGTATCATCTGATTCCCACCGCTCCAGCTCCTCTCGCACGAGCCGCTCCATTTGTTCCCTGTGGATTTCATTGTCACGACCCAGTCTTTCATCCTAAACAGATACAAGATGCAAGATGGAAGTGCAGTTTCCAAACTGCAGCCTCACCAAAATCCTATGCGATACAGGAAATCCCTATAGCACTCAAGTATTCCGAGAGGCTAGAGGCAAATCACAGCTACTGCAGTAACTGGCTTTCTTTCCACTAACGCAGCTCCCGGGTTGTCCCCTTCACTTATGAAAGCATAATTTGTATTACACTTTTTAATATGCAGGGACACTGCATTCATGTAGAAAACAAGTTCTGACACTAAATAAGCCATACCGGCTGTGACCAGCAGGTGACGGCACAGGCCAGAGCGGGGTTACTTACCTCTGTCACTCCGTCCAACAGTCTTCCCAACACATCTCTCCTTTTCAGTTTGGCTCTCTCCATGGCTTCAAGCTTCACAATAACCGCATCGATCTTGGACACGATACTGCCGATTGAATGCTCCATGCGATCAACCCGCCTCATGAGTCTGAGGGCAATAAGCAATAATTTCAACTTATTAAACTATGTTGAACTGCTTAGTAAGCTTAGAAGCCTCGAGATTTTACTACTAGAAAAAAAAAAATAGTAGTAGTTTTCTGGCATTATTCTAACATGGCTATTTTCTCTGTTGTTTCAGTGACCAGGTTTTCACTTTCTTTTTTTGAGAGGTGGGAGGCAAGAGACAGATTCCCATGAGCCTCTCTAAAATACTTACAATTCAAATATTACTTGAAAGCTACAGGTGACTTCAGCACCTGAAGAAAACTGACTTTTACTGAATTATTTGACTAATATCCAGTTATAGGAGAGACTACAACGTGCCTTACATAAAAATCTCCCACGGGAAGCCCCACCGTGTAGTTTTGCTCCCCTAGGAGGCTCAACTTACACTTGGAACTCTTCGTAGGAAACCCCACTAGAGCTGCTGCCCCTCCTCCTCGAGCTGTGCCCACTGTCTTCATCCTCATCCTCCTCAGAGTCATCCAAGCTCCGGGGGAAGCTGCGGCTGCTTAGAGGACGTGGCAGAGAGCTCCTGTCCAGGTCCAGATCCTCCTTTAGGGCAACACAACCCGCAGACAGGGAAGATATAAAGACTTGTCACCTGTGCACTGGGGAGGCCAAAGACCTCCACCTTGCCATTTTACAGTTCTGCTAAGACAGCCAGGGTAGAGAGCAAATGCAAAAGGAAACAAAAGTTTTATTCTGGGCAGCCAACCAGCACAGGGAGCAGATTGGCTGACGGTGCTGATGGCAAGCTATTCCTAATGCTGAGCTCACCCTCTCTTTCTCCAAGTCATCTCTCATCTGCTGGTGTTCATGCTCTGTCAACTCCTGGTCCCCATCCTGATCATATTTGGTAAATATTGCTTCAATCTCTGCATCAGTGTGGCCCTTCCTAAAAAAGCAATAAAAACAGAACCCTTACTTTTCATTTTCAGATGCTAAATCAACTTAATGTGCTGGAAAAGCAATTCACTCCCAATGAACTTTCATCCCCAAACAATAGGCACAATGAACCCAGAGCTGCCCATAAATTCTACCCCACCAGGTATACAAAACACTGACCACAACAAAGTTCAGCCCTCACTTTTCATTACCCAATGGCACAAACCTCCCCTGACCTTCACCCTGATCCTTCCCAACCATCCCTGACTTCTGAAAGACATTGCAGAAGCAAGAGTAACTTGCCCGAAAGACTTCACATCATACGTCCGGGCACACGACTCAAGATTAAAAGCAACAGCTTCCTTACCCTTTTAGATCTTGCCGGAGTTCATCAAAATTTAGTTTCCCCCCGCCTTGTCGTAGGCTTTCTGAAATGTCATCAACAGTAGTTTTCTTCAGTTTAAGTTTGACCATGGCTTTGTTGTAGCCCTAAAAGAAAAAAATGAGATGTCATGTTTTACTTGGTGTGAAGCATTAGCACTTGATTTCCAATAGACTTTTTTTGTGGATTACCAAAATCTACTAGCGTACACAAGCATTAAGTGTGTTCCAAAATCTCTGCCTTTTCCTCCAGTTTACCCATTTTTTATTTCAGTGCTTAAACTAACAACATGAAAATACCCCTGCAGCTAGAATTAAGGCTTTTATCATTCAATTGGCACTGCAGATCAGTAGGAATACATTATTTCAAGACACCTTTGGCAGCTACTGACAGTTAAGTGACAGTTTTAAACAAAGCTGACAAACTGGGTACAGCTTATATTGGTCATTTTGCTTCCCTCATTCTTCAGCTGTACGAATGATTTCTAAAAACAATCCTCATTCCAACAAAGTAAGATTTCTCATTTTTCCCTGCTCTGTTTGAACAACCAGTTCCCAAGTTTAAAACACTGAATCACTGCTCATGCTAAGTGTGTGTTTAGACATTTCTGACCATGGTACAGCACCGCACCACCCATGCCAGAGCACATGCAGGTGCATGTGGTTTTTCCTAAACTGAGATTCAGGTTGAGTTTTTAATTCTGTATTTGAAAACCTTACTGGCAGCTGCCCTGGGAGCTCCCAGTAATGTAAAACAAGACTTGACTCATCTTATACCCTGGTATGAAATAACTTGGAATTCTGTGCCCAAACAAAATGGCACTTCAGCTTCATCAAGTGCGTATCTCTCCATATACCTAGACAGACATATCCTGATTCATATTCACTAAAGGCTGATCCTTTGACACAAAGTCTCAGATTGCCAAAAATATGTTATGATGCCAAGCTTTCATTGTTTAATTTACACTCAACTCACACATTTATTTTAACTAGAAGATGCGTAAATTCATCAGCTGTTGCCAGCTTTACTCTTTAGTTTCTATAGTGTTTTCTGGATTAAGTTCAGATGTGAGGAATGAGACGTGAAACAAAACATTATTTTACCTTTCTAATAAGGTCAGACAGTTCCATCTCTGCCTTCTGTTGTGCCATATCCGATTTGACTTCAGAATACGTATCATTGATAATGGCCAAAAACATGTTCTGGTCATGGAAGAAATTAAAAAGACGCTTAAAAAATCTCCACAAGTCCAAATCCTTCATGTGCAGACCTACAAATCTGTTTTGTGTTTATTTTTTTAAAGGGGTCAGGAGAAAATGGTGCCATATTTAAAAAGCAGTGACACCAAGTGCTTAAGGTATTGAATTACAATGCCCTTCAGCTTTTAATCAGAATTACTGATAATTAACTTGAGGAATTTGTTTCTAAAGAGGGTTCATACCTACACACAGTGGTGCCAATAAAATGTGTTCTACCTGCAGAGGGTCCAACTTGTACCTAAAACATCTGAGAATTCATCTAGGCATTACAGCTGGCAATAAAAATGCCATGGAGATGCAAGTCAATTACTCATCCCCTAATAACCAGCACAAACACAAGGATCTTACCCTGTTACAGCCCTGCTTGTGGTTCAGAACAAAGATAAGAACAAAAAGATGTCAAATCAGACACTTGGCATGCTTGTCACCAACTCTGACATGACTTCGGTGTCTTGTTCAGAGAAGAGAAAGAAGTGGTCTCGCTGCTCCTGTGCCCAGCATTTTACTAGACCCGTGCAGCCATTACTGAAAGTGTCCTGATGACTGTGGAATACACATGACTGAACTGCAAGCTGGACATTCGAGTCCAAAAAGACTCAACATATATACCATACATATGGTATATTCAATGTGCCACTCTTGTGGAAGAGCTTTGTTAACATTATTTCAGATATTAAAAAAATTCTTTTAGAATAATAGTTTTCCAGTGTCATATTGTTATACATTCTGGTCTAACACCAGAAAAAAGAGATACCTGGGCTACTGTCTATTTTGCTTTCAGCTGCCCTAATAAAAGTGTTAAGGATGCTGCTTTCTGCCTGTCTTCCCTAACTTTATTTCCAGGTCTACACCTGGTCTCAAGAAGTTTTCACCAACAGATCCCTCTACCTAAATTACAGCATGTGCACGTTAATAAATACACAAACTGCAGTGTCTGCTGTGCCTTCACATTCCAGAGATTTTCTGCTATCCCTTAGAAAAAAAAAAAAATGTTTCTTTCCCTTTCTGGCCTCTGCACCTCTGGATTTTTAGAGGTGATTCAAAGCACCTGCCTCATGCACTTCTTTGGTCAGAGTAACCCATGCATTATTTTCCAGCTGCCTCCTGTTGACTACCACTTCTTCTCATCCAAAAAACAAACAAGAACTCACTAATGACAAGGGTCATTAGGTCCGTCTGCGAGTTAGGATGATACATGACTGCTGTACAATTTTAGGTTAGTAAAATCCTGTTTTAGTTGTTGCCACCTTATCAAATCACCAGAAGACACAGCGTTCTGGGAACAATCTGAGGACATCTTGCTTACAGAAGTTTCAGCCTGGAGATACCATTAGAAACCAGATTACTGTATAGCAATGCTAGTACCAAACTACTGGTAAGCTACATACAGGTAGAAGATACTGGGACTCTTAACTTATATTGACAAAATAAAGAAATGGTTTTACTTGATGTCCTGGGTCTCGGAGGTCTTTCTCCCTCCACCTTTTGGTATTTAACTTTTATTAACAAGACTAATATGAATTCAACACTACTGTGAACAGAGAGTATACAAACGATGGCTACTCGCTACTAATATCTGTACTGTGTGAATTTCATTGAGACACTCATGTCTACATAGTGCTTCTCAGATAAGCTGAGCCTCCTAAAATGGTGTTTGTCTAGAAGTACAGGGGTAATCTGCAGGGGAAGGAGAACCCCAAATTGTTTTATGGAAATAAAGAATTGGTCCAGCTCTGCCCTGGAAAAGGAAGACAGGATATGGGCTTGCTGTGTATACAAGCTAGGCACTGCTTAGAATTATAAATGAAAAATTTTTCATAATAAATAAAAAAAATAAACCAACAATGTGGAGCACTATAAGGGAGTGACAAGAAATACACAACACATATCTACTTTAAAGGAAATAAAAAGCAAAAAGTGTAGTGGAAGATGATGTAAGAACACAAATGTGCCCCAAGTAGCAGTATGAATCCAAGAACAAGAGATGCAAAAATGGCCGTAAAAAGAAACTTGCCACCTACCCACCCCATGTAAACAAAGGCGTACATACCAAAAGAATGAAGAACATAAAGAACACAAATGTAGTGAAATAAATTGGTCCCAAAACTCGATTAGCTTCTTCAACCTCTGTGAAGTTGAAGTCTCCCAGAATGATGCGGAACTGAGTAAATCTTTAAAAACAAAACACATCCAGGAGTTGAGAAAAACACTTTTGGAGCTGTGCACCTGTCAATCTATTTCACTGTAAGTCAGATGGGCAGCAGAGAGGTCTGCACTACTGTAATACTTCATCAGACATTGCCAAGTCAGTTTCTCAAACCCACCTTTAAGCAAAACCAAACCTGTGATCAGATACAACACATGAAGCATAACTAAGGTGGTTATTTCTGGCTTTTGGTCACAACTGACATTGGCAGCAACAGGAAGCAAAGAAAAACAATGACCCAAGCCTGTCCCTCTCCTATCCCTCACATTTGTAAAATCCCAGCTGTTTCCTTCTAAAGCTGCCTCTGCCTCTCTACAGGAAACATTTTGCTCCCTATGCCCCACTGTAAGGGGGGGGGGGGAAATCTGTCAAAACTACTTGGTAATTACCACACTTAAAATCAGGTTGTTGTACCAAACCAATACAGGGGAAATTGATTTGCTGCCCTACACTGAGTCCAACCTCACTCATGGATTCTCGCAGACACGTAAAAATGACTAAGCATTTCTAAAAAGCAGCTACTGAGCTACACCAGCAGTGAGATGCCTACAGCTTATCTCTTTAGATAGATGTTACAGGATTTCTTTGGTCTCTGCTGAGGTGTACTGTGAAATTCTTTGCATTTTTTAATTATTTTACTTACATACAGTCCTGGAAAGTGCTGAAATCATCGATCTGGGTACCAAAGACAAGATAGGCCAACTGAGCATATGCCAAGAAAATAATAAAAAACATAATAGCGAAGCCAATGACATCTTTGACACAGCGAGACATGGTAGTGGATAACTGACTCATCGTTCTGTTGAAGTTCACAAATTTGAAAAGCTGTTAATAGAAAAAAGGAAAAAAAATGTGAAGACTAGTAAGACAGTTTCTCATCACAACTGCTCTCTGGCTTTTTACACGAGACGCCTTACCAAATTTGACAAAGTCAGGTAACTTATTTTCAGAAATATACATTGCTTCCAAAAAAAACACTAGGCTTGAAATGTGAAGAAAAAAACCTGTGAGAAAACCAACTTCCACTTGCGCTCCTATTTGAAACCCTAGCTTCAGAGCAGTGCTACTGATATACTTCCAAAAGCCTATTTATTTATCTTTACATTCTTTCAGAATGAAATAGAAAAACGTGAGGAAACACGATCTCACAGCCGGCCTTGCTTTGAGCTGGTTGTTGGATGAAAAACCTCCTGAAGTCCCCTTAAACCTGCATAATTCTGTTTCTCTGCAGCTCTGCAGTTAGTTATTTCTAATAATAAGCTGCTTTCTTTTTACACAGTGATGCAAAAATTGCATGCAACTTTGACCTACAAAACAGCAGGAGACTGGAAAACTTGCTTGATAATTTAAGTATCAATTTGGAATATCTTAGCTGAAATGCATTTATTGTTGGTCTTAAGTTTTCCACGGCTAGACAATTCATAAACTTCATGTTCCCCTGCAATTTTTACATGCAGAGGACAAAAAGGTCAGGAAGACAAGTAGCACTAGAAAGGAAAAATTAAAATGGAAAAAGTTAAACAAAAGCAACATATCTAATGTTGGTATGAATTGGACTAGCTTTCCCACATTTGACTTGAATCAGACACTACCAACACTTCTACCAATACAGAAGTTTTGCAAACATAAAATGAGTATAGTTAAGCCAATCCAGGTAAAAGCAGTATCCAGTACCAAGTCCTGATTTGTCAATTCAGGAATAATGAGAACATTTCCTCACATTCCTGCTGTGACAAAGCACCACAGACTGCATCTTCAGGACTTAAATGAGGGCTGAATAAAGCAGAAAGAGAATTATAACCTTGTTTTTAATCTGCAAGAAGGTACACTTGTGCTCTCTATCTGTCCCATGACCAATTTTAGGAGAACATGGTGAAACTGAAAGAAATAGATGACATGACATTCAGAACACTCTGAAACCTTACATCCTGATTTTAGAATAAGGATGGGAAACTTGGAGTTACCTTAATCCAGACAAAAAACACAGTGACTGCGGCAATGTTGTTGAATTGCATTTGCCAATAGGCCAAGGGTTCAAAGTTGGGGAATGAGTTCTGATCTTCCAGCAGCTTCTTCAGGAGCATATCAACAGTTGAAGTCCTGTAGATGCTAATTCCTATAGCTGCCACAGAGAGCTAAGCACAAGAGAAATGAATGTGTGAAAGGTGATGACAGTTTTAAAACACCTTGTTTTAGCCTAAAATATTCACAAATAGGATGATGGCACTATCTTTTAAACCCACTATGAATGCAGTGCCATTAACATCTCCCACAGAATGCATTTCAGAAAACAATTTCAGGCTTAATATAAAGATTACCTACCACGATGATAAGAATATCAAGACAATTCCAAAGACTTCTGAAGTAGTGCAATCTATGAATGTGAATTTCTAATATCTCTTCCACCATATAGTAGAGAACAAAGAGACAAAATGCCATTTCACAGGCTGCCAGGAAAAAATCAAAAGTGGAGATGTAGTGAATCAGCTTCACTGGCTGAAACTGCCAAGACGTAAGAAGGCCTCCAGTTGCTGGAAACTCCACTAACAACCTGCATTTGGAAAAGAAAAAAAAAAAGCTTCATTTAAACAGTGTCCACAAAAAGCACTATTAAAGAAACTTGGTTTTATTTATATTATTATTTAAATCAAGTGGAAATAGGCAAAAGCCCACACATGCTTCAAAGAAGTCTTCATACAGTTGAGTAAACCCAACTACTGCTCCCTCAATTCTAACTAAAATCCAAAGCATTTCAGAAACAGTGAAGGAATACATAAAGAGCTGCCTGCATTTCCAGCTCTCACACCACGTAAAGACTGGTGTTGCACCAGTTGGTGTACTCTACCTATGTAGTTTAATAACCTGGGAAGTCATGAAAACTGCACCCAAACTGTTGTGGCACCAGGAAAATCCGAACTGCCTCCAGATGCTGAGTGCAGCCACAACGTGCAGTCCCACTTCCTGGACAGGGAGGCATGCCACCTCACTACTCTGGAACAAGCTCTCCTTGATGTCTCCTTTGACTCCAAAACGCATGCTTACCCATGCTCTTAAAACCAAGCAATCAGAAGAAAATGCCAGGCCCACAACCTACATCATGCCATGTGAACGCCACTGGTGTTTCTGTGCATACCTTACAACGCAGAATAGGTTGATGTTTGCGTTGTATACGGAGAAATCAATGAAAGCTGCTCTGGTCCCTCTGTCCAGCCACAGGTTCTTCTTAAGGCTGGCAATCTGCACAGCTGTCACTTCCCTGCTCCTTGAGAGGTCTTGGTAATAACCAGCCCCGCTGTACGTGGCGAGCAAGCCCCAGTGGCTGCTCCCATTCAAATCCTTCTCGTTGGTGTATGTCCAACTAGTTCAGAAGTAGTGAGACAGAGCATGTTAATTTTTCCACTTTCAACTTACAATTAACAAAACAAATAAAATCTGACCAAAAAAAACACACCAGCAAGTTTGGTAAGGTTACTTCAGGAGCAGACTTCACAGTTTGCTGGATTTAGGTAGCTTTACAAACTGGATTTTAGCTGGCTTTACAGACAGAACATAAAGCAGTTCCAGAGTTGCCCCTGAGAAGTGACTAACCATACAATTCAGCATAACCCAATCAGAAAAAACATACATCTACGTGACAAAGAGTACTACGTACGCTGTCCCGTTTCGAAGCCCAAAAGGTGCAGTATCTTCATTAGCTACGGAATAGACATCGTAGCAGTCTTTGATTTCATCCTTTAGATCCTCGGGTATCGAGCACGAACCATTTCTCACTTTCAGCTGCCGAATGCGAGGCACCCCTAGAAGCAGGTTCTCATAATAAATGAAGCTTTTGTTTTCTGCCATGGTTTTGTTGTTGTACCACATATCCCAGTAAAGACCATCCAGCAGAGGGCCTTCTGTGAACTGTGGAGGAAGACAGAATTTTAGTTCCCATGTTGCCAACACTGTTTTTATACATCTTAATTCTGTGGAAATGTAAGAGTATTTTTTTTAATGTTAAGGCAAAGGTCTTACTGTTAGCTGTCCTCCAGAGACGCTCCCCAGCCCTGCCCTGCCCTACTAGCATTACCTAGCCTAGCATTACCTTCACATATTGAAGGCCAACTTTGTTCCATCGCTTTGACAAAGAGCTCTTCGTGAACCAACCCCATCATGCTAGAAAAAAAGAGCTTGCAGATTGAATTTACAGACCATGACAGGAGAAACAAGTCAGAGCAACAGCAAGATAACAACTTGTTTATAATATTACCTTCCAGAAGTCATCCATTGTGGACAATGTTTTGAAGTCAGTTTTCTCCATTTTCGAGACAGGTGTTTCCAGGAAGAGCTGTGACATAACCCTTGTGTAGTAATACATACTGGAACTCACTGTCCCGTAAGTCACTGCAAGAGATTTGGGTAGAGGGGGAGAGGTAAAAGGGGGCAGGGGGAAGACAAAGACAAAGAGTAGCTATTTGCTTGTTCTGGATAGATCGGGTTGCACTTGCATAGATTCTGCACTAAAAAGTCTAAGTTTCAGTACAAAACCCAAACCAAGCAGCAACTGTCTGTCAGCTGTGATTACAACATAAAAGGCAGCAAAAAACAAATCGATGAACCAGTTCAGAACACACAGTTCTCTTCTCCTTCCCACACCTTGCTTGTCATTAATGCTCCTACAAAACCCAACATCAAGAACCACAAAGGCAGGACTCGGCAGCCTGAAGGGAGGCAGCCATTCGAGGTGTCCTGAGCTATCCAAAGCTTCGGCAGAGAGCTGGAACAGTCGATGCAAGGCGCTGGAAGAACCATGTGCTGCCAGGCCAGTGTATGTCATAAAATGACATACAAAGCCCTGACGGCTTGAGGAAGCAGTCTTTGGCACTGGTACTGCTACTGCCTATAAATACTTAAAACCATTTCAAGGCTAAAACCCAGAGAAGCCTGAAAGATCACATCTACGGTGAACAATTTTCATCTGTTTTCACAAACTAACAGAAATTTATTATAGGGATGAAAGCATGTTTTCTTTAGCAAGAACAAGAACTATTTTTAATAAGTGTCTCCTGCTGCGTGGCACGTTGCATGTGAGCCTCAGTTGTGGAATACCTGGATTGTCTCAAAAATAAATCACACAAGGATTGCTAATAGCACTTAGCCAGAAGCAGAAAGCACCCTCCTAAGGCGTACACATTTGGCATACTACACTTTTCCCCACATTCTGCTACCAGAAATATTTTCTACAGCAGAATGAATTATGAACAGCCTATAAGCAAGCTTTTCCCACCAAAGACAAATGTGTTTTCATTCAAGTCCCTCATGCTACACCTCTCCCAGTGGCTGAGCCACAAGCAGCCTTACATTCCCTTGTCCATAAACCTGCACCAAGCACTCCTAAATGTCTCAGGAAGGAAATAAACATTAGAGTTAGTACATAATCATTCGTGCTGTACATCACCTAAACAGCTGTGAGTTGTGTCATCAGAATAACGTTTGTGGTTTGTGTTTTTTTTGTGTGTGATTTTTTTTTTGTTTTGTTTTTTGTTTTAGTAATTGTGCTGGACAAGCAAGGCACTCACTCCTGGAGTTGTTTTTTTTGTTTGTTTGATTGACTGTCTTCAGGGGAAAAAAAAGTTTTAATTCCCCAGAAATAACAACAGCATATAAATAACAACCTTGCCCTGCTAGAGCTGATCAAAAATGGCAACTTGAATGCCATTTACACTGTGGACATCTAGAACAGAACTGCACATGCTAAGAACTGGGGGTAACCCACCAGGTTACACTAACTTAATGCAAACAGATTTTTGTTTTTCTCACTAGTACCCAAGTAAAACATCTATTTCATCAACAACACATCAAGTTTTATTTTGCGCTGACTTGATGATTGTTATGCAAATATACAAACACACCTTGTTTTGGCAATTAATATATAAAAAAATAAAGATTCAAATCTAAGTTTGTATGCCCAGAAAAACAAAAAACAAACAAACAAAAAAAACTGCCCTCCGATCTGTTACGTTACATCTTAAAGCCCATTTTGGGTCCATGAACATTATGTGCATTAGGCTGGAGATTCATCAAGCTCCTCACTTCTGTTTTTCTGAAGTGTGTCTTTAGTAAAATTGACTAATAATATCTTGTGTGGACTCTAGAGTACGTACCTAAAACCAGTCATGTGCTTAAAAAACAAATAAAATATTTTTTTAAGAAGTGGGTTGAGGTTTGCATTCTGCTTCCTCTCTAGGTGGTCAGTGAGATTGCAAACCTTGAACCAGACAGCCATGTCTCAGGTACTTGGACGTAACACTCATAAGCACAGCCTTACTGTGTTTCGTATGACAGATAACAAAACAAATGACGTTTAAATCATGCATGTCTCCAGTGATCCACATACACTTGAGCATAAGGAACCACATGCATTAATGCTGAAGGGTACTTACGGACACACAAGACCACGAGGAAAATCATGTATGTAACCAACTCCCGTAAAACACTTTTCAGGTATCGCTCTCTGCTGGTGTTGCTTTCCTCCATGAGTCTTGTGCCCCACAGACCTTTTAAGAAAAACACACACGGTGATACACACAGGGGTCTGAGATCAGATACACAAGTGGCACAATTCGTCGAGTGGCTTTGAAAGCTTCACCCACATCATGTCTGCCACAGGTTCTGTGCGGGATTTTAAACTGATCTAAGCTCAAGCAAAAACTGCTTCTCTTGTTACCATTGCGCAAATTGAACTGGGCCCACAGCAGTGCTAGCCACTCATGAGGGACCATAATCATTTATTAACAGTGCAGCAGAACTCTTGTGGAAGCTGCTGAATATCTGCCAGAAGTGCTGCCACTTAAATTGGGTGGTATGAAAACACACCCAAGTATACAAAGGCACGCACAGATAGCCATCCTCCAAGATAGGCTACAATTCCTGTTGTTTTTTTTTCAATTTTAATATGAAAAGCATTATTGGATGAACGAAAATGCACATTCAGTACCGAACCTGTATTAGTAATTTTAAATAACTTTCTACCTGAAAGGGATGCTAGGTCTGTCAAACGCCTGTAAAGAAAATATGTTGTAACCTCATGTTTCTTTCCTTGCACAGCAAAAATTTAGCAGCAGCCTACAGGACCAGCTGATGAGCTGTCAAACTGGACGACTTGTTACAACATTTGTGTGTGCTCCTAGCTTCGTGGCATTACACCCGGCATTCTCAAGACAACGGTGTGTAAGAACTCACCGGACAGCACTCAATACTTCCAAAAGGGTGACAGAAAAGCAAAACGATTTATTCAGTGGAGTTGTTAACAGTAAAATGCACGAGAGTGGAAAGCAGTTAGTAACAACCGTGCTGATTGTTACTAACAAGCAACAATCTACTACTAACAATCTGCTACTAAGTCAACTGGGAAACCTCTCGCACAGATGCCCAGCAAGCACCGACAGCCTTCGCGCTGATCTCTGCTCGGGCTCCTTGATTGGTTCATTACACCCTTAATTACACCCTTCACTGGCATCGGCCCCCAGAAGAAAAGAACATTTCCAAAGCTGTTCTTTAAGGGTAAGTCTGAAAAATTTACGGGTAAGGACTGCTGCTTCACGACACGAAACGCCAAATCCTCACCATTAGGTCATTCTGGAAGGCAGAAACACAAAACCAAGAAGGTTTACAGAGTCACTAGTAGCACGGAAGGCAACAAATTCAGCCCTTAATCCAGCGGTGCGTTGCACTAGCAACCCTCATAACAAAACCGGGAAAACACTGCAGGAGAGAGGAAGAAAAGGCTGGAGCAGGCAGTGAGCTGAGCTGGCGAGAGCTGTGTCCGGGCTGTCAGCACATTACTCATCAGCAAGAAATGTGGAGAAAGCCTGCAAGCTTCATTTCTGTCCTTTTAGAAAACCGCTACAAGTCAGCAAAGAACAGGAAGTTTCGTATGAAAAAAAAAACAAAACAAAATAAAACAAAAACCAGCAACAGAGATCACATAATGATCTTTCTGTTACGTGAACTTCGGATTGACCCGATAGCTAGCTTGGAGCATTCATTAACTGCCACATTTTTAGCAAACACACACAGTACTTCCATTTCTTGCTGCTTTAGAATATTCTTTCAGACGCATCTAAATGCATAGGGGTGACAAGCAGCGCTGGATTTAAGTTGACATCTACCGTGAGCACCAAAAATGTTGTTTCTAGCCTTGATTAATTCATTTCATTCCTTATATACATTTGCTACACAGGTAACACGGGAAATTAAAATCCTTCTGTTTGCATGCACAGAAGTAGTTTGCGTGGGTATGCATACATGCACATGTAATATAAACATGCAATGGACATACACACACACACATACCCCTTTATATACATAAATCCAAGGTTACAAGGTGCAGAAGGCACATAAACTAGTCTGGCTTTACGGAAAACTTCCAAGGGCACCCAGTAGCTCTGCAGGGACGGCGCTGCCACCCCCCAGGTGCCCAGAAATGCAGAGGGAGAGCAGTGTGGCCCCAGGGAAAGGTTCCTCCTCCCGAAGCAACCAGAGCAGCAACACCGCCTCCTGCTCCAGCTGAAGTGAACCTTCCCTTCAGAGCCGGTGCTAACCCAACTCGGTGCAGATCGGATGACTGTTATCACAATTAACGAATGGCTGAAAACGGCGTTTGATACTGCCATGTAACAATAACCAGGAAAATCTCTCAAGAATGCCTCCACGTGCATGACCTCGTACTGACGCACACGAGGACATGGCAAGGCTGGGTGACCAAGCACAGCTCTGACGGGAAGAAAACTTTTCCAGCCTGGCTCTGGAAACAGCCCTTCCCTTACCCTTGCCCATCAAACCTTCTGACGACTTTCTCAGTGGCTGAGATGAGCAGCCACCTCCTCCTCTCCTGCAGGCAGCTAGGGAGATCTGCAAAGGCAGGGGAGGCTTACATTGCAAGTGAGAAGCCCCACAGACAGAAAACTGAGAGACAAACAATCATTATCAGTCGAGTTTCTATTCACCTAGTAACTCCTGTTGCAGTCTCCCTGATCGCTGCAATTACCAAAATCCTGTTTCCAGCAATCCTCTTTGTTAGTGTGTCTATTTCACAACCGGACAGCAAGCAAAGCATAAGCTGGCATTTAACAGCACTCAGCTGATGAGCAGCAACCTGCTCATCCACGGTACTGCTATCATTTTTGGTATCCAAAGGATTAATCCTTCTTGTATTGCATCCTGTCTGGTGAAGCAACACTTCATCAAATAGATCTCTGCTAATTTTCCACTAGTTATCTTCAAATAAAACTAAGTTTGCCACATCCCAGTGTTCAGAGATCCTTGTGGTTATCCACAAAATGTCACTACCAAGTGCCGTTTCCAATACTGAAACCTCCATTTTCTCTTTGACAGTTATCCTTCAAGTGTCCCGTGTCCATTTCAGGCTTGCAATCAGCCCTTTTGCTATGTCGCCTGAAGCCATCACATTCTCCAGAGAAGGTTCACTGCTCATGCAGCAGGCAAACGCAGTCCCCAGCGGTACCCCTACGGCACGAAACTAATTTCCTGCACCTATAAAATTAATGGCAACAACATTCTCGGTGTTAGAGACAAAAACAGACCTGTCTGCTGCAGGAACTTTGGCTGCACTTGCCTGTAAGCACAAAACATACGTGGGGCAGAAATCAGCAGAAACTGCAGATAGGAACCACAGGAATAAATCCACTGCAAACATTCCAAGGACATGAAACCAGCTCTTTTTACTTTGTGGCTAAAAATAGAATACGAACAGTGTTCACAGTCTAAAACACCAAGCGACAGCTTGGTCCATAGCCATTATCAATTTTTTTGTTTGTTTGTTTAGTTCTTTTTTCTTTCTTACAGTGCAAGAAGATGGAACCTGGCACCATTTGCCAGGCAGCGCACGCTGGATTAATCCGCTCACACCCAGTAAAAGAAGCACACCAGTTGTGTAACGTTACCTTGCCAAAACTGGACCTCATCTTTCAGCCTGAGAACAGAAATTAAATGTTCAAGTTACAGATGTGCATCAGCTCCCAAACTGCTTATTCCAGCTGAAGCCGTGCTGCTTTTAGGCAGCAGAACAGGGCCTGGACATCTCCTCCAGCAACGCCTGCCTGGAACCGGTGCTGCCCTGGGCTCATCCTGCCCAGCACAGCATGCAGCTTCGCCAAAACGCGATTCCTCTTGGCACTGCTGCTCACACCACTGGACTAGGTGAAAATACACAAACGGCCTTAAAAATAAATAAATAAATAACCAAAAACAAGCATACTAAAACCAAATAACCCTCCTGTTCCCCAAGCCGTCCCACACTGCGGATGTGCTGTGGGTGATTCAATGAGAAATTTTACTAAACCTTTGTTAGAATGGTCTCTCGCAAGGTGGATAAAAGCACTGTACTTTCTTTCCACCCAGAGAGCACTTTGACCTTACTCAAATCACAGAGCATTTAGCTCTGACCTCAGATTCAAAACAACTCAGAAGCCAGCACCAAAACCAGTCCCAATGCAGGTAACCTGTTCCGAGCACTCCAGAAGCCAGGCCCGAGGTGAGACAGCAGCAATCAGGCCAGGCTGGAGCCATCCCAGAAACACTGTCGCATTCGCCTCGCGCAGAACCGTGACTTTTCACCACGGCTGCAAGCCCGCACAGCACGATGCTCATCGCCGGCTGGTGGGAAGGGAGCACTCGAGGAGCCTGTTAGCTGTGCATCTTTATACAAGGACTTGGCTTTCTCTGTGTTAAGCAGCTCCTACCCAAGCCAGCTATAGACCTCAGTGACTCCCGAAGCTAAAGACACCACTGCAGGATGCAAACAGAGCGCTGTCAGTCAGTACGTAATGTGTAATTATCACTCGTAGTTTTGTCCTGGGCATTCTGGCCTCTCGTTACAAAGCTCTTAGTTCACTGAAGCAGCCTCCCACTAATACCCGCTGCCAAGGCCCTCTAATCCAAAACCTCCGCAAACCCGGCTTGCACCCAGGCACAACACCCCAACGACCCAGAGCGATCCAGAAACGCGAGGTGCTCGCAGGGCGAGGCTGCAGGGAGCAGCAGCAGGCGGAAAGGAAGGGGGGCGGCGGGCAGCCCGCCGGGGCGCTCACCTCGCAGGCGCCTGGCCAGCCGCTTGGCCCAGGCGGCCCGGTGCGGCGCGGCGCCGTCGGGCGGCCCCTGGTGGCGGC
>CM021734.1:64851382-64904162 GCA_011075105.1 Heteronetta atricapilla | reverse complement strand
GCTGCCCCACTCCACGTCCATCTCCAGCACCGGCCCCGCCGCCGCCGCTGCCGCCGCCGCCGCTTCCTCCTCCTCGGGCTCGAAGCCCGGGTTGTCCCGGCTCCACGCTTGCCGCGAGCAAGCGGACGGCGGCGGCGACGGCGGGCAGGAGCCGGCCCGCGCCGCCTCGCCCAGCCGCTCCAGTTCCAGCTGCTCCCGGCCGCGCCGGCAGTCGCCGCGGCCCGCCATCAGCCCGCCGCCGCTGCCCGGGGCGGGGCGCAGCCGCCGCCGCCCCTTCTCCGCCCTCCGGGGCCAGCCCGGAAAGCCCGGGGCACGGAGGGAGATGTAGTCGGTCCCGGTCCGGCCGGCGGTCGGTCGGCCGGCCCGCCCGGAGCACCCCTCTCGGCCGCCCGCCTCCCTCCCTCCCTCCGGCGGCCCTTGAGGGGAGCGCGCTCCCCGCCCTTTTCTCCTCAGCGCCCCTCCCGCCACGCAGTCGGGCCCTGCCGAAATAAAGTTTTGTGGTTTTGTTTTGTGTGTTTTGGTAAAAGCAGAAATAATCACAGGACACACACACACACACAAGTATTTCACCTCATGTACGTGCGGAACCTCCTCGCACCATGAGCTACGCAGCTTCCCCCCCCCTCCCCCCCCAATACCACACAGCAACACAACCCTGAGGAATGGGTTTTTCGTGAGTTTATTTAAATCCGGTTACAAAATATACACAGGCAGCAGGATGCGCAGCATCCTCCGGAGGCACCGCTCGCCAGCACCCTGCCACAGCCTGGCTGGGTGCCCAGGTAGCAGTGCGCCCCAACTCGAGCATTGCCACGCGCTCTGCATTTACAGATACCACGGCAGATCTGCTCTCCCCCAGCCCCACACTTTGGCAGAAATTACAGAAAGAAGGAACACACTAGATTCCCCTTAAATTGTGACTTCGTTGTTTTCGATGCTGTGATGCTCTCGAGTATTCTCAGCACTCTCCAACGTCTGGTTGCTGGTGTCATCAATGGTGGGGATGCTGGCATCTGCGCTGACCCGTCTCTCCCTGCTCTCCATGCTGTAGCGGCCATCTCCTCTGGCACCATCCTTGCTGTCACCTCCCTCGACCTCGGGGCTGTCGAATTTCTGACGGCTGTCATTTTCCATGCTCTGGTGGTGGGTGAGCTCGCTGCTGTCCCGCTCATGGCTCTTGTCCAGCCACTCTCCACTGACAGCACGCTTCCCTGGGGCACGGTGGGCAGCCAGTTCCTGCTGCCAGAGCCCCACTTGCTGGCTGTCCCCATGCAGGGCACTCTCATCTTCCTCTGTGGCATCGTCTTCGATGAGCTGCATTGCACAAAGGGAAAAAGAAGAGCCATCAGCTGCCTGCCACCTGTGCTGCAGTGCTACACCTCTGCTCTGAGACAGTGTGGGCTTACACAAACAGGTCACGTTATAAGAAACTCAGGTCTGATCCTGGACTCAGATTTCCTGCGTGCAAGCACATCAGGGCACTGCAACCAGCATTACCGCCTTGCTTGCAGCAGTGGGCTGTGCTCCTGGCTCTGCATGTCCACAGCCCTCATTGACTGGGGGTGTCCGGAGAAAGGAAAGGCACCCCTCTGGTTACGCCTGCCTTTCCCTCCCACCGATCCTTTTCAAAACTGACTCCCATAAGGTAAAATCTCCATTCTCATCTTCACCACCCTTTTCCAATGCCCGCTGCACAGCCCCATTCACCTTTCTGGCAGCTTTGCGGAGCTTGCTCGATTTCACCATGCTGGCTTTGGCCTTCATCCTGTATGCCACGCTGTCGCCCCTGCCCGCATTGTCCCCACGGGTGAAAGGGAAGGGAGGGAAGGGTGCCGTTACCGGCGCGTCTGTGGGAAAGTCTGTGACAACCTCATCAGACTCGTCGGTGTCATTGGAATCATTATCGTCATCATCGTTGTCGTCATCCACAGCCTCGTGGCTCTTGCTTGGCACGTCAGGAAAGTGCTGGAAAGCATTACCTATGCATCAGTCAAATCGACATACACCGAGGCATGCCGAGCAACGTCCCTCCTGCTAACCCAGTGCTTAGGCACTGTTACAGACCTAAGTGCCAAAATCGTTCCTAATTTGCCCCATCCTGCCTGAAGCCTTGCTTTATTTAGGGGGAAATGTTACCGCAAGAACTGCATTTGGCTGAGGAGAGCAAGTACTGCTATGCACTGGCTGCCCTGCAGAGCTCAGCTGGCATTTAGCCATCCAAAACACTTACCGGTTTTACCGGGACATTTTCAGCATTTTCTTCTGAAGAGTAAAGTGTCTGAAAACAACAGAAAACTCACTATATTAGCACAAAGAGGCACATTCAGTGGAGCTGATAAACAAGCTCACTATTCTTTAAGCGCTTAATCCTAAATCGCAAGGTTTGGCATTGAAAGATGCCACACTTTTTCCCCCAGACATTTGGGCGTACCTGCTGAAGTGATGCCAGGTCATTCTGCGGGTGCTGCAGGAGCTCTTGAGAGTGAGAATTCACAAGGTCGTGGTGTTGTCTGTGTGAGTGATGGCCCCTGGGGTCCTTCAGGAGAAAAAAAGGAGGTTTTAATCCACAGAGGAGCAGAGTGGAGCCGGTGGAACTGCCGGCACTGTGCAATCTGTGTTCATGCAGGTGCAGCACGTACTCTGTTCATACAGGATGTGTCCTCAACCATCCCCTGCCACAGGGAGAGGACTGGGAACAAGCCACAGTCCCAGATGAACGTTAGACCCAAATAGCAGACGTGCCTGTGCTCATTTTAGTGGCATTTGGAGTTATATCTAAACGCTGTGGTTTCTGCTCATTCTCAGGCTCTTTTCCCTACAGCAGTCTATCTCCCTCACCATCAAGGCCCCAAACTAAATGCAGTAGATGGTTCTCAGAGAAAATAATTGACTTTTACAAGTTCAGTAGCTAGTGATTGGGTATAAATCAAGTAGCTCTATACAAGATGAGTACAATTTGCTTACACCGCTCCAAAATTCACAGGAACTGGGTTGCAGTGCTCTTCTAACACTAGACATTGTTATCCAACCCACACTAGTGTGTAGTAGCATAAATCACAACTGCTTTATTAAAGACAACAGATAGAACAGAAGGACAAAGAAACTTACGTATTTTTCTTCAGAGCTGGCAGAAATGGCATGCTGCTTGGATTTAATCTTGAAGGGAGGAAAGAGAAAAAGGGTTTATGGATAACAATTTCTTGCTAAAGCGCACAGAAAATATTGCAAGTGATTACTAATACACACTTATGATGTACTCACCGGCCATGCAACAGCAATGCTGATGAGGCATAAGCACAGAACTGCCACCTTCATTGTGATGTTTTACCTGGAAAATAAGTTGTAACGATAAGTCAATGAGGTAAACTACCGCAAAAAAATGCCATAGGCTTTTTTTTTCTCCTGGTGTTCTTTACTGTGCTTAGAGCAACTCTCTAACTCAGATTCAGCCTGCCCATTGCCATCTTATTTGTCTGTCCCCCAACTAGCTGGTTTTGCAATGACTTAGCAACTCAAAACCTACAAGAAATGTAAAAGCAGATATTGAAAATTGCTGAGCAGCAGGGAGAGCAATCCCACTGAGAGGACAAGCAAACCTCTTCTGAAAAATAAGGTGCTATGCAGGGTTTGTTATCATCAAGTTAACATCATTTCATCAAGAGACCAGACAACACAAACCCAGCTTGGGTTTGTTTTTCAGTTACTTCAAAACTAGTTTTCAGAATTATTAACTAGAGTGGCTGTCAGTAAATTCCCTTTACGTGAATATAAACTGCTTTTATGGACAGACTTTCATTTCCCCTGAAGAATTTTGAACAACAAAACCTGCATTTCCAAGCAGGAGATGAAGTGAAATAACTGCTCACACTGCAGTTTTAGCAATTTGATAAAAGAGTGGTGCCTGTGGGACAGTGCTGAGCTGCAGTAAATTTTGGTGCTGACAGACCATTTCCCAGGATAAACAACATCCCTGATAAATTAAGCCAGTTCTGCAATGAACAAGGTGCATTTAAAAACTTTAGAAAGTCATTGCAGAAATGAAAGGCCACAGACATTTAAAAGACATTAATAAGCCTGGCAGTCAGGCCGGACTCTCTATTAGAGGTACTGCAGTCCCAAGAGATACACAGAGAAGGGCACGCATCCCACCCTTCAGTAGCATGCAGCACCAACTGCAAGCCTGCCAGGAGAAGCTGGGATATTACAAGGCTGTGGCTACATGCGGAAGGAAGCTTTCAGGGTTTTCAGTAACCTCCTAATATCTATCAGCACACAGATTTAAAACTGTGATTAAAAAAAAAAAAAAAAAACATTGTGGTACTTTGTATTGCTTCAGCAACCACCTTCTCCCTCTAGAAGCAGATCTTTTCCCACAGAGAAACATCTAATGTTCCTGCCCAGCAGTGCAGCTCTGGAAGGTCGCCTTGGCTGAAGCTACAGACAGAATGGCATGCATCAGGTGAAAATGCAAAAAGTTACCTTTTCTGGTGCTGGAGGAGTCTGCTGTAGCAAAGGGCTCCCAGTGATCCCAGCAGCAGCTCCTGCTCGTTGGCTGCAAGAAGCTCTGGCTTTCTCCCTTCGTCCCTGACTGCCTGGCATCTGCAACCATGGGGAATTTAAACCCTGTCCCCGAGACGGGCCACCAATCCCTGCGTGGCGGAAAAAGCTGAGGTCATGAGGCTCCTGGCCACCGTCCTGCCCACGTTCTCCTACACTTCCTCTTTGGCTTTGTGGCTTTTGAAGCAAACAAAAGCCACTCTATGGTTAAAACATTACTTATGGGCAAGATCATTAACCAGCAGGTTTGTTGAATGCACAGCAGTTGGTATCGTGTAGGAGGACTTCAGGGCACATCCGTCCTCCTTTTGTAAGGAGGCAGAGCCCTGCTTCCCAGAAACCTTTCACACCCTGTTCTGTAAGGGGTAGGGATGCATAATGCCTGCAGGAAGACCTGAACATAAAGCTCCCCAAAAAGGTATTAAGGAGATTTGCTCAGCAGGTATACATCTTACAACGGGAATTGCAAAGGCAGGGCGCAGAAGACAGCTTGCTGCCTTTTGAGTCTGAACAAGAAAACAATATTAGTCTGTCTCAGTAAGCTTTCCGCTTCCAGAAACTTGTTTGGAAAGGTACACCAGATCCACTGATATGCTAATTAACAAGGGTTTGTGCACCATTATCTGAAGTTCTCTCTCCGTTTCCATTCAGTAGTATCCCCTCTGGGTCCTTTCCAGTTTCATTCACTCTTTCAGCTGGACCAGCTGAGCCACCTGCTGCTGCTGTCTGCTGCACTGAGCCCACTGCAGGACCCTTTCCAAGGACCAAATTCGAGGTATATGCTCCATCTGAAGACATGCTGTGACTAGTATTGGGAACAAAGAGATGTTGTGGGATGAAATTCCACACCTGCCACCCTCCGAGCAGCATGTCAGCTCTGCAACAGGTCTGTTCTGGTAGCACCTCGCCTGGACAGCCACTGTTGCGGGTCCCCCTGCCTGGTCTGTGACTTGCTGACAGACTCACAGACCCCCTTCCAACTGGTGTGCCTTTAAAATAACACAGGCATGCCATTAAAGCACAGAGAAACCTTCCCAGCAGTCGTTTTAGAGGGCAAAATATTCACAGTTATCTCAAAGTCCTTATCTTTCTCCTCATTTCCGATACCTGGTTACTGTTTGATTTTGCAGCTTAACATCACTGAAGATGTTCATTTTTTTGAGAGAATGGCTGTCCTTGGTCTAGCAGCAGTGAAATAGACACCTTGTCATGGCTCCTGCCACCAGTTACCTTGTGCTTACTAACGCTTGTGTTGTTTATTTGGGAACACCACCAGAAACACCCCCAAGTTAGCTCAGCGACAGTCCCCCACAGCGTCACACAGACCTACCTCATTACATTTTTGAGCTCAGATCAACAACAATTATAAGTTTAACTTAGCCTGCTTAATAATGTCACCTTAATAATTTAATAGCGTAAGAGAATTGGGTAAAAAGCTAGTACGTCCCTAACAGCTCTGAACATTCATGAGCCCACGCATGGATGAGGGCTGTCATGGCTTTCATTTTTGGAGCAGCGGAGTCACAGTTTACTACCTTGTGAAAGATTTTTAAAGCATGAGAGACTTCAGGAACAGAGGTTTCCTGAGGATTTAGATGGCTTCTGTCATCCCATCACATCTGCAGCTCGGTGCTTTTGGAAAGCAGGCTGTTTACCGAAGACCTTGGATGCAAATGCAGACCGACAGCTGCAGGTGGGTGTTCTTCGGATATTTTAGCTTCAGCATTAGGTAGTAGCTGATACACCCAGTTAATCATACATTGATACGGCTGCTGTCTCTTACGAGAGACGTGACATGAACCCCAGGGAGCTGTTTCTGGCAAACAACTGGTGTTTCCAGCCTGCTGGGAGATGGCTGTGCTTCTGAGCACCGCTGCCAAGGCCACAGGGCTGATTTTGTAAGAGACGGAGAACAATAGTCATGTTTTGCACTAATTCAGAAGCAGGACGTGCAGCGACAGTTATTACTAAACAGCTTCATTTTATGCAAGATCAGCTAGTATGGAGCTGTAGTAAATTTAGCACTTGTCTCATGCCCGTCATTATGTGGTTATTCATCCTGTAAATCGTTTTGCCCAGCCGAGAAATTCCTGTGCCTTGGCAGGAGGCAGTGCTTCTCGTCCTGCCAGAGATAAGCAACAAGCGGAGCAGAAAGGGGCTAGACTTCCACCATTCTCACTTCCCACATTAAGCTCCCAAATTCCTGCTCCATCTTGGGTATGGGGGACCCCTGCCTGCAGCTACCTCACACACCCGGTCCTTTAGGACAGTCAGCCCTCCCGACCCTTCCCATATTGGCCCTGCTTGCCTTGTTGTTCCACAGCCGTCAGTCCTCTGGGTACAATCCAGCCTGGGTTTCCGACTTGCCCTGGACCCCATTCAGCTGAGCAACAGCTCCAGCTGCACTCTGGGACCAGAGCAGCATCCTCTGCTTGGCTGTGACTAAGGCCAGGACAGAGATGTTATTTTTTTCAGCAGCCTTACGAACGCTGTCAAGGAGAAAACCCAAGAAACCCCAACTTGGCAGTGCTCTTATAAACAACTGCTCTGCAGCTACAGCATCCCAGAGAAAAGCAGGCTTGGAAAATACCAGTTTCTATGAAAAATAAAATGAAAACCAAAACATTCTTGCACCGCTACCGTGTTGCGTGGAGTGACACGGCCATTGCAGAATGATGCGGGGACCTACGACTTGCCTGCGTATTGCAGCACCCAGTACTGGAATACACGAGGCAATAACATTTCTGTTCTGCTGTGCAGTGCAGATGCCAAGCTGCCAATGTGAGTGCCATTTAGCCCTTGCTCAGGCACCAACGGGGATTTCAGCATCCCACATGCCCAGCGCCAGCTCTCACCATTCCAGGAAAAACGCTGGCCCAAGAGTGATGGATAGGGACAGAAAGCAGACTTTCTGGGAAAACAACCCAGATGTAAGCAGCCAGCGGATGAGAAAGTGCCAAAGTCTGACAGATAGCATGAGCTTTGGTCTGCCATTTCCTCCCCCTGTACACGGAGCGCCCACCGGCTTGCTCCTTCTGACCCTCTGAGACTAGCTGCTACCTGTTTGCAGTTTTGAGTGCCTTCTCAAAAACAGAGGGCTAAATAAATAAATAAATTAAAGAGAGAAAAGAAAAGAAACCTGAGAAATTGCCACACAGCTGTAGGCCAGAAATCCACGAGGCTGGATGGCCTCAGCCAGATTACAGCTCTAGGATAGCCAAGAGCCTGCTCCTGCTACGGCGTAAATACAGCCCAGCTGTCTGTAGCTTCCTAAAATGGAGCCCGACATCGGTCTCCTCCCTTAGCTTTCAAAGCTGGACATAAAATAATAGCAATAATAATCGACTTTTCTGGATCTTTCTTCCCTGCTGAAATTCAAGTGATTTAATACCAAAGCCAGCGGGGTGGACGCAGGGGCCAAAGCAGCACAGAGCAGTTGTGTTATTTTCCCACCCGGTAGTCCCCGGCATGAGGAGCAGAGCTGCAGACACTGCGGTACTGCTGTGCTTCAGCGCCGAGCTGACAGGACAAGAATTGCATTTGTTTCAACTGGAAAATTTGGGAAGGCGTCCGGACTGCTATCAGAAACAAACACAGCAGGCAAAAAACACATAGGCTGTGCATGATTCTTCCACAGCGGTGCCATTCTGTGGTGTATGTAACCCCTAAAAAGCAGTTGTTTGAGAGCTGGAGGGCTAGGCTGAAGCAGCTCTCTTGAGGTGTTGGCTCTGAAGCCTGAACGCTGCTGCAGAAAGCCCATGAGACCTGTGCTTAAATCTTTCATGTGCCCCTAAATAGTCCCCAGCCCCCTGCCCGCTCATGCCTCGCGACCCAAGAACTGAGGGCAACCTACTTGTAGAGACAGCTTTGCAGAAGACTGCTTTTTGAGCAAGGACTGCAAAGCATGGTGACGAGTCACTTCCCTCTCCCGCTCCCCTGCCATCTCAGCGCCCGTTTCCTATCCCCGCAGCACAATTTTCTCCTCCCAGGGAGAGAGGACACTAATGGAAAGGTCCACGTGTGCAGAACGGGCACGGAAAGAACAGCATCGCCTCGCTCTGCCTTGCGAAACTGCTGGAAAGTCACAAGACACCCGTTCCACCTAGCAGAGGGAACGGGGAGCAGAGAGCCCCCCCAGAAAAGCTGCTGCCCCTGCCAGAGGCAAACGCTGAACAGGGCACGCTTTCCCAGCACCTCCTGGCAGGGACCAGCGCCGACCGGGTAATTTGGAGCGGTGCCAGGCACTGCACCGCGCTCTGCAGCACGCGGGTCTGTGGTTACCCACACACAAGACCTGTCGTCCGCATCCTGCTTGTGCTTCTCCGTCTCCAGAAGGGCTGGGGAAGGTGACACACCAGCTGCGATGGAGTGCAGGACTGCCGGGATGGGCTGTGACCCTGCCGCTGAACCTGAACGCGGACCCAGACTGGGCTGAGCACCAGAAACCACCCTGCTCTCGCATGGTGTCAGGTTTTTTTGTGAGCAGTTTTCATGGTTTTCAGTCTGGGGCCGCTGTGGTGGGAAGGGGACGGATGCAGCACTGAGTCAGTGTGAAAGCAAACATCTCTCCTGGGCACTGCATGAGGAGTGGGAGGAAAGATCCTCTCGCGGACCCGGTGAAAGGAAATTAGAGACCTGGGGACTGGGTTTGGAGAGGAAGTAGCTTGGTGGAAAGGCTGATCTGATTTTGTGGGAGAACCAAAAACCATCAGGCCAGGGTCAAGGCATCCTGCCCGAGTCGGGAGAGGCTCCCCGCCGGAGGCTCAGCTCCAGGTTGGAAAGGCAAGGCAGCTCCTGCTCATCAGGGCGACCTGTTTTAATTAGCATCAGGACAAACACCTCCAACACCATGCGCAAGCAATGAGCTGGTATAGAACATCCCTCACATCCAGCACTTTCTCCTCCTGTTCTACCTAAAATTGCATCAAAAAAATTATGAATGTAATGTTTTTTTTTTTTTTTTTTTTTTTTTTATGGAATGGGAAGTAGTCTCTCACACCCGAGAGAGATATTGCCATCCAGCAAGTCCAGGGACAGATTCAGTCTCCTAATCGTATACTTGCTTCCCCAGCAGCCTGCCACGTGGGAAAGACAAGCTCCTGCTCTCCTTCCTTGCTTTCCAGCACCCTGAGGAAGGGAGGGTATTTTTTTGAGGAAAAAAAAAAAAAAAAAAAGATAATAACATCCAGATTTAGGAAATAACATTTTGCACATAATTCATAGTGGCTACCTAGAAAGATTATCGGTTGAGCTTACAGCTATAAATTTGGCAGAATAAATGGCAAACTGTGGTTGGCATAGGGATGCAAAGCAGGAAGTGCACTGGAGCTATACATTAACTAGAGGAAAGGAAAGTCTACGAAACTCAGTTCATGAGGAGGCTTGAAAGCAACCAGCAAGAAGCGACAGCCACCGGGGCAACCAGCCCTGGAGAGGCATGAGCAGCATCAGGGATCTTTGCATTAGGAACAACATTACAGGCCCATAAATAAGAAGCCAGAAGTGCAGTTTGCTCACGGAGCCTTGTTTATCACCAAGAGGTCAAGTGACTTCTCCTCACCCATGGAAAATGTGAGCACAGAAGATGACAAGCAATTTTGGGAAGCAACATCCGTTCTGTATGGAGAAATTTGATCTGTTGTACCCAAAATAACTGATGTTGAAACACAGCCTAACTCACATCTAAGCCATCGATTAGACAACAGGAGGAAGCAAGATGGTTTTTGGGAGCTCGGTTGGGCTCATCTCAGGACGGGGGGCAGTGGCAGAGCTGCTGGGCTCTGAGGAGCAGCAGAAACTCCGGCACCCACACCTTCAGCAGCACCGACGCAGCAGCACCTGACCCACACAGCTCCCCGGTGCTTCACCCTCCTGCGCCACCCTAGCAGCAGCATCTGGATGTGAAAAGCAGGAGAAAAAATAGAAAATCAGATGGTGGCTACAGCAAAATGCAGAGCAGGGTGCAGGTCAGCAGTGCTGCTCAGATTAACAAACCCTGGCAAGAGTGTTGCTCTGTGTTCAGCATTTGCCAAAAGGTGCCGAGCTCCCTTGGGCAGGCTCTGGTACGCAGGGGCACGCACGAGGTATTTTTGCTGGTTTGAAACTGGAGGCACAAATGCATCCAGGGCTGACAACACGATGGGAGCGAGCTTCCTGCAATGCTGCTGCGCTTGGACTCGGCCACGGCCGTGCGTGCACGCAGGCGTGGATATAGAAACACATCCACACGCAGTTAATAAGTTACATTCCCCTTTCGGTCCCAAATGAAATTCTGGAGTTCTGAGTCACACGGAAGCTACAAAACAAATGGAAAGTTACAGCAACAAGAGAGAGACCTGGAGCATGCTCCTGTACAGTACGTCAGAAGTCCTAATGCAAATAACCCAAGCCCCCTGCTTGAGAGAAGATGGGAAGAGGAAGGACGAATTCCCACAAGCATGGAACGGGTGTGGGCATCTCCTCTGCCCGTACCCCAGGCAGACACAGTGGTTGTTTTCAGCTATACCTTCCAACCTCCCAGGCCCAGCCGCCGTGCCTCTCTGCCAGGTCACTGCCACCACGGGAGGCTGCAGGGTAACACAGCGTTGGTACCATTTCACAGGTTCACGTAGGAGGACAAGTGGAACCAGGTCTCAGGAGCAAGAAGAGGACAAGGTGGGCTGTGCAGAGAACACTCCCTGTGGCTTTTTGGCAAACAGTGTGAGTTTCACTGGGAGGCAGCACGGCTGGTTTTCCAGTTGAGTCACCCTTTTCCAAAGACATGCCTACTGGATGGCCCGGGCTCTTACAATGATAGCAATTACGTAGATTTTCCACCAAAGGTGACTATAACCCAAACACAGTAGCATCGAAATCTTAATGGAAACCACTCTTTCAACTAGCCTTGCATTCAGCTTGATGTCTACCAACCCTTCCCACCCTGATGTCGTGGTGTGTAACTCGCATCGCTTTCAGCACGGGTCACATTCATCGTGGCTCTGCACAGGCCCGACCTCGCAGTGCTGCTGCAAAGGACCCACGGGTCATGCCGCTATCAGGTCCTAGGTAAGGTCTGAAAGAAAGGAGCCAGCTATAAGAGAACTGGTAGTTTGCCCCCCCTTTTTTTTTTGGCAGCCCCAGCTCCTTGCTGCCCACACATCAGACGGGGCACAGAAGCCCCAGAGGTGCTCAGATCTCACCCTCAGCCCACAGCTGTGCCAGCGTTTCTCCCAGCACGCCGATTTCCCATCAGCGTGGATACTGGCAGCAAACACCACAGATACAGAACAGCAGAACAAACAGAAACCTGGCCACCTAATTGCCTTCTGCGGCCATCGCTTCTGAACTCTAGCAGGAAGTCCTCCCCATAGGCTTTGGTGGGGAAAAGCCACATTCACACACGCAGGGACTGTGTGTTGGGCGGCTTTCTGTTACGTGGGCTGTGCAGACACTGCAAATTGAAGCCTCAGACAGCAGGGCTGCTCCTGTTTCGCCACCACACGGCCTGCGGACAATTAGCCCGTCTGCACCCGCTGCCCCACGCCATCCACACGCAGCAATTAGTGGGGGCACGAGGAACCCGAGCCCAACAGCTTGCGTTGGGCCAAATCCTGCCATCCAGCAGATGTGCTGTGAGCATTTCTCCTATACGCCATTGCAGTGGCCATGGCTCGCTTCTAAGACCTTGCACGTCTGTCACACATGTTGGCGTTAATTTTTCATTTTTTTTCAGCCATACACGAGGCATCCCAGCACATATTTTTTTTTAGCCCTTGGCTAAGAGGTGCCCACCTGTGCTGCATGTCAAAGGACTATACCCGCTGGTACTTGGGAGCATTTTCAAGACGCCCCCACTCAAACAGTACACAATGCTCCACTAAGTCCCACTAACGCTCTCGTTCACTCTTCTCCACTTTTTCCTCCTGTATCGGTGTTATTGCCCATTAAAGACATTATTCTTTAAAAACCACACTGATAAGCACCAGTTCCATCACCCGCACCACACTCTCATGTCTTGGTCTTCTCCTCCCAGCTGCCCCCCCCAGCAGGCTGCCCAGGTAGACAAGCCTCCGGTGGGAAAGGTGTTAGGAACACTCTGGTGTTAAAAAAGCTGAAAACAGGGTCTGGAAGAGAGCAGTGCCCAGAAGGAGCATTTCTCCTGCAGGCTGTTCAGCTGTTACTCTCCAGGAAATCTCCTCATCCGAGCAGAGCCTACTCTGACGAGTGGCAGGGGGAAACTGGGCTTTCCAATGAAAACAGCGGTTGGTTGGCTTGTTTGTGTTTGCATTTCAACACAGTAATCTCCCTGCAGAACGGTCTAGGAAAGCAGAAGAGAAACGTGTTTTCTGTGAAATGTAATTAACATGGGTTTCTTCCTGTCGCAAGGTATAATTGCGCATACAAACCGAAGCACAAGCATGGGGTTATTCTGAGCTCTGGTTTGAGCATTTCAAAACACTGTGATGGGTTTGGTTTGTAAAACTGAAGAGAGGGCAGACGTCTCTCTGCCTTCCTGTTTAAGGCAGTGGTCTGGGAAGGGCTGCCATAACCTATAATGACAGCTGGCTCGCTGGGAGCAGCTTGTTCCCCCCAGTCTATAAATGCAATTCTCCACAGAGTAAACATGCACCACAACACGCGTGTGCTCGTGAGCCACTGCTCGACATGACAAACCCCTTTCTGATCCCAAGAAGTTGTAAAACTTGTGTACAAACACCAGCCCTGACAATCCAACATGCGGCACGCACCGGGGCATGGCATCCTCCTGCAGAATTCCCCAAATCAGCCCAATTCTGGGCAGCAACCAGAATCGGCCCTCCTCACAGTCACTGCCTCCCCCGGCCTTCGTGCAAGGAGTGCTGAGATCCAAGCTGTGCTTTCTGAAACGAGAGCAGCAGTGGCGGAGAAAGGTAAGAGGGGGGAACCGAGCAGGCAAATATTTTGATTTCCAGGGATCCACACAAAGACCACAGGACAGAGCCTGAGACCTTCTGGAAGTGCGAGCTCCTGCTGGAAGTCAGTCACCCAAAAGGTGTCCCTCTTGCGTCTGTTTTACCATGTTCTGGCCCATTAGGTCCAGGAGGTTATTGTGTTACAAAACACTGACAACCATGGCTCGGCAAGGGTTTTCCCAAGGAGCTGGTGCTTCCAGCAAGCATTTAGCAGCAAAATCCCCTTCCAGCTGCGTTTGTGGAGGCCGTGACTGGTCTAGCCGTTCTTCAGAAGCAGGCAGGGATGCTGAGATGCAAGCCCTGCCCTCCCTCTGGGTCACCATCACCAGCAAGGTGTGCACAAAAAGCCACCCAGGGCAAGCACCAGCCTCACCCGCGTGTTTCCAAGACTCATCCAGACCCCAGAGGAGCTGAGCTCCAACCTTGCCCCTCCAGGTACCGAAGGGCAAGGAAACACAAATTCTGAGCCACTCCAGAGGTGCAACAGACTGCAATGGCTCAGTAACAGACGATGAGATTTTCCAGCAGCCTCCCGGCTCATGAATCATGTTTCCTCAGTGTCATCAGCAAGGTCAGCATGCCAGCTCCAGCCCCGCTGCTTGCTGAAGGGGCAGCCCCAGCAGCATTGCCACCCATCCTGGCCTCCTTCGGTGCGCGTGAGATGGCAAAAACGCCCCCAAAATGGGAGTGATTTCCCCTAAAGGTCAGGGACCTTGCTCTTGGTGCCTGGAGCTGTGTGGCAAAGGCTGTGCTACCTCCTTGTGGCGCCAGGAAACCCTGAAACTCTCTGCCTGCCACACCAACCCCATGGGGAGTGGAAGAAGGCTTGACTCTCCCTACAAGGCCCAGCACAAGGCAGGTGGGAGCCCTTCAGAGACACCTCTGGAGCTGAAACAGCTTGGATATTAATTACAAGTATCCAAAACCCCACCGCCATCTGCTTGCAGCATCTCTCCAACCCCCTCACACCCAGGAGGGCAGGACATGGGGTTTCCCACCACAAGAGCTGCAGTATCACCACATCCAGGTTAATGGGGAGAGAGAAAGCAACCACGAACAACAGCAAGGAGAGCACGGAGCAAACGTCTCACACTTTTGGGGTGCCCCGACTTTAAAACAAAGGCACTGGCAGTACCTGGGTGATGGCGGTGGCGGCCCCACCAGCTCCACAGCTCTCCATATGGGGCTTGCAAACAGACTGGTGGCCACGCCAGGATGAGGAGCTGCTGCCACTGCCCTCCCCAAAAGAGCAATAGTGCTTCCTCAGGGGCTAAATGGCTGTGGAGCAGGGTGTCCCTGATGAGGGGCCGGGCTCCTCCCGGCACAGCTGTGCATGCTGCAGGCAGGAACAGCTGCAGCAGGGCCTGGGGAGAGGTTGAAGCTGCAAAACCTGGGGTTTTCTGCTGCTGAGGCCACTGCCAAAAGCCTCTGCACCCTGTGTGCCAGGGGGTTGAGATGCTAAACATCGCTGGAAACCCACCGTGGCTGAATTCCTCCCATAAGCATTTTCCCACATAAACAGCTGCCCACATGCAGCTGGCTGCTCTCCCTCCAAAAGCCTTTTCCCACTAGATGGTGCCCAGCTCTCGCCAGTGGACAGCACAGGGACAAGATGAGCGATGGACGGGTAGGAATTGTGTCCGGGGGGGCTGCCTGTGGGGCCCCACATGGAACGTGAGTTCCCACTGTGAGCACAAAAGCCAGCAGAGCCTCAGTGACAGAAATGCCTTTATTTCTCCATCGTGCTGGAGGCTGGAGGACACGGGGCTTTCCTCACCGTTTTGCTACACTGCTGCAGAGCATGCACTTTGTTACACTGCCGATTTTTGGGGTGGCGGGAGGGGGAGACACACGCTGGTGGCACCTCAGAGGGGCACAGAGGGGCCATGGTGGAACCGTTCTGCCCCCCTCCGGGCACCCCACCCGTCCTCCTCCTCGCCGCTCCCACTGCGGCTGCCTTGCTCCCCCTCCGAGGACTGGCTGCTGTCGGCGCTCCAGAGGCTGGCGTGGGCGCTGGGGGGCACTGGGCGGCTGCCGCCCACCCCACCGAGGCTGTACAGGGCCCGCTCATGCAGGTGGAGCTCGTCGGCATGCCTCACCTGGTCCAGCTGCCTGGAGCGCTCCAGAGCCGCCAGACCTACCAGCCTCCTGCCTCCATGCAGGCGGGCGAAGCCCCCTGCTGAGGCCGAGGCTGATGCCTTGCTGCCCTCAGGGTGCTGGGCCCGGCCTCGGGGGCTGCCCCGTGGCCTGAAGGCTCCCGGCGCTGTGGCGGCGGTCCCAGCGGGATCCCCTGTGTGGGCTCTGCCAGAGGCCAACCTCGCCGCTGCCCTCCTGGGTGATGACACTGCCTCCGTCCTCGCCGCCTTTCCGAGTTCAGCTTCCTCTGGCCGGGCTTTGGGCCTGTCCCTCACTGGGGATGCCATCCCCACCTCCCCACTGCCTCCATGCCCTGCAGCAGCGCTCCTGCTCGTGTGCCCAGCCGGTGTGCTGGCAGTAGTGCTGCACTCCCCTGTGGTCAGTCCAGAGGACGCCTCGCTGCTGGCACCCCCGGCTGTGACAGCAGGCCTCACCCTGGACCTTGGCCCCTCAGCTCTTGCCTTGGTGCCATGGTCCCCATGGCCCTTGACCACTGCGGTGACAGTAACGTCACCCTTGGTGCTTCCCTCAGGGATGGGCACCATCAGCCCTTGTCCGCTGGGGACAGCAGTGGCACCGCTCCCATCGTTGCTTGTGGAACGGCCACTGCCAGGGCTGCTGGTGATGCTGTCCCTGCGGCGTGGGGTGTCTGTGGTGGCCAGTCCCTCAGGCTGCCCCCAGGGCCCAGTGGTCCCCGCAGTGGGGACGGCGCCATCCTCACTGCTAGCACTGGTGCTGCCCAGGGTGCTGCCGTGCTCACCCATGTGGATGTTGGCCCTCCCGATGAAGATCTTCACCTCATCCTCCGGGGTGATCTGTGTGACACCGGCACTGCCTGGCAGCCCCCTGGTGATGGTGATGGCACCCACATTGGGAATGTATGCGAACTCATCCACGCCTTCGGCATCCATGCGGACGTCCTCCTCCTTCTCGGTGACAGAGCTGACAGCGGCGCGTCCTGTCCCTATGCCACCTGTGATGCCCGCTCGCCCTCGGCCACGCGTGGTGACATCGCCGCTGCCCTCATCCCCAGCCCCTCTGGCAGCCGAGACCCTCTCCTGCCCAGCTGTCACAGCCCTGTCCACCAGGACCCCCCACACGCCACCATCACGCCCATCCCCTCCATCGCCATCCCCACGGGGGCCACCAGGGCGGATGCTCTGCAGGAGGATGTCCTCGCCACCATTGACCTCCTCCAGCGACACCAAATCCATGTCACCACTGCCCTCCGAGCTAGCCAAGGTGGGACCCACATGCATGCTGGCACCCGGGCGTGGAGCACGGCTCTCCCCGCGGCTACCCGGGGTGCTGCGGTTTTCAGGCTTGGGGCTGTACCCATCCTTCAGGGCATAGCGGCCTCCGCTGCCTCGCACAGGAGCCTCCCCGTCCTCCTCTCCTGGCTGGCGCACGGGGACAGCGCTCTGCTCATCAGCCTCTTCCTTCTGTGGGGGGCACGGGGAGAGTGGGCATGGGGCAGTGGGCACACCCCGGGGTCCGACACCACCCCCGGCACCTCTCACCTTTATCTGCGTCTGGTTCCTCCGTGTGGAAAACGAGTACACGTATTTGAAGATGTAGAAGCCGTGCTTGGTGTTGCAGCCTTTCAACAGTATCTGGGGGGAGAGGGAAAAATGATTTCCTCCTAAAAATGGTGGCAGAAGCTTCCCTGCAGTGGGGTTCAGCTCCCACCACCTCCCTCACATGCCTCCCGGGGTCATGTGTCCCATGTCCCCTGGCTTCATTTCCCAATTTTCCATGTGATTTTTGGCATGGCCTGACCTACCCGGTGCTGTCTGGCGCAGTTCCTGCTCACCCTGGCCGGCAGCAGCGGTACCTGTGGGCAGGAAAACACCAGTGGGAGGCACAGCATGGTACCCAGGAATGTGTGGGGTAAGCAGATCTGAGTGGTGCTGTGGGCTCTGCTGCCACAGCACGGGGGGGGGGGGGGGGGCTAATGGCATCACTAATGGGGTAGTCACCGGGGTGGTTAATAGGGTAATAGACAAGGTATTCGATGGGGTACTTAATGGGGTAGACGATGGGATAGTTAATGGGGTACTGGATGGGGTATTCTGGTTTTGGATGGGGTATTCAATGAGGCAGTTAATGGAGCATTCAATGGGATATTTGATGTATAAATTATGTATTTGATAGGATAGTTAATGAGGAATTTAATAGGATAGTTAATGAGGAATTTAATAGGGTAGTTAATGGGGTATTTGAAGGGATAGTTAATGGGGTATTCAAAAGGATAGTTAATGGGGTATTCAAAAGGATATTTAATGGGGTATTCAATGGGATAGTTACTGGGGTATTCAATGGGATAGTTAATGGGGTATTCAATGGGATAGTTAATGGGGTATTTAATAGGGTATTAGACTGGATACTGGAAGGGATGCTCAGTGGGATATTAGATGGGATGTGGGATGGGGCAGGGGATGGGGCTATTCGGTGGGCTGCTCCCAGTGGGCAGCACCATACTCACGGGCGTGGGCAGCACGGTGCCCAGCAGGCAGAGGCAGAGGAGAGCTGCGCGCATCCTGGGCGGCTCCTGGGGGCACAGCATCACCCCGTGGAGGGCTCCACACCTGTGGTGTGGGCGGGTGGCCCCAGGGGCAGCAGGGCAGGGGGGTTACCTGTGCTCCTCAGAGGCTGGTCCCCGCAGGCGACGCTGGGGGCTGTGTGCCCTTGGCTGAAATTTAAAGTTGCCCGGGGGGGGGCCGGAGCCAATCAGCTCCTGCCCAGGGCCATTTGTCAGGGCTGGGAGCGCCTGCGGATGCTGGGCTGGGGAGGGGGGCAGTAATTTCCATCTAAAAATGAGCCTGTGGTGGCAGGCAGCTATCAAATGTTCCACCTGGCTGCGCAAACAGAAAGCACGGTGTATAAATATCTGTCCCCGGGGGCCGCAATTGCCTGATAATTAGCGCGGCTCGCAGCCTGGCGCCCGGCCAGCCCTGCCGTGGGAACACCAGGGCCACGCGGGGACCCTTGGACCCGCTGCTGGCGTCCACCCCCCAGGGCTGCAGCCGCTCCTGCTGACCCGAAACGCTCATCCAGAAGCAAACCACGCCTCGCGAGCCAGCTCCGTTCAGTTGCTTTATTGCATTTGGGTTGGCGAGATACACAGAAAATGGGAGGCGGCTGCTGCGCGATCCCGAGCGCTCCTGCGCTCACTGGCTATAGTAGTAATCCTGGCCGTAGACGTCGTAGCCATGCCCCTTGTAGTAGCCGTACTCGTCCTCGTAGGCCCGGTAGCTGTCCCCTCGTGCATAACCCTCGTGGTCCCCATAGCTGCCCTCGGTGGGGCCCTCGTCCCCACGGCCCCCGGCCGTCACCACGTACTCCCACTGCTCCCCGGCCGTGGTGGCCTCGGTGTGCTCCCCGTCACCCGCCGTGGTCGCCTCGTCCAGCACTGTGGTGGCAGCCACAGTGGTTGCTTCAGGTTCCTCCTCTTCCTCCTCTTCCTCTTCCTCCTCCTCCTCTTCTTCCTCCTCCTCCTCGGCTGCCGCTGTGCCGTTGCCATGGGGCCCCTCTGTCCCCGCCGTGGTGTTGGTGCTCGTCCCATTGACGCTGCTCTCCTGCTCCTCTACCTCTTCCTCCTCCTCCTCCTCCTCTTCCTCCTCATCGCTGTCTTCATCCCCACCCTTGCCCTTCGGGGCCCCCTTACAGCCCTGCAGCACACAGGAATAACCCAGCATCAGCTGTGCATTTCAGGGGGCCCAACTTTGGAGGCCACACACTGATCCCCCACCCCCTGAGCTCACCTTCTGGGGGTGTGCGGCATCCGCCCCCAGCCCAGCGTCCCCAGGGGCCACCCCCTCGCCCGCCACCTGGGTTCCTGGGTGGGACGGTACCTGTGGGGACAGGAGGGGACACCGCGTCAGTTGCATCTTTTTTCTCCCCACATCCAACGATGTGTGGGTGTGGGTCCCTCACATTGCTGCGTTTTTTCTTCTCCAGGCCGGAGGGCCCGCTATGGCCAGTACTCACCCCACCTTCCCCCTCCTCCTCTTCCTCCGAGCCGTCCCCCTCTTCCTCCGAGGAGTCGCTGCCCTACGGAGAGGAAGAACGTGCTGCTGGGTCCCATCAGTGTCCTGAGCCCCACGGCCTCAGCCCTGCAGGTGCTGGTGCGGATGTGCGGGGGCATTTTGGGGGCACAACCCCCAGGCGTGGGGCTGAGACCCCCGTGAAGCCCCCAGTGGACCCACCTGGTAGCGATGCTGCGGCAGGTAGGCGTAGCGGTACAGGTAGTACCGGCGCCGGTTCTTGAACACCTGCAGAGGAAAGGAAGGAGGGGATCAGCCCTACTGCTGGGGGTCAGCCCCCGCTGAGGACCCCCATCGCTCGGGGAGGGATGCAGTGACCCCGCTGACGCTGGCACCGCCAGGGCGCGACCCTACCGCGTTTTCCTCCGAGTCGTCCGCGCCCACTCGCCGCAGCCAGCTCTTCACCTGGGGGAAAGGCTGCGTTGGTGCCAGCCCGGGGTGGGGCGGGTCGGGGTCCCCCCGTGGTCCCCACACTCACCGAGAAGGCGGAGGCCATGGCCAGCAGGCAGGCGAGCAGCAGCGCTGTCCTCATGGTGCCGGGAGCAGCGGCAAGAGGCAGAGGCTGGTGCTGTGCCTGGGGAACACCACAGCTATGCCCCAAAAGGCAGAGGGGACATTGGCACCTGCACTTCCCGTGCCCAGCCAACCCCTTCCTAAAAACACGGGGTACTGCTTGGAGGAGCCGTGTCCCCACAAATGGCGTCAGTGCTGCCGGTCCCTGCCCTGCATCGCCAGCAGGATGCTGCTGCCATCCTGGGTGGAAGGCAGCCGACCCATACCCCCAAGCCATCCCATACAGCCATACAACGGCTGGAAACACCCCGCGCCCCCTCTCAGCCCCCCAAAGCACGTTAAATCCATGCAACCCCACACAGAAAAGACTCACGCTCGGCAGCACCCGGGGCTCCCAGCGAGTCGGCCGGCACTGATTTCCCACAGCCGCTGCCCTGTGGGATATAAGGCGGCCGCGGGCCCCCCTTCCCCCCCCGGACAGTCGCCGCCCTGCCCTGGCCCTGCCCGCCCAGAAAACCCCCAAATCTCTTCAAGCCAACGGCCAGCCCCGTGCTGATGCCAGGAGGGATGTGCCGCGGCACTTAATTGAGGGTCTGGCCATGGCTGGAGGGTATAATAAAGTCCTGGGCCTCGGTTAAAATAAATATTGGGAAATCTGGTTTCGGGGTTGTTTTCTTTTTTTTTTTTTTTTTTTTTTTTTTTTGCTACTGCTGCCTCCCTCTTTGGGAATCTCTGCTACTGTTTTTTTTTCCTGTAAAACAACCAAAAAAAGGTAAATAAATGGCGATCTCAGAGGCCCAGCTTCCACAATCCCTTGGGCGAAAGCACGGACCAAAAAAATGCTGAGTCCTGACGGACGAGGCTGCCTGGAGAAGCCCCTGGTGAACCCAGTGCCTGGGGCAGAAGTGTAATAAAGAACGTGTGAGGTGCGATGGGGCTGGAGACGAAACGCTTCCCGTCAGCTTGTCCCCAGGTCGGGACCGCACGGGCGAGGCATTGTTTTTTTGTCCTTGCCTTCATCCCCACATCAGCACGGAGATGCTGGGGAAGGGCTCCCACCGTTCCCACATCTGAGGGGATGGAGAGGTCCCTCACGGCCACCCAGGGGACCGGTGGCCCCGGTGGCAAGCATGTGCCTGTGAGGCAGAGCTGCATGTACCCAGCGGGCTTCAAAGCCCACGGTGTTGCTGCAGCCGTAATTACAAGGGAGCAGCAGGGCTGGCCACAGCTTTCGGCTGGCGCCTTGGGCCAGGAAAACCCACAAAAAAATAAATATATTTATAACAACAATATATAAACAATACATTTTTCCAAAGCCATTGCAGTGCTCTCTGTTAAAGACGGGGAAAAAAAAAAAAAAAGGGCTAGGTGGGGATGGGGACAGGCACAGCCTGCCCAGGTTGGAGTTTAAATTTAATCAGAGCTGGGCTGCAGGAGGCAACCCGTAATGTAATTAGAGGGACGCTGCCTTTTAAAAAAAGAACTTTGACTCTAAAAGTGCTGATTTCACCCAAAATCCCTAAAAAAGCCGGGGGATAATGACCGTGTGCCCACACACCTATCTTTAGCTGGCAGGGCAGAGCCGGCACCAGCCAGCCCCGGTGTCCCCACGTCCCCCAATGCCACCCGTGCCGGCGCACGTGGGGCTCGCTGTGCCGCAACCCAACACCCGGGGCTCCACAATGGGCTCATTACTGCAGGCGATGACGAACATGGGGCTGGGAGACCGGACCCCCCGGAGCCCCAGGGAGGAGGAGAAGGACGAGGAGGAGGATGGGGAAGGCACCCCGAGCTCTGCCCCACAGGACACGGGCTTCGGGGCTCGCACCGGGACGCCCCGTCCTGGTGCCAAGCGGCACGTTCCCGCCTGTAAGTGGTATTTTTGCAGCGCGGCAAGGCGGTGCCGTCCCATCTCCTCGCCCTGCAGCTATTCTGGCAGGAAACCTCAGCACCAAAAATAAGTAAAGCAAACACAGGCAGAAGCTCACTCCACACGGGAGGTGGCGGGGAGAAGGCCGGCATGTGCCCCCAGATCCAAAGCCCATCGGCCGGGCACGGCACGGGCTGTTTTTTCAGCAAGCTGCCAATTTTAGAGGAAGAGCAGGAGGGGAGAGCACCTAAAACTCTTCAGGTATCTGGCTAAGGTATTAGCACCCAAATGCTTGCATCAGCCCACTGCAAACACACGTTTCCTATAATTTCCCATTTTCTCTGCGGCACGAAACCACACCAAAGGAATTAATGCTATTTACGCACCCAGCTAAAAGCAGGCAACGACTGGGGCTGCAACGCATGCTCCCGAAACGCAGGGACACGGAAACAGGGCAGGTCCCTGAAACGCGATCACGGAGCTGTCGCAAACCCGAACCTGTCGGGTGCTGCCCGCGCCAGCAGCAGCAGCGCAGGGCTGCAACGCGTGCGGTGCGTGGCCGAGCTGCTACGTCAGGAGGACGGTGCCAAAACCCACAGCGATCAGTCACCGTGCAACTGGTACGGAGGGGCTTCGACGCCCGCAACCAGCCACCTGACTGCGTACAGCACGCCCTCTGCAGCTCAGGTGCTCGTTTTGCTTTTGCAAAGGAAGGCTCTGGGGCTGCGTGCACTGCAAGGGGTGCTGCGCGCCGTAACGGACCTCGTGCGCTGCCTTGTGCCTTGCAGATGGCACAGCACCGGGTTTCGGCTGGCAGCAGCAGGTGGTGCCTCCTCTCCTCTCCGGACTCAGCTCTTCCTCCAGAACCCCGCTCCCTGCAGCTGCAGTAAAACAAAGCAGTGCCTCTGCCCGCTGCGCGTGAGAACCTCGCAGCCTGGCCCATGAGGCACCCGCCCGGCACCCCTCTGCAGCTCAGATTTGTGCCCGAAATGGCAAAAAGGCAGCCCAAACCAACCTGCCCACCTTACAGCACAGCCCCAACCTTCCTACAGCCCAGCCCATTTCCCGCTTTTCTACCCCAAATCTCACCCAGCTGGGGGCAGAGCCCAGTTTGGGTTAACCCCTTCTTGCCCAGCAGCTCCTCCCCCCCACCCCCTGTAGCCATCTGGGAAAGAGAAGGGGCAAAGCCGACAGAGTGGGGTCTGATGTTTTTTAATGTTGATGAAGACGTACACAGGATAAGTTTCAGTTTTGAAAAGGTAAGTGCCATTGACAAGTAAAGGATACAATAGAATGCTTTCTGTACATTTCTTACAAAATATTACATACACCCCACCCTGACGTGGTGTGGCACGCTCCACACACGGCTCCCCGTGCAGCACAGGTGGGCAGTTTTAGGGAGAGTGCCGGGACGCATCCGCTCGCGATGCAGAACGTGGGTTTTACCCGTGTCCAGCATCCCCCCACAAGTGGCTGCCCCACGTGGCCAGCCCTCACCCATTTTGTCCATAGCATCTTCCCCGGAGGAAGCCGACCCGTCCACACAAGCAATAAGTTACGTGCCGCTGTCAGTACCCATCCTGGCAGTCGTTGTCGTCGTAGTCGGTGGCTGGCTTCCTGCGGTAGGCGTCCAGCCGCCGCTTGCGGCTCTCGCTGCCCAGGCTGCGCGGCGAGCTGGCGTCCTCCTGGGAGTGGCTCTGCTCATCATCCTCATCCTCTGGGGACGCACTGTTGGTGCTCTCCGTGGATGTGCTGTCCTCGCCTGTTGTGTTGTCTTCATCCTCGTCATCCTCGTCGCTGCCCTCTGGGGATGCGCTGTGGCTCTCAGTTGATGCGCTCGGAGCATCCTCGTCAGGTTTGGAGCCGTTCCCATCCTCCTCTGATTCCAAGCTGTCCTCTGTGGACTTGCTCTCCTCCTCCTCCTCCGTGGACTTGCTCTGCTCTTCCTCGCTGTCGAGGTCAGATGGTGCACTCCTGTCCTCAGGGGACGCCCGCTCCTCCCTGCTGCCGCTGCGCCCCTCTGGTGCGCTCACTGCCTCCTCTGAGCCCTCCTCTGCGGACTCTGTGGACTCCTTGGCCTCCTCATCTGAGGCCTCCTCATCTGAAGCCTCCTCATCTGAGGCCTCCCTGGAGGGGCTATCCTTGTCCTCATCATGGCTGTCGTCATCCTCCCCAGACCTGCTGGCCTGGCTGTCCTCCTGCGAGTTGCTCTTCTCCTCAGCTGAGGGGCTGTCCTCCGTGGAGTCAGTGTCCTCGGCCTCCGGGGACCGGCTGTCCCCATCCTCCCGGGGGCTGACAGAGGCCCCCCGGATGCGTCGCCCTCCGCCCAGATTGTCGAAAACTGACGGATCGTCTCCCTGCATGCCTTCACCACCCAAGCCGGCAATCTCCTCCTCGTCCTCCTGGCTACTGCTGCTGCCCCCACCCCGCCTGAAGCTGCCACGGTACCTGCTGTAGCGGTGCTGGGCCATTGCACTCTCGCTGCTGCTGCTGCTGCTGCTGTCACCATGTCCTCCAGCATCCCCAGTGCCATAGCTGGGCCCTTCGCCCTCCTCACCATCCAAGGTGTCGTCCCCGCTGTCGTCCTCCTCGTCCCCGGGCCAGGCGGGCAGCCCGTCATGCTCGGCAAGGTCCTGCTCCACGTGGTTCCTGGCAGCGAGGTCCCTGTCACTGCCATCCCCTGGCCCCACGCTGGCACGAAGGTGACCGAGGTTTCCACCACCCAGGAGGGGGCCCAGTACCTTCAGCTCGTCCCCTGGCACCGTGTCCTGCAGGTAATAACAGCATGTAAGTTGCCTGAGCATCGCTGCCTCCTATGCCATGCAAGCCTCTGTGGACCCACAGCGCTTCCCACCTCATCCCCTCTGCTACTGTGGGTGGGAGAAAAACATCCAGCCCTTCTTAGCTGGGACCAGGCGTTACAAGAGACTGTCACCTTATGTGTTAGGTGCCATACCATCCTGCAGAGATGGGCAGGTCAGCGTGCACAGATACATGAATAAGAAGGCGTTGAGCTCAGGGTAGCCTAAACCGCAGAGAGCAGAGAATTTTATTATTTTTTTTTTTTTTTTGCACAAGCATAGCGTAGCGCTTCAGGTTAAGAGAAAACATGCACAGACAGAGAAAGACACCTGAGCTGAAGCCCCTCCAGCTTAAAAAAAAAACCTAAACCGATGGGGCAAAGCTCCCGGACCCGCAGCAGCAGCTCTCCCCAAGGGGAACGTCCCACTGCCAGGGGATGCGGGCACCTTACCTCAGGCTCCAGGGGCGCGGAGAGGCGGTTGTGCACCTAAACACCAAGAGAACACCTCGCGTCAGTTTGGGGGGTAGAAACAGCGGGGTCTGGGGCTCAGGGGCTGCGCGGGGGTACTCACAGGGTGGGCGCAGGCCGCAGCCCACAGCATCAGCAGCGCCAGCAGCGCAGCCTTCATCCCGCTGCCGGTGCGATGCAGCCAAGGCAGGGACGCGTGCGGTAGCGTGCAGCGCGTGTGCTGCCGGCCTGACGCCGCTGCCCCGGCATTTAACCGCTGTCCTGGGCCGCCAGCAGCCAATGGCACCGGGGCCGGGTGCGGAGGTGTCGGCGGGAAGCGGCCTCCCACGCTTCCTCCACCGGGACGCCGGCCCCAAAAACAGCTCCTGGTGGCGGGGGGGCACGAGCGGCGGGGCTGGCCGTTAATGAGCTGACAGGCCTGCGCTCTGTTTTCCTTGCTAAATTTGCGCCCCTCCTGTCATCGTTCCCCTCCTCCTCACCCGATTCCCCTCGCAGATACCGTGGGACGTGTTTTCCTCTTGACCTGCGACCAAATTATATCCCTGGCCCCCGCCAGATGCAAGCGTGCATCACCGGCCTTATTTTAGGCACCTCGAACAATTACGATGTGTTGTTTTGCTCCTCGTGTCCAGCCCGTATTTAACTCGGCCCCTGAAGACCTGGCGCCACCTCACATCCCTGCTTGGGAAGGGGACTGGACCCCAAAACAGGCATCAAGCAGCAAATCCCCCGGGGAAGGAGCCAGGGCCACCTGGGGTCACGATTTGGGGTGAGGTGCCCCCAGTCCCAGTCAGTACCATTGCCGCTCCCCGTGACGCGGGTACCTGGAGGGCAGCCACGCTCCTCGCCTTCCTCTGCTGTAATTATGCCGCCCTCCGGCTATATTTGCCTCCGCCCGGTGGAGCCGGACAGGAAGCATCGCTGCAGCCCAGCGAGAGCCTGGAGGAGCAGGATGCGGCCCGGGAGGTGAGCAGCAGAAGGTGCTGGTGCCCAAAGAGACAGGAAGTGGTTCTTGTTCACCCTCAGCTCCTAAAAAATGGTGTGAATACTGAGTTTTGAACGTCAGGAGGACAAGAGAAAGCCTGCAGTGACTCAAAACGCAACCAGAAGCACTTCCACATTTACTCTGGAACAAAAAAAAAAAGGGCCATGTGAGAACTGAGTACTAAGCATTTCCCTCACGCACCCAGCTCACATCTCTGCAGAGAAACCCATGCAGGTACACAAAGATTCCCTTCAGGATTTTTGTTTGTTTGTTGGTTGTTTTTTTTTTTTTTTTTTTTTTTTTTTAAAAATTTTGGGAGTTTTGTTTTTCGCACATGCCCCCCTGGGGTTTTGTGGGGGCGCGGGGGTTGAGACACCCAACATTTTGTGGTCTGCTGGACAAAAGTGGCCTCAACCCCCCCCCACCAGACCTGGGGAACCTCAACCCACCCTCACCTCTGATCCATGGCCTAGTGCGTGTGGCCGCCCAGCACAGGCTCACATCTTGCCCATGCAGCCACCTCTTCCTGGGGCTGCACAAGTTCACGTCTCCCCCATCACCCCACTGTCACAGTGTAGTACGGCTCCTCGCCATTTTGAGATCCTTCTCCACCTTCACTGGAGGAAAACAGCATTTGCTCCTAACACATAATGTGTCTGAAACCCCCAAGAACGCACAGGCAGCAGTAAGGCACGTAACTCAGCAGGGTATTACACGTGATGCATAACACTTGTGCTTCTCCACAAGGCTCCGGGTGCACCATGTGTCTGAAGTGACCAGAACTACCAGGAACTTGAGTTACACATGGATATTGCTCATCGCAGGTGCTTGTGGTGGAAGAGCACTCTCCATTACCCACACTGGCCTCCACGTCCACTCCTCCTTGTTAATGCAAGTGCGTGCCTGAATAAGGCAGCAAGGCGAAGCACATGGCAGCACACCTCACCCCGAGGGGATCCAGTACAGGTCAGGTACTTCCAGCTTCCCTCTGTGTCTGCCTCATGCTGGTTGAAGGACCCTTCCTGTTCTGTTTTATTCTACTTTTTAAGAATTTGGTCAACGTGACACTTTGGACAGTATAGGGCATTAGTTGAGTCAGTCTGGCTGAGGGGCAAAAATAGCCATCCCTCCGTCTGCACTTTAAAATAGCTCCTCCCCAACGGGAGTCAAATGTTCCCGGGCTGGGAGCGGTGTTTATTTCTCTCCCTCTTTTTTAAACTTTTAATTTCAGCTTGCGTAGGCTATGTGGTCAAACATGACACAGCCCAGCACAGCAGCTCCGAGGCGACAGGGTTCGAGTCTCTAATACACCGAGTGCATCACGCCTCAAAGGACCAAACCCGATTTAGCAGCCACATACGGGCAGCCTCAGCTGAGCGTTTCCGAGCCACTTCCCGCACACAGCCAGCACATCTAGATGGCAGGGCCCCGACTGCCCTTCTCCCCTCTATCAGGAAAACCACACACAAATGCAGTCACTACAGCTTTTATTCAAAACTGATAATGAAATAGAAAAGTACAATACAAGAAAGAAAAACGAACCAATCAACACAAATGAGATCCCTGAAAACCATCGGGCTGGTTCTTTGCCTTATGCACACAGGGCACGGGTCAGCGCACCCACGCCAGGCTCACCCACGCCATGCTCACCAGGCACCGGGGATGCAACATCTGCAGGGCTGAGCCCAAGGAATCCCACCTGCTCCCAGCTTTCCTGCAGTGTTTTTCAGTAAGGAAAAACAAAGCGATGATGTCAGACTCCTTGACTAGCACATTAAGATCAACTTTGAAAGCACCTAGTCTGTATGCCTCTGGCTTGACTTTTTTTTTCCCCTCAAAAGGAAGATGAAATAACCAGCTAAAAAGAGCACAGGAGGATTTATTTTCCCTTTGATTTTTTTTTAAAAAAAGAAAAAAAATGATATGCCCCTATCATAGTGATCTTTTGTTGATATTTTTCCCGAGAGTTCTCCAGAGATAGCTCAAGTAAGAAATATTGTCAGCTCATGTGTATTTATTATTATGCTCCAACTTAAGAGCTGCTTGTAAATTTAGACAGGCACAGGACACTACCCATTTCAGATGGATAAACGTAGCTTTTAAATTCAATAAGGTGCTAAAAATTAGGTTTTTTTTTAGAGTACACAAATTTCAGTAAACAAGGAGCCTTCAGTTTTCATTTGTTTGAGGTGAAACAGATGGAGCAAGTCAAGTAGTAATGTGAGCCAGTACAGAGAATAAAAATGAACACGTGATAATAACATACATATTCAAACACATAAACTATAACCACTATCAGCACTTACTTCCAATAGGGAAGGCCAACTTTTTCAGCATGAGCTGCTACAGGTTGTGATCTTTCCAGAGTCTCAAGTGCTTACATACAAATAATCAAAATGAGAGGCACTTCACCAGCTCAAAGCCTTAACGCGCATCACCCAGCACAGAAGTTAGAGCCCTCCCTTCGTGCCTGACCAGCTTTAGCCCTAAGTCACAGACAGGAGGACTTTAGCTCAGCGCCCTGTCAGCACCACCAGGCAGACTACAACCCCACACCACCTAGGGAACCTTGGAGAGGCACATCTGCACTGAACGACCAGCCCTGGCTGCAAGCAGATTCAAAATGCTTTATTTTCTTCCAGTAGCAAGTAAAAAACCACATGGACACATACAGTAGAAATAATTTGACAGAAACAACAGCTGGTGTATTTACAGTTCCTTTATATTCTAAAACAGCTGAATTTCAAAATATTTATATTGTTTCAAATTAGCATATAGCGTATTTGATAGAAAAGTCACATTTTATTTGGGAATCAGAACTGGCACCGAGGTCAACTTGTACTTTACATATAAAAGACCTGCAAATTCAATCCTTGTACCTGGTATGCAAACGTATGGCTCAACACCACTCTCTTGTGGGCACAGGTCTGAAGGTCTGTGGCTGTATCAAGCACAAAGACGTGCAGATAACTGCAATAAAAACAAACCTGTCCTCAGTTCTTCCTGTTATGCAGCACAATGCAGGGCACGTGTATTAATCAACAAAAAATACACTTCTCTCAGCTTTTTCTCTTCTTGCTTTGTTTTAAGAGCTCATTTAGCAACACAAAGGGGAACCAAAACAAAGGTATCAGGACCTCCAGCATAGCTCTGGTACACAACGAATTCATGCTCTTCTATACCATGGAGCCATCGTTGGTACAGCCAGACACTTCGCTAAAAGGTCACCTAGCCGTCAAACACACCAGTGCTCGAGTACATCACCCCAAGTCAAATAAAAGGGGGGAATAGGATGTAATTACTCAGTTTCCAAATGATACCATCTAATGAGTCACACCAGTAATTTCTAGGTTGCCGTTTTCCAGCACACCAACTACTCAGCTTCCCTCCGCGCACACTTTACCATGACAGTACAGCATCTCTTCCTGGTGATGGAAACGTCATTCCATAAACCATTGGGTTTCCTAAAATGACCCTCCCTGGCACTGCAGGGCTCGCTGCAGACATCCCCACTAGCACCTGAGACAAGACTGAGACAAGCTCAAGCCGCCTGATGACATTCAGGGAGCAGCCAGGGGTCTTTCTTAACCATTTAACCATTTTTTTTTAATTTTATTCTTTTATTTTTAAATCAAAGGCAAAAACAGACTTTGATTTGGGGAACATTCTGCAAATAACTAAGAGCTTTGATGAGCTACTCCAGTCAACAAATAACAAAAGCATAATTTTTCAAAACCTTCAAAAAAAATCAAACCCTCCTCTTCCTCCCCCAAGTACCAGTACATTAATGAAAACCAAGACAGGAAAAGCATTGAAATCACATACACTTTTTTTGATAACCTTAGAGCTCCTACAAATTCCAGCCTCAAGTTCCTGCACGGCTCTTCACACAGCTATCAAAAAGTGATCTGATCCTAATTGTTTGGGTGGAAATCCTTACATAGACAGGGTCTTTGAGAGAATCTGGCACCTTTTTTGTCAAATGGAGATTGCAGGTCAATTTTAATAGCTACTGTCTCCAAGTGTTACCAGAACTAAGACTTATATGTTTTAGCAAGATTAGCATTGGACCATTTGTTCTAACCTCTTGAGAACTACCTGCTCATTGATTTGTTACCTGAGGATCTGCCCATACTTGGGATATTTAATCATCACAGAAAAGCACTTACCTCCAATCCCCCAATAAACTTAGACATGTTACAAAGAGAGATGTGCATGGCGCACTGCAAAATTCTAAATAAATAAAAACAACGGTCTTTTTATTAATACACAACAAAAAACAGAAGTTCTGAAAACTCACCTCTCCCTTCAGATGCTGACTAGCTGACAGAACAGCAGAATTTCAACTCCAATAGGCATGAATCAGTTTCCAGGCAAAGAAGCAGAGATAAAAGGGGAAGGGATTTAAAGAATTTCTCACAGGCTTTTTGTCAAAGTTTGATTTTCTGTTTGGTTTACAGAGAGATGGCTCAGCTACGATATCAGTCTTTTTTTTTTTTTTTAATTTATTAACAATAATTTTCATAGTTGGCCATACAAAACAAGTTAAGTTTTTGTACACTTCTCACTGTATCTCATCTACTCAGATTCACGATGTCTGTTACCTTGTGGTATGAACAGAGTAGAAGCTAGTACAATTGTAACCTTCAAAAAACATGTCAAAACATCATCCAAAAAGAATTATTTATCAGAATTTGCATTACAGTTTGCACCATTTGTGCAATTCATTTCACTTTACTTTGACCTCTGCCAGTTGTGTAAGGACAATATACCAAATGCCCTGATCAGTAACAGATAATATTGGAAGAATGGGAAATAGGAGGCTGGATCTGCTGAATCTACCACACACACCACTGAAAGCGCTTCTTCTCAGTGCATCTGCTCCACTAGTTGTGATCTGAGAACTTCCTCTGAAGTATAGTCAGCTCAGGAAATGTATTTTCTAGAATAACAAAAAGGAAAAAGATTAAACTCATTACCTGCGAGTCAGTACAAAACCAAAAGCCACCAAGCACCTGTTCAAGACAGGTGCCACCTACAGAGCTTTTCACACATACATGAGCCCACTCTGCTAGTACCATCACTTTCCAAGAGACAGCACAGCAATGGCAACAGCATTAAAAGAGCCAATGCTCAAGAATTATGCAAGACTCCAACCAATCCCTTTGTTATCTTCATCTACATTTCTTTAAATTTAGAGCTTGACTTTTCACTCCTTTCCCTTCTTTTCCACAGGCTTGCACACACCATATGCAGGATATTGAAACAACACCAAAAAGCTCAGCAAGGGCCAGCATCCTCCCTGCTTCTCTTGCTCCCAGGCTCACAACGTGACTGCCCCGGCCAATCTCTTAGCTCAGCTCTTTCTGCTACACTGGCTGGCCTCAGAGCTATTGCACCCATTCCCTTTGGCTCCCCTCCCCCTGAAAGACTAAATATGTCCTTCCCACACCATGGCTGAGCTCCACTGGCCCGGAGCCTATGAACACTGAATGGTCTTTCTCATTCAATTAATTCAGCAGAACTTCACTCATTTATCCCCCCACCCCTCTACCTCATTCTGTGGAAGCCTAAGAGGGTGGTTCATTTGTTTTTACTGAGATCCACAGAATCAGATCTTCCTTCTCTGAAGCTCACAGCAAAACATTTTCAGAGTCCATACTATATGCTAAAATATACCACAGGGAAAGAGGCAAGATTTTGCAAGGCTCACAGATTTCCAGTGCGTCAGTGGATAACCAAGCAGGAGCACCTCTTCTACTGCTATGGTACTGTTTCTTTTACTTTATTAAAACCATAGAATATCTCTCTTACCCTCTGTGTCGTGTCCGCCCCCCCCCCCCCCGGACTGAAATAGCTAATGTTTTCTTTAGTACTGTTTTCTTGTGTTTTTCTAATGTTTTCTTTAGTAATGTTTTCTTGAGTACTGTTGCTTATTTTAAGGATAAGTCATATCAGACATTTATGCCTGGAGCACAAAGAAACGTGTTATGTAGAAGAGAAAGCACTGTATATTTATTGTGTTGAAAAAGGCGACCTTTATCTGACTGTTGAGACCATTATTTTCCCTGTGATCCTGCAAAACAATAAAGCATTATGTGAGAGCCAACAGGAGTGAAGCAAAATATGTACCTCTTGCAGAAGTGTACAAATGTCCACTTGAAACTGCTGGGCGACCTGGTTTCCCAACATCTGTCAATTTCCCGCATTATCAGCTCAAGAACCTCATCCAACAGAAAAGGCCACAAAAAGCAAGGTACGCCCTTGTCCTTTCCCATAGGGAGGTGAAGACAAAGGAGCTGTGGCTGGTCTTGGAGGAACCTTTCACAAAGTTATTTGTAGAACTGGTAGAAGCCTGCAGAACCTACAGGATCTGCAAAGGAAAAGCAGGTTCAGGGACATGGCAATAATCAGTAATTCATAAGAAATAGAGAAAAACATTCTCACTATTTAAGAGATCTCATTTCATCCCATCTCAAATTGAATCAAGATAGCCAGAACTTGACTTAAGCTACTTAGGAAAGATAATAGATCTAACAAATACATTAAGCACAGGTGAAATATTTTATTTAATAATTTTCAAGGTGTCCTCAAGTACTTTTGTTTTGTATTTTTGAATTAAACAGCCATCAAGACCAAAGGCTTTTGCAGCTGTAAAACTGGTAACATCAAAAGGATTGAGTCTCATTAGCAGCCACTTCCCACTGCAGAGTGATAGAGTAGAATAATTTCACCTTCTGGTATATGCTTTTATTACTTTCTCTTCATTTACTCTGATCAGACGTACCTGTGCCTTTGTTCTGTATGCACATACACACGTGATTCAGTTTAGGTACGTGTGTGTACACACACACTCCTGCAAGAACTTCTAAAACTGACCTACGCTTAAGAGCTCTGTACCAATTGCACTTGAAGAAAATCACGTGCACATCTTGGGTATAGCAAGACTTTGTACAGTGAATTCTTAGTTTTCATACTCCACCAAATACTTGTACACAAAACTTGATCCACTCACAACTATTTGTGCTGTGATTATCACCTAAGACGTCCACATCTTCCAAGTATTTATTCAGTGAGGATAGGCATCAGCATCTGAATTTCCTATTAACTAAGCTGACACACCACCAAGGACAGTGCTTTCACGAGAATTCAAGTAACACTATTTTATTGCAATCTCAAACTGATTCAATGGGCTGATTTCATGATTTGTTGTGTATCTTCTTGATGATACTTCAGGATACATGAGCATAAACTAAAGTTTCTGTCATTTAATGAATTATGAAAAACATCAACGTCTTATATCACATTTCACCTGACTCTCAAAGTTTTAAAGAGCTCATAATCTAAGTCTCATCCTTATGAGATGAGACTTGGTGTCCCCTGTACACAATGAGAAGCTGAGTTCCAAAGCTGACTTGTCTTCTAATTCTCTTTTCTGAATGCTGGACAACAGCCACGCTCATTAGTGATGGTGGCAGAATAGGTAACTTCATTTTCTAGAGTTAGGTCTAATGACCAAGGACCATGAAGAATTATCTCCCACTGCCAGAGCTGAAACTAGGTCAGTTCACATGCTTTCTTTTGTCCATCACAAGGCACTTGTCACCTTCAGCCATGACCTCCACCAATTAATCATTTCTGGGTGGCATTTCAAAAGGCTAGAGAACCTGCTAGGTCTCAGCTGCATGAGACTTGCTATTTCAGTGGCTAAACAAAAATGCTCAACCAGAACCAAAACAAAGAAGTAGCAGTAAAGACTGCACTCACCATCTCATCTATTCTTGCAGACAATTTTATCTGATTTCCCACTTGAGATGCAGGCTTCCTGCTGTAAGCAATGAGAAACAGTGAACTGTTGTCAGATCCCTGGGTGACCGAGCAGAACTGCTATTCAAAGCACACGTGGTACAGCACAGCTGAGGACAGGCAAGACTGGCAGGCAGGCCAAATGTCATTACTTGTAGACCTCTAGACAAAAATCATGTCATTGATCAGTATTTCAAGTGACTGCTGACACAATTGATTAGCAGCAGCCCTTGCTCACAAGTAGTTTCTTAGATGGCCAAGAGTGCGTTGCTCGAGTGCCTGCTAAGATGCCAGCAACTGCAGGACCGGGAGTGAAATAAAACCCTGAACAATCATCTCTACAACCTAAGTTTGGAAGACATGAGCAGAAGTCTTAGCTAAAACTTGAACTACTGAGTTACAACCATCAGGTTTCCAGACCAAAGACCTAACTATAAACACGGATGTCTGCCATTTTTAATATACTTGTCTTAAGGATACACTGCAATTTAACTTGCGTTCTATTTTTCTCTCTCCTGTCTGGATGGACATGGCTACTGTTTGCCAGTTCAGCAAACCAAGTAGATTAACAAACATTGTTTTAAAAGCTATTGCTATGTCAGATTATTTCATTTACTGTATCATACATTTCTGCAGCTCTTGCTGGTCACACGTCCGACCACAGGCTGTGACTGGTGTTCACCATGCTCAGGAGGCCATCAGGTACTTTTGGAGATGACCATGTCACATGCAGTCCATACTCGCAGCCAACTGCTCCTCATAAAGTAACTCCGCTCATATCCTGACAGAGGCTCTCGTGAGCTGGGACTACTCCCCTGTGCAAGAGCTGCAGGAACCTGCCCTGGAATTACTGAACATGGCCCAATGTACCTGAGTCCAACAGGACTGAGTGCACAAAAACATCCTTAGCTCCACCCATCTCCTCACAGCAGCTCCGCACTGTTATCTGAAAAAGAGTCTTTTTAGGGTTGTCTACTCAAAACGACTGTCACTGGTTAAGCAAGGTGTGGTTTTTTTCCCATATTAAGCTGAGCAGCACGTATCCTACAGAGACCCCACTACCATGGATGAAGTGAGTCAGAGCTTTTGCCTCCTCCAAGTTTCAGGTAAATCAAATTCTTTCCAAGACTGAAAAAGGGCAGAGTGAGGGCCTGGTTAGCCTTGCTTTCTCAAGACCCCAAACAAAAGTGTTTTCCAATTACTCATTTCGTTGTCCAAAAATTCCAATTTAAAACATTGCATATTATCTTTTGACCAAGCCTTCCTAGAGATTTCACTACAAAGTGTGGTGACTGCGTTGCTCTGTGTAGATGACTGCTGCTTTTAAAATAGCTCCCACTGTGATATTTCCACACTGGCAGTTTTGGTGATCTCAAACATTACAAAAGCTTGTTATTAGGCACTGTTCTGTAGTGTATGTTTGGAAATTAAAGTAAGAACAAATTGTCTTCACATTTAGATCTTATTGTAGAAAAAAGGTACTGTCACAATGCAGGTCCTTGCATCATATGACAGTTAGGTAATGCTGAACTTCTTCCATGACCATCAACTTAATTACCATGCATTACTTATGACCCACAAAATCGCTCATCTCTGCACCTGCCCCAGCTTCTGTAAAAATAATGACTTGTCTTTTCTAGCACCAGAAGGCTAAAAGAGCAAGTGAAAAAATGCCATTGCCATGACCTTGTCAGCAAGAAGGGCAGCAGGCTTGCAGGAAGAGTTCTTTGTGCTTTTTTCCCCCTAACTGCACTGCCCCTCAAACTAATTCCCTTGCTCCAGCAAACTGCCTCAAATCCTTCACATGGATTATTTGTACCAAACCCAACTGTTATCCTGGGTTCTGGCAAAAGGTCCTTGCGTATTTCACAGCCAAGCCCCTGGCGCCTCACCGAAAATGAAGCGATGCCAACAGAAACACTCTGTTCACCCCTGGAGGACAGAAGGGACCACAGCCCATTGTACAAGGATGTTTTTTCCCCTTTGTTGAAGCCCAGCTGCCGTGTTATTGACTTTGCAGCTTTTATGACAGCAATCCCAGCTTCCCTCATTGCTCCCCCTTCTTTATGAATGCTGCCAGCCTTGATTTTTTTTTATTTTATTTTTTTTCCTGTGGCTTTTGAACTTGTTCAGTAGTTCCATCTGCCTGCCTCAAACAGCACCCTGTACCGATAGCAGAATGGAACTGGCATCAGAAATGAAACAACAAATTAGATATTTCACTGACAGCAGTCAGGTCCAATACGAAGCACCTGAGTTCTGAAGAACCCCAGAACTCCTTGCTCCGAAACCCATGCGAGGAAACACTTCCTGCATGCTATTGCTGCCATACTGAAAAAGGCAAACAACAGGAATTAACAAGGGCTATACTTGCGTAAACATCACAGCTCAAGAGGCTGCTTAACTCTTCAGATGCTATTTGGTGATTTGTGGCAGATTATCCCACTGCAGATCATTTTGTAAGTGCTTGCAACTCATTTGGATTATCACGACAGGAAGAGATGCTTAACTAGACTATGTTCCTGTACTCCGTTCAAGGTCAGACTTCTCTGATAATTAAAGATTGATTATTGCTATGGGTGACTGCAGGCCAGTGACTAAGAGAAAAACAATGCAAAAGATCTGTTTTGCCACATGAACTCAAGATTTATTCCAACCATTTTTTTGTTATTTGGATAAGGGTGGCAGAGCCAACTTACCCAGTTAGAGCCAGATTTGAAAAACCTAAACATAAATCAATTCCATTTATAGCTCTCAAAGTACTTCACCAGAATAAATCCATCTAGTGTGATTTTAAAGCTGAGGAACTCAGTGATGGGAAGCCGTGCCCAGTGCTGCTTTGCTAGCCAAGAACAAGGAGACAGATGAAGACTACCTGACTTGTAAAACTGCAGTTCAACTACTACTTCCCTCGGTCACTTGCCAGGCCCTCGAGAGCATGGCACACATTTTTGGGAGCTATATGTTAACAATCAATTTGATTACACCACTTTCTTGTAAGTCACCTGCATGGCCCTCAGTCTAACGTAATGTGCCTTTAATCTGAAGTGATTGCCTATATGCAATAATTAGGAATTCTGCATATCCTCTTTGATGGCTTTTGTTAAATTCTGCCTCTATGAGAGGATCTCAGCTAACCTCGGATGCCAAAGAGATAATTGATGTTGTATGTTGAGCCACGTTTGGAGACTGAATTGGTTTACTGAGAGAAAAAATGTTTGCATACTAGATGTGCCCCACTAATTAAGTATTTTGCTCTTCATTAACTAAAAGATATTGACATTAAATAATTCAGGAATGCTGGTAAACACAGCAAGCTTCCAATCTGTATATTCCCAACAGATCTAGGCATGGCAGGAACCAGGATGCTTGTTAGTTGGTTCACGCTCTGGCTCCAATAAGCACAAGTTCCTCTGGAATTCCACCCCCCTTTTCGGGTTTTGGTGTCTATTCCCCCACTCCCCAATCAAGAACAACTGCCTGGATGAACATTTGGAAACCATACACTGAGCCTCATGCATTTGCATATGGTTGACCTAACTGAAAGAACCACTGCCAATTTCTTCATACGCCAAGGAGCTTGGCCAGTAACAGAGACTATGTGCGTCAGTTAACAGAGGAATAGGTGTTTCGTTGAGATTAATTGGAGGGGGGAGGGAATGAAAATTTGTGACGTAGAAATTGAAAATATTTTCAAGGGTGGGAGGGGGAAGACAGAGGAGACTTGGAGACTTTCTAAGGAAAAGAACAACCAGTAACGTGGACAGAAACAGAAGCAAAGGAAAAATGTCAGTGATTAGTTATGACCGGGGTAAAAGTAGAGAAGGAAATGAAAAACAGAAAGAAAGCAAAAGAGCTTGATACAACTGCAGCTATAGGAACTTCCAGTGCATGTGCACTGCATAGGTGAGAGAATATACTAGCGATACCTGCAAGGTAAAAATAAGTTGCCACTCACTGAAGTAAAAATAAGTTCTCACTCACTTAAGAAGGTTGGCACAGGCGGAACTCCAATTGCATCCTATATTCTTTCAGCTGCCGGTCTCACACTGGTATGTAGCAGAGCTGGGTTTGGTGCTCCCCAGGCAGGACTCAAGCAGCGCACTAAGCAGTCTACTCAGAGCTTCTGGCTTTGAAACCTACTGGAACAGAGCTTCACCACCCAATTCTTCCCACTGCTGTGGCACAGTACACAGCAGCCCCTGGCTGTAGGGATGCCAATCAGGCAGCATCCCAGAATTGCATGAAGAGGTACTTCTTGGAAAAGGTGTCCCATCTCAGAAGAGTGGATAAAGCTTTACAGGACTCTGCCTTTCAGTGAGACCACTACAGTTTGTGGGTACAGCATGCAACCTAAGCTCGGTAGAAGAACCAGGATCAAAGCACCCCCTGAATAAGCTGGTCTAATGCCTGAATTCACATACAAGTGGGCACAGCATCCAAATGTTACAAGGCTTCGGACTGACCTGTACCATACAGCAGCCACCACATTGCTTCCATCCGTCATTTCTAAACCATGATATCCACAACCTAACTTGGTTTCTTTTGATGTTACTTGCAGAAAGGAAACCTTCAAACCCTACCACTGTACCACTAACTATTGGCCTGTTCAAGAGATGAAAACCATGAAGACTCTGATGCTCTTGGTTTGCCTGCTAGGATCAGCTTCAGCTATTCCAGTAAGTGCTCACCACGCTGTTATTGCCACTCACTTGAACTTTCCCTTCCTGTGAATACTCTCTTAATCCATGTAGTTATACAAAATTATTTCCATACAGATTTTTAATAATTGCCTCTTCTAGACATATCCCTTAAACCACCAACTTGGAGACTTGGGAGAGAAAGCTACAGAAAAGGTCCTGATGTTCTTAAAGCATTAAGAGGCAATGTATATTTTTGATATCAACTATAAAAAGCCATTACCACATTCATATTCTAACTCCCCCATCACCAAATTATTACAGAGCATATCAAGCCTTGCACATCACATAGCTAGCAACGCAACAGGACAAAATCTAAAGCTCAAAACAGAAGTTTGACTTATATAAATGTATTCCCTTATAAACATTGCACTCATTTTCACAGAGGCAATAAGCTCCACCAACAACCCAATCTGTGATCCTCACCACTCCACTGAAGAAATAGGATGTAATCCCCAAATTATCATGTCCTGTTGTCCTACCCAAAGTCCCAAATGTAAAAAATTTAGCCACCATAGCTTTTGTTATTCACTACACAGAGCACTAGAAAGGTTCAGCTCAGAAAACTGTACTGTGGCTGAGAAGCCAGATAGGCAGATCTGATGGTAGTGAGAACGATGACTTCAGTAGTGCCAAGCCATGTGTGCAGGCTAAGGACAGAGCTCCCAGTTTTTCATTCATGGTCAAGCCAAATGAAAATTGCTTTATAATGCACCGTTCTGGTGAGCATCTGTGGCTCAAACAAAATGGACATGGGCTCCAATCCAATCAACTTTTGTAAAAACTAAATTCAGAGGATGCTGTACAGAACCAACATACAAAATCCCTTCTCCCCTCCTAACATTTTCAAATAATTATATCCAACTCTGTGCAGCTTTCTAGATGAATTCTGTGTCACTCCCGACAGCGCTCTGTGTTATGAAAACCAAGCAAGTATCTGTTCCTATTCAAGTTTTCAGCAGAACTGGAACAGTTGGCAGCCTACAGCTATATCCCAGAAGCAGACACCTGCATGAAAAGGAAACACAGTGATACCAGACAAATAAGCCATCAATATTTCCGCATCAATACACAGCATTTCTCCAAGGCCAGTTGTCCCTAAGAGGAAGTGATTACAGCTACATTGACCAAAACTTGGATCATCATATTAAGGGACCCCACTATCTTTACAATCAAAAGAGTCATAAAGGTTTACTTTAATAAAAAGCATAAAAAAATGCTTTTTAAAAAATGCAGTTGAAAACCACATCCAGGCACAAACAAATTGAAGCTGCAGCACATAAAAGCCTCCTATTGAGACAGGAGACAAAATACCTTCCTCAAAAAACGACTGTTTCACCAAACAGGGGCACACAGAGAAAAGGTTTTGAATGAAGGCTTGACCTTATTTTTGTTAACTCAATAGAATTCCAAGCCCTTTGCAGAAGATTGGTTTTGGTTCAAGATAAAGGCATAATATGTTTCAGGCCACAGTGCCCCAAAACACAGGAAAAACAAAACTACTCCTGAAATGGAGTTTGATTTGATTTCATCTTGTGATGCTTTGTAATACATAATGACCTTTTATAACATCTTCAGGAAAAATCCATTTCATCTGGACAAAGTTCCCACTGACCTTGTTAGATTTCAGTCAACATGCATTCTTCTCCTGAAACAGTTTAAGAGTTGGAAAACATAAGGTGAATATTTTGCCTTAAGTACACTAGACAAAAGAAACAATTTTTAGATACCATCTTGACATTAGGAAACAGGATATGGCTTATCTGCCATGAACCAAATAAATACATCTAATCCTACAGTATTTGTTTTAAATTATTTGTCTAAGTATTTTTAGTGGAGTATTTGTTTCCAAGCATTCAAGATTCTTCCCACACTAAAGGAAATGCTTTTCCATCAACTTGGACACTTAGAATTAACTTCTGTTTTCATAAACAACTCCTGAAAGCTTTGAGGAAAACCAGTTTCAGTGCTGTACTTTAGTAAAAGCAACACCGAACACTCACACGTGTTCAGAAATACATCAGAAGTTCCACTTTCCTACCTGCAGTAGATGTGATGCTGTTTAACAGCAGACAGGGAATCCCCATAGCAATGGGGAGCAGTCATTTTAGAACTTGCTTTCTCCTTGAGGATTTGTACCTCGTCCTCCAGTTACTGGTTTTGCTGTTGACGTCACTGCACACAATAAAAGCCTCTCAGCTCCCCTCAAAGCTTAGGTGGAGTTGCTTGGACTACTTAAACTCTAGCCATGCAGAAAGAGGGGACTGAAGCCAACTCACTGAGAACTAGAAAGGATATCAGATGTCAGTTTCATCATTTGACCTAACTTGTTAAAAAGCCACTTACAAAGAACATAACAGTGTCGTGTTTCTCTGATGTATATGCCATTGCACCTACTTCAAAATGAAGCCCTAAGATTTATTAATCTACTTGTTAAATGTCTTTTTTCCTTTAGACTAAGCCTGTTCATTCTGAAGCCCAAGACGAAGGGGAGACAAGGCCTGCAAACAAGGGTGATTTGCAGCCCAGCCACAGAAACATAAAAGCAAAGGTACCAATAGCAGATGCCGAGAACAGGGAGAAGCCCTGGACAGCTAGAAGACATGGACAAAGTGGTCATGAGCATCAAATGAAACCTAGTCTGAAGAGCATTAACTTCCTTTCCCTGCAGGGTAAACCAGGCTTGACTTCTGATAGCCAGGAGAGTGATTCTGGCAGCAGTGGCAGAGAGCAGTCCAGCTCTGACCACTACCAGCTCAGGAGGCATGAGAAACACAGCAACACAGCCAACCAAGCACTGGGTGCTGGAGAAAATCCAGTGGATGCTCTCAATCTCGATCATGAGCATAATGCATGGAAATATAATAAAAATACAGTTGACCTGTCTGAAAATAACAGTGAAAGCGATGAAGAGGAAAATGTGGAAGAAGAGGATGAGGAATGGGGGGAAGTGACTGATTACAGGGATATGAAGCACAAAGCCCACCGGACAAGTCATGGAAACCAATACTGGAGACAGCAGAAAGAAAACAGCAGGCAGTCTGATGAAATACTGAGAGATTCCAGTCAGCCAATCCAGATAACCAAGAGACACGGTCAGAAATCCAGCATAGAGGAGGAAGAGGAAAGTCAGGAAAAGCCCTATAAGGAAGAAAAAATCCCCCTCTCAAAGGAAAGTCATGATGAGGATGAGGTTAAAAAATGGCAAAGCCAAGAAAACAAAGATAGTTTTCCAGTAAACCATCAGAGCGATCATGGCATGGTGGTGAAAAGACAGAATAAGGAGGGCAGTAATGTTGATAAGGATGATATCGATAGTGGCGATGATGGTGAGGAAGATCTCAGCAATGCCTGGAAAGAAGCAGCCTATGAGGAAGAGGAGAGAATCCAGAGAAATGACCAAGACAGCACCAGCAACGAGCCTGAAGAAGGAACCACTGGGGATGACAGTGCAGTTCATAGAGAGAGATGGGATCACCAAGGTGTCAAAATTACAGACCTTACTCACTCTGAAGATGCTAACTATCACTATGAGGTGCCTAATTCTAACAGCAAGCAAAAACTGCAAACAAGAGGCTCTGTTCAGAGCATGAATTCAATGGAACCTGTAGATGAGGTAAATTTTCTTTAAAATATAACTGGAATAGTAGAGAGGGAACAAAACAGTCCCATATTTAAGCTCCTTGCGATTAAGAAGTCCTTTATGTGCTCCCATATGCCCCTTGAGATTAAGAGGACATTTTGGAGAAAAAATGGGTTTACCAAACTTAATGTTTTGAAGAAGCCTGATCTCCTTTTACACATTGTTCACCTAGTTCAATATGCGTCACTTCATGTACAACATTGAAATAAATTGTCCAGAAAGGAAGTGAACACAGGTCACGTAATAGCTCCCAATGGACCATGTAATGAAATGTACTTATAAACATGGACACTTCTATAACAACCCTTGGAACCAAGTCTCAACCCAAGTACCAAAGTCTGTTCACTCCCCTCTCCCACTTTCATGCAAACCTTTCCTACAAAACTAAAGATTTTTCAAGGGAAGGGACAGGATCCCCTACATGACCACCCCAGTGGCTAGCAGACTTTTGCACAAGATGAAGGATAGGCACTTTGTCCCTTCAGACAACAGAGAATATTGCACCCTGACCTCCCAGATCAGGGTCAGCCACTAGATAAGCAGGAGATGTCCATTAAAAATAAAGTAGTGACTGTTTGCTACATTTGTTCGTTCAACATCTACAGTGTTCAAAACCAATGAAAGCTTTCCAGATGGAGTATGGTAGGCACCTCCCCACAGCTGTGTAGGAAGGACAAGGCTGAGGACACATCCATCCTTTCTCCACACACACAGCATGGCCACTTGCGTGCTGCTGCGGCTCCCAGGCACTACTGAGATGCTGCCTATGCCCACTGACCTGTTGGGACCACTGACCCAAGTAAGGACTACAACGCCAGTTCTGCCAAGCCTCAAGGCAAACCACTGCTCCATGTCAGTCAGTGTGAAACTACAAGGAGCCCAGATCTTGCTGGACTCCTAGTTTCTCTCCAAGCCCTACTTTTCCCCCCAAAAAGAGAGTACACCAATACCAGGCCTCATGTAACTGTCACACATCTTGCACATCAACCCCTTTCTGTAGCAAATATAGCAAACTGAGTCAGGTCTATATTTGTATCTGAAAAAAAAAATCCCAAAGTATTTTTTCCTTCCAAGATTTATCACAGCTTCTGCTTCTCTCTGTGACTGTACAGGTTAAGACCACAGGCAGTTCATACAGTGCGAGGAGAAGTGCAAGCAACAGCACTGGGGAGGCTTTTCCGGGTGAGTAGACCACATGCAAAGCCCACACATCACTGTAACTCTCTTTGGCTGGGGAATCTGCTGGCCTGCAGTTCTTTTCTGCCTTCAGCAGCAAGCCATTTCACATGACTGGCCTGCGCTGGTGCATCATCCTGCACCACAGATATGATCTGAGAACAATCCCTTTCGCACACACTTGGATTCACTCATTTGTTTCTCAAAAACATTTAGATAGCGTACATATTTTTGTCTCAGCATTACATAATGGGAAACATTTTCCACTGAAACTCCTCAGTTTAATATTTCTAGCCTGAATTAAGCTAGGAATGGGTCAAGTGTCTCAGATGCAGCAAGGACGCATGGGATAAGTTTCAAATAAAGCTGGAAGTGAATGTCAGCCCTTACAGGAGAAAGCTTTTTCTAAGAAACGTTTCCCCATCCAACTCAAGCCTGGGATCACCATGAGTCCCTCAAAATAACGCATTTAAAATTTGGCTGTATTATTCAGTGAAAGATCCAGCTGTGTTTTCAGAAACTTACAAAAAGCACTTGACTCCTTGGTGAGTGTTTGGCTCTATTTTGCTTTGACTGTAAGCAGTACTTGACAGAAACGCTTGGTTTCATCCTGTTCTACATTCCCTCCCTCTTGATCTTACCACTAGACCCATGCAGAAACTTCCACTGCAAAAGAGGAAAAGTCTGCCAGGCAGACAGACAAGGGAAACCCGGCTGTATTTGCCAAGATCCTGCTGCTTGCCCTTCCACCAAAGATTATGAGCGTGTAAGTATTACATTCGGTGCACAGCATGTGGGAAATTCAGCTACGACCCTTACAGGATACCACATTCCCCTGCTATTATTTCAAATAATTCTACCCTAAAAATCATGCTAGCAGGTTTGGGCTATTTCAATAACTGTCAATGTAAGTACAGAGTACCAACACTTACAAATACTTGAGAATAGTATTAACGTATGTAGCTAGAAAGTACTTACTCTGATTTTCTGCCATTAGTCTTCTCTCAGGGAACATGGCTTTTTCCTGCCATTAAAAGTAGTCATCATCCATTTAAGGTTGCCGAGCATATAGGAAATACTAGTGCAATAGTCCAGAAGCATCTCAACCGCTGTATTATTACCACATGAAAATAAATTCAAGTGTCTTGAAATAGGGTGCTTAAGTACAGTCACCTAATCTCTATGTAAGCACATTATAACCAAAATTTTCATTACTTCTGATCACATCCAGTCTCCGTGGGGCATTCACAACTGCCACAGCATATTGCAACAGTCACTTCATTATTGTAATGCCTCCTTTCTTTACTGACCAGGTAATTTTTCAGAACATGGTGGGGGTGTGTTTGTTTTTCACTCCTGTAGGTCTGTGGCACAGATAATAAGACTTATGACGGCACATGCCAACTCTTTGGTACCAAATGTCAACTTGAAGGAACAAAAATGGGACGCCAGCTGCACCTAGACTATATGGGCTCCTGCAAATGTAAGACTTGTTTTGACATATGGAATTGACTTAGATATAAACAAGCCTTAGCATCACCAGGTAACCATTAGTGATCTGATTTCTTCCAGTGCTCTCTCCCTCCTCCATCAATTAACTCATACGTAAAACTGACTTTCCAATTCTAACCATGTCAAACAACTCACTTTTCCTACAGTTAAGGTTATTAAGTGGCTGAATCCCAAACACATCCCTCCTGTGCTTACAACCAGCACAAGCCCAGCACTATTGTGGTATTTCTTTACCATCTGAAGATTTTTCATATCTTTACTCTCAGAAAAAAAAATAAAAAAAAAAACAAAACACCACCACAGTACATAAATCAACTTAATAGATGAAAATATCAAGGTAAAAAACAAAGTCACCTAAATACAGGAGTCATGATCAAGAAGATCTAATTGATTTCTAAGCTCTTCTTCAGTTGCCATTTACCCCAGGGGGAGGAAATTCCTTTGCTCCTAGAAACTCTGCTTTCATAGAACCAATTAGATTGATCATGATTGATTGATTCACGGCACAATTCTGCCTTTAAGGTGTACAGGTATATAATGCTTGTGGCTTGTGCAACTGGTAAAAGATTAATTCAATCAATGAATTATACATTTATTATTGAACCCATTAGTTGCATTCCCAGTTTTACATATTAACTACATCAATTTTAAGATGAACTGGAAGTTTGCTAGTGAGAATCAGGTCTAACTTGGCTCAGAAATACTTGAATGAGGAGTTAACAAGTGATCCATTAACAAAAACTTTGTTGTCTGGCACAGACATACCTAACTGTACCGATTACGAAGTAGATCAGTTCCCTCTCCGTATGAGAGACTGGCTCAAAAACATCCTCATGCAGTATTATGAACGTGATCAGGATACAACTGGATTCTTAACTGAAAAGCAAAGGAATAAGGTAAGCAACCCATTTTCAAATAGGACCATGTAGTTACACAGTTAGAGTGTGATGAAGCAGCCCACAAAAGCCATTTGCAGAATCACAGAATGGTTGAGGTTTGAAGGGACACCCTGAGGTCATCTGGTCCAAGCGATACACAGCTTTCAAGTGAAAACCAACTTCTACCACCCAGTAGACCTAAAGCAGAATCACACTACATTGGCTTAAAACATAGTTAGCATTTACAGCCACTGAGCATTTTTATTCTTAAATGGGGGGACACAAAGGATTTAGGCCAGATGAATTGGTGACAGTAGGCAGTTTCTGAAGATACTGATGGCATAACTGCCTAAGAGATGATCTGCAGACAAATAGTTAAAGTTGAACAAAAACCTGGGCTGCTCTAACTCTGGAATCAAAGATGCAAACAGCAGGTGACAGCAAGTTTATAAAAAATATTCTTGAGGAGTACCAAAGACTACTATAAACACCAAGAGGGCTCGTGGCTGACCAGGAACATCTCATACTAAATGGTATGAATTACCTGGCATCTGATATGGCTTATTCTATGCCAAAGCTGAGTTGCTTACCTCAGAACATTGGCTTGTCTCTCTGAGGGTACTGCCCTGTTTAGCTGGGCCAGATAACTACATTGTAGAGGTTTTATTTCCTCTCCAGTTACTACTGAAGCTCACACAGTCACCACCAATCACTCGGCAAACTTGAGGTAAACTTTCGGTACAGCATACAGCCACAAACACTAAACCCCTTTTCCTCTATAGTATTTTATCAAGATTCACTTCTTCAAATCATCTCCTTACTGGAAAGCTCTCTTCAGGCCAATTTTCCCACCCTGAACAAAAATGGATTTCTCTGTTGTCTTCAGGTCAAAAAGATCTACCAGAATGAAAAGCGTCTCATGGCTGGTAACCACTCAGCTGAGCTTCTCCTGCATGACTTTGAGAAAAACTATCACATGTATGTGTATCCTGTGCACTGGCAGTTTTATCAGCTTGATCAGCACCCAGCTGACAGGTAAAAATTCTCTGCATGTTAAGTTCTGATTTGCAGGTCAAACTAAGGCTGTTTTACCTTGCTATACCACGTCAAGCATCCTCTGACGTTCAGGACCAGTCCCTCAGCTGATACAAGCCAGTATCCCCCCCCTCAGAACTCTACAGAAACACAGGATGTTTCACTGCTATGCTGGAGCAATGTCTTGAGCCAGAAGCTGCTATCTTGCTTTTCATAATCATGTTACAGCTAACCCTACAGCTTCTTAATTGCTACTCATGGCCTGATCGTGGAGCAGAATGCAGTTCATGAGATCCACTACCACAGAAGCTAGGACAAACAGGCTAAATAGAATGGGCAGATGCCTGTCAGCAATAATTCACTAGTGAGGTACCATTTATTAAACCGATACTGACAAGCTCGCAGTTTAAGGAGCAGGTACATTAAGACAGCACTAATGTGTCAATTCAGAGAAAGCCCCAGCTTACCTCTGAAAATAAGACTCAGATTTCAGGCCCTCCATCAGGACACTCAGTGTTGGATCAGTGTCCAAAGATTCAAGGGTGCAGGCCCTTAATACCTCCTGTTGATCACACCTAGCATCTTAGAAAACAACTAAGCACCTTTGCAAACTTCTCCTTAAGATCATTAGCAAAATGACACCACTGACGAACTGTAAACACAGGACAATCTCTAGCTAAAAGATTTTAAAGAAGAGTTTTAAAGAAGCAGTTAAAGCTTACGTTAGATTATCAGGTATTACACATCACCCTAAGGACCCAGGACAGAGTCACTACAGAAGCACCAGAGCTGCTCTGTCAAAGCCATTGCTGCCATCTTCTAGCCACACTGAGCATCTTTGATGATCCTGGTGATTTATCACTGAAATATACCTCTACATATCTGCTCTTTCAGATCATTGACACACTCAGAGCTCGCTCCCTTGAGAGCCTCCCTCGTTCCCATGGAACACTGCATCACCCGTTTCTTCCAGGAGTGTGACCGAGACCAAGACAAACTCATTGCTTTGAAGGAGTGGTGCCACTGTTTTGGGATTAAGGAAGGTAAGCCACAAACACCAGGAAGGTGTTCAGGACAAAGTGTTCTCATTAATGCTTAGCTAAGTCTCAGGCCATAAAGTACAAAAAAAAATCTAGACAGAAGCTATGACTAGTGTGCACAATAGCAACAGGAATAGTAATGACAAGACAGAGAAAGATGCAAGGTTCTGAAATGGTTTACACAATGAGGAAAAAGTCATGTTTTTCACCTGGAATGATTTGGGAGGTGGTTTGTAATAAATAGGAAATCACTCCTCTCTGTGGTGTCTGACCCTGTATGTTCTGTCTCCACCACTCCCAAAATATTGATTTTTCATCCGTTAGTGCCAAAAGCAAGGTTAAGCAAACTTGTGATGTAAATCATTGGTCAGAGCATATCAACTGAAGATGTGCTTGAAGAATATTGGGGACTGTTAGGGTTAGGTTAGAGGTTGGACTCGATGATCTTGAGGTCTCTTCCAACCTAGAAATTCTGTGATTCTGTGAATATCAGGCCAAGTAGTGAAAGTAACTGAGACATCTGCCACTAACTGTACCCACCTGAGCCTGACGATATGCAACACAATCACCACTGTCACACTGCAGCAGTAGGCCGGGCAGGGCATTTAACCTAACCCCTGCCTAATGCAACACATGCTGAGGCTGCCCACCAGACTTGGTGCATCCTGAGGCTTCAGCAGAGGGATTTTCTCAATCCTACATGTGCTAGCCATATGTTTGGCTCAGGTCGATCCAGAGCCACCTGAGACATCTAAAAGGCTAGACACTACTGTGCTTGTGATGTCTCCAAAATTAGGCAGCAGCTGAACAGAAGCTGCTGTGACTGATGTTACATTAACATGATGACATTCCATCTAGGGCTCTTTTTAGAAATCCACGTTCTAGCCTTGAGTGACAGCTAAGCAATGCAGCCGATTTTTTAACAAGGGTAGCAGCAGTACAGGTTAATCCTAGCACAGGTGCATGATAGAAGCTGAGCTAGGAATACAGATTGAAAACTTTTTTTCAAAATCCTACTAGCTGCTCCCTAAACTCAACCAGAGGCTGATTCGCAGAGGTCAGATATTCACTGAGTTTATACTCTGTACACAATTTTTCCAGCTCTTCTGACGACACTTTACGAGTAATAAACCATGTGTGAAAATAAGCTACAAGTTAAAATATGCATGTACTGCTGCTAAATGATTGCTCGTCCAGAGAAGGTTTTAGGGTTCATCCTTTAGGAAAGAGTGATGTAGGTGTAGGGTGTAGGAGATTCTCAACTCACAAGCAGCTTAAGACCTAACACCATGAACAATGAAGCACCTGCCAAAAAGGCTCAAAATGAATGGCTCCTGAATATAACAGAAACTGTATTTTTTAGTGCCAATAATGTTCCCATACCTAAGCCCGATGAAATTTTGCCGTGTCAAATTCTTAATAACAACACTACATAAAAACAATACTTTGGCATCAAGTATTCAACTGTTACTAACATTTTCTTCTATGTTGCAGAAGACATAAATGAAAATCTCTTGTTCTGAGCCTGGATGAGTCTGTTCTGAGCCAGTATCCCAGTGCTGCACTACAACTGGTGAAATATATGAAGCCCATTTATTACTGTAATTAACAGCTTCATAGTTTTCAGAAGAAAGTTGCCACAAAGTTCTTGTAGGCTGAGTTATTCTCAAACAACACAAGTGCATAACTGGTATAAATTCACTAACAAAAAAATTTAAGAACTCCAAGCGGCTTATTGCTGAACAGAAGCATTCTCCTCCGCATGTACCCATGACCTCTCTGAAGCAAGAAGTAGAACTAACCCAAGAGCGGAGTTGTTGACAAAGCTCTTCTTCAGTAGAACTATAGGATGTGGATCTTACACACTGAAACCTACCTTGGCGTAGCATTTATTTCTTTGCCTGTTACTGTCAGTTTAACATTCTGCATAGAAGTGTCAAATAAAGATGTCTACCTACATTTTTTTTTGTTCTGTGGTTTGTTTAAGATTTTTGTCAAAGAAAAGCTCAAGGTAAAGGTTCAGTGGAAAATCCACGTTGAAATTAAGGCTGGAAAAGAAACTCCAGAATAGATCAGAATTATCAGACTTTGGCAGTCCTTAAATTCTAATTCCTAATGCATGAACATTATTGGCTTTTCAGCAATTTATTCCCCTGTCCCTTGGAAAAAACAGTAACAGTGCAGTGTGTCACACACCAAATTCCAGTGAGCAACCGTGTAACAAACAACTTAAAGGACCATAGCAAGCCTGGGTGTGTATACAAAGACAAATTAGTGATAGGTCCACAAGATGCAGGAGATATCTCAGCTGCAACTTCTCCAGTGGCTTCCTTTCTTCACAGAACCATTAACTCCTGCCACCATTTTCCACAGAAAGAACCGCCACCTACTCCTTTCACCACCTGCCAGCTCTTGTTTGCCTGAAAACAAGCACAATTTAGGCATGGAAAAGCAAGGACAGAAATATTAGTTTTGAATCCCAGTAGCTTTGTGATGTCAAACCAAACGCTTCACAAAGAACAGACACCCCAAGTATCCTCTGCTCTACACAGGAGACCCCAAATACTCTTCCTACGAAGGCAGACCCCAAATCCCCCTCCACCTGAACCATGGCACCTTCCCAACAAAAGGGAATGGCAGTCCAGAACACTGCTGGGGCAGCTCAGGATGCACCACTCCAACTGCCTCTTACTCCTTCGCTCCCGAGCCAGCCCAGCTCCAGCCTGATGCTTCACAAGACAACAAACAAAGCCATTGGGATGCTCGACACAGGAACGTCTTTCATAAGCTAGGGGTGGCTGGCCAACAAAACCCTGCCCTTAGAGTTTCCCCTCTAAGCCCTACCTGTCACCTGCTGCACCTTCTGCGACGTCACCCAGCAGCCTGTACACATAAACCCAGATTAGATATACAATGGCACACGCACTGAACTAATTCCTTTTGATAAACAGCCTTTCTCTGAGACTTGACATCTCTTAGGAACTTTTGACAGCCTTTTCTTCTGCCTGGCCGCAGCCTATTGCTTACTTGCTCTTTCTACAGCCCCCTTAGAGCAATCCAGGTGAGTTCGTTGCCCTTTTTAGGGCAGGACAACACACAAGGGACTGTCCTGTTCTCCGCAGGCTAACCCACCAGTGCTGCACTCCAGCCAAATGGTAGGAAAAGATGCAGCGAACCAGAATTGATCAGGACAAATGGGAAAGAAATGCCCTTAAACCACCCAAGCTACGTGGGGCAGATGACTACCCCCCGTGACCGGTACAGCCATGGAGATCTGAAGCGCCCAGCATGTGAAGGAGCCAGCATCCCACCTGCTCCAGAGGTCTCCGTGATGCCGCTGCTTCCACGTTCCCACTGTGGGGCACAGAGGAGGAGCACCTGCCGGCGTTCACATGGAGGGATGCTGCTCTCCCAGAGTGCTACACCAGTGAGATATTCAGCTCCGCTCACATCTGCTGCAAAGCGGGGAGCTCCACCAGCCCATCATTAACCTACAAATCATAAAAAACTCCGTTAAGAATAAGGACCATAAATGACCACCTGTTTCACATGCCAGAAATAGCACCAACCAATAACAGTAACACTACAGTTAAAAATATCTTAACACCACTTCATGTCTTCACAGTATGGTGAAGTAGGTAAAAGAAAGATTGTGACCCTCTGTGGACTTGATTGCTTCCATTTAGTTTTAATGAGTGTAAATTAAAATTAGAAGTATTTTCTCCCTCTACAAGCGAGTATCAGCAGTGAAATGTCATTCCCCTCCAGCTTAAGGCAGCCTACTTTGAGCTACAGGCACACACACAGAGTGCCCTCCCAGCCACTCCCCTTGTTCACACTTACCATGGCACATTTTCATCTATCATGGCTGGTCACAACCAACAAGGCACCAGGATGTTACTACCCTGCACAGGCTGGCTGCTTGCTTTTTACCGACTTGGCAATCTGAATCTTCTTTTCCAGCTCCCTGTGCTGTACTGCTTGATACCAGAGATGTTTATATTAGGTTTAACTTTCAGTCTTCCTGTTTGGCCTGATGGCAAACACTAGAAAGAAAGAAATACAGGAAACCACCACCTCTGCTGCTGATTCTGGCTCCAAGGTTCATGCCAAAAGATGCAGGGTCACAGTTCTCATTTTGTTGAGCACTGACCACCTTTACCTGATTGCATTCCCCAAAAACATGCACACTAGGAACCCCAGATTACATCTGATTACACCTTTGCCTCAGTGGCCTTGAGTGTGTCCTACAGGAAAACATATTAGAATTTCTGCATGTGAGCTGCATGCATCTCAAGTGCATTTCTACTTGTACCTATCTGGGTTTTTTATTCACTACTAGTGATTTCCATACACGGGGACTTTCAAAGAGGTCAACAAATTGCTTAATAAAAAGAACACACTACACCAAGAAAGAAAACCCACTAAAAAGCACAACACTTACTTTCTGCTCTTTCATCCCCATACTCTAGAACAAACTGCTCCACCTCTGTTGCAGGCAAAGAGCATGCTTGGTAACAAGTCTTGAGTGAAACAGACAACAGTCATGTCTTTTGTAATACACGCATCCATTGCCAAATCTGTCAATCCCCCAAGGATTATATAAAAATCTTAATATAAAGGTCATTTGGAAAGTCTGGCTGCTTTATCAGGTGAGAAGTAATTAAACTAAACAGCCAGCA
>CM021734.1:64748532-64851372 GCA_011075105.1 Heteronetta atricapilla | reverse complement strand
AGGGAGGTGCTAAACCTGGAAGCTCCTCATTCAAATGCCAGGGGTGAGCTGAAGTGGAAGTCTCTGGGACTTGTGCACCAGCATAGACCAGCAGAGAAAGCCTTAACAGGGAAGCCAGTGACTCCTGGCTAAGCCTTCATTTCAGCTAACTCATGCGTTCTTCACAGCCCAAGGTTAAACCAGAAGTGATACCAGTTACATGCATGTTTCCACATACCTCTGTTTCTTATCTCTTCAAACACACACGGAGCTGACTGAGGGTAAATTCCACTCCTCTTAAACACTGGCAGTGTTCATTGCACAAGATGCCCCAGCACCAACTGCTCAGGATGATTCCGGGCTTTCTCTTCCTCCCCCTGCTCTGCCCCTTGGAGGATCAGGGGATCAGGGATGCTCCACAGCAGGAAGCAAGTCTTGTGCTGCAGGTGTTAAGGCCACAGCCCCAGAGGAGCCCCGCTGTCCCTCAGAAGCCACCCGCCTGCTTCCCTGGGCACCACCTGAGCAGGAATAGGTTAAGCCTCCAAAGGTCTGTGTCAACTCCCTTTGGCCTGTGGAACAGGCGATGAAACGCCGGTCAAAGACCTCTTCAGAGCACAGAGAGGTTTTCTGCCTACTCGTGCAACTGCTGGCCGCAGCAGGTGCTTGCTGGCTGGCGGCCACCTGAGGGAGGCCTGAACATACTGCTGCATTAGGCACAGCTACATGTGGGTGACTTCCCCTGTAATCCGTCCTGATGTCCTTCCTGAGCATTTGTTCTGCCAGCTGACATTCTTCAGACAATTGAGAGTTCTTGTAATCCAGCTTTACCTGCTCTTATGTAACAACAGGTCTAGGTTTGTGCTGCTGGCAAGAATCATCAGGAAAAAAGAAAGGGTTTCTTTGGTACTCATACAAACTCCATGGAACAGGACTTTCTAAGCACAAGTTCCCAGGTTGGGACAATTTGATTCCTAGTTGATCCTGTGGCTGAGAAAGGGCTTGTCAAAATTCCACTAATGGAAATAAGTTAAAATTAATAATGAACAAGTTATCCAGGTAAAGGAAATACAAGTTTTGCATTTCAAACAAAAACCCTCCTAATAGCAAAACTTTTGGGAAGTGTTGTTGGAGCCACGAGGGAAAAGGGGGCTAATGCACGTGAATTGTTTTGTCTTCTCCCTTTCTCAGAAGCAACCTTGAAACCTGAAAACAGCATTTTTGTCTTGCATCTACTCTGAATTAAGTTATGTGTTTTTGTGCAGTTCCTGCTTTTATTTGAGCTGCATATTCCCACTTTTGCTTGGTATAAAGGAACATAAAAGTGAGGATTTAAACCTAGCAGAAGCCTATGCCATCAAACCTCATATAGCCACTTCCAGCAAAGCCCCAGACTCAAAGACAGGTATCTTGCATGCCAGCTTAGGGCACTTCTGAGCCCAGTGGGAACTCTGCTCTCGTGCTCTGCCTCCCTCTTGGCTGCTTCTTGGAGCTGGCACTCCCCTGCCTCAGCCACAGCCCCATGCCAGGAGAGTGGCAGCACTGCTGAGCTGTGAAATCAGGGCCTGGCTGAACCGCCAAATGTGTTAATTAGGAAGAGAAACAAGTTCCAGATGACTAGTGCCTAGCTCTGCGTGTCCCCACGTTTTCAGATGCCTCTAAGAGGCTTCAGCCCCTCTCGGGCAGACCCACTCTTACCGACCTCCTGCTAGCACGGGTTAAAGCTCCCCACAACACCACAGCGTGATGTCTCTTCAGCAAAGCCTGGGATTAGCAGCTCTGCTGCACTTCCCAAAGTTCTTGAATCCTCCTCTCCGTGTTACAACTATCATCCATATTGCGTTTCTTGTCACAAACATAGGCCACTTACAAGTGAATCTTGTGGCTGGCTGTACCTCATAGTGCCACTGTCTCCGAGCACCAAGGTGGCACAGAGGCCCCAGGCTCATACCTGGGGCAGTACTCATAGTTTAATGCTTGCTGGTAGTGCCAATACGTGCGTGCAATGATATGCATGTTTAGGCAGCAGTTCAGGAAATGGAACTCTAAATGCACAGAGCTTCCTCAAACCAGAAGCTTAATGAAAAGGATTTTTCCTACTGTCCCACTGAAATTAAGCATCGGAGATCACTGTCTGTTCACCAAGGGTGCAAGGCTGCCTGCCAAATTCTCATCTGAAACAAACTCCTGTTACCCCGAACCTCAAGGATCCTTTAAGTATGCATCTAGCCGTGCGCTTTGCTTTTTCCAAGCATGTCTCTTGCTTTTGATGGTACAGTTTGAGCTCACCACCACAACTACCTGTCCTCACTGCAAATCCTCTATCAGCGTACAAATAACGTTACACTGACCTACAGTCCTCTTGCCGGGAAAAAACCTGCTCTCACGCAAACTACTTCCCCTCTGTGCTCTCTCAACCCTATAGCCTTCACAGCTGGCAGCCGACCGTGTTCCAAAACATCACAAGCAAAACATTTTTCTCTCATCTAGTGATTTGTGCCCACACGGGCACCCCTCCACGCGCAGCCCGCTGCCTTCAGGCACCTCATGGGCCCCGCGAGGGCCGCCCGCTGCCCGCCGCTCGCGCGCTTCCCGCCTCCCTCCCTCCCTCCCTCCCGCCGCCGCGCATGCGCCCTGCCCGCCTTCCACCGGCCGGCCCGCGGCGGCCGAGGCGCAGGTGAGCGGGCGGCGGGGCTCGGCGGCCCCTCGCGGGGCTCCTCCGGGACGGGACAGGAGGGGACGGGGCGGGACGGCCGCGGGGGGAAGCTCGGGGGGGCTCCGGCCCCGGCGGAGCCGGCGAGGCCGCCCGGTGCCTTACGTAACGCCCGGCCCCTCAGCGCGGCGAGCGGGGCCTGCGGATGCCTGCGGATCCCAACGGCCGCCAACGCCCCCGGCGCGGCGGGGCCGGGCCGGGCCGGGCCGGGCCGGGCCGGCTCGCCCGGGAGGGACGGGATGGGATGGGACGGGACGGGACGGGCCCGCTCCGGGGGCTGCCTGGTGCACCGCCTGCTGCGGCCAGCCCACCTTTACCTCCCCAGGGAAGCTCGCCGGTGGGTGGGAAATAGCAATGGAGCGGTTCTCCGCCGTTAAGAGGGGACGCGCAGATCACGTAGGGCTCGTTTATCCATCTCATGTCCTAATGGCTCCATATTCATCTATATGATGCCTCATATGTATATAATGACTGGACTGTGTAGCAATGCTAAGAACGTGGGCTTTCTGTACCCTCGCAAAGGCTTCTGGAAGCGTAGCCAAGGCTTATTTTAGCACCTGTGGCTACCAACAAGGACCAGGTGAAATAACTCAGCGTTAGCAGGCCAAAACCCCAGTGGGTTCTATTCTGCTCTGATTGTTTGTAACGGAGGTTGGGCTGGGCAAGGTTCAGCAGATACCTTTGGGCAACGGGGTGGGAGACAAAATTCTGAGGTGGTGGGGATTGATAACCCTGCAAGCTCTGTATCAGCTCCTGCACCGCAAAAGAAAGTACTCCCCTGTGTTAACATGCCCAGACCTACACGTGTAGTTTCTGTGCAGCAGCATTCTCAAGACCTGGCATAAATGAAACCCTCAAATTGTCAATTACATGTCAGTAGCCTGGCACCCTATTTTCCAGCTGGCCAGGTGCTTGTAAAAGCAAGTCTAATAAGTTTTGTTCACAGCAGAGGGCATGATTACTGTGTACCCACTTGGATGCAGCGCACCATAGTCCCACGCTAGCCCGTATCCTGCTTCTTCCTCAGCAGGATTCGACAAACAAACATTGTAGTAATACTTACCTGCGTCAACAGGCACAGCTTCATGGGTTGTGAAACCTCTTATCTTTTATCTCCTTCCTGTCCTCCTGAGTTCAAGCAGATCTTGAATGAGCCTGAAGGTTCTGGGGTGCTCTTCCTAGATTTACAGGTCCAGGATCAAGGGCAGCTGGCAAATGACTTGTTGGAAACTATTTTGCTCTCAAGTTAATGCTTCCCAGGAAGGGCTGGGCTGAAGGCTGCTGCAGAGGCCCTCAGACTGCCGGTATTTTGATGGAAATCCTTTGCAAGAGCCTGTTTGGTCTTAGATGTGAAGTACCAGTGACCACTGTTGCTGCCTGCAGTGCATCTATCAACACTTCACTCCGCTTCTGAGCACTGCCCAGATTGGCAGTGTTTTTTCTTTTGTATTCTGCTTGTCGGGTATTTCTGAGGTTACCTTGCGTAAATAAAGCACCCCTGAAGTACTTCTGTGTCCAAAAGGCAGGGTCCTTCCTTCCCTGGTGTTCTGGGGATTCAGGTGGGTTTTGGTTGCTCTGAAGTGAGGAAACGTAAAGCAGATGTAAGCAAGTAACGGAACATTAATTTTTTTTTTTTTTTTTTTCAAAACTGAACTAAAGTCTCAAGTTGTCATCTCAGAAAGCCCAGAAGATAGTTGCTTTCTGGTGTTTGATGGAACCTGGGATTAAACCTCAGGAGCGTCTCCTTGAGCTCATTCACATTTGGGATCAAAGGAAGCAGTGAAGAAGCTGTTGCAAAACAGTATTAAAGGATGATCAGGCAGAATATTTCCAAAATGAGATTTTATTTAACTGTGCTTGTCATGCTTTGCAGCCCACCATTTACATTCTTTTTTGTTGAATTTTCTTCCTAGCAATAGTAGCACCTACAGCACTGACATGCTTTTGTTTATATAGGATTGTGGTTGGGGTTCCATGTAAGGCAGCTTTTTACCTACCCATGTCACCGTTTTCAGAGCTCCCTGTGTGACAAGTAACACACAACGGTTATTATACCTGTCAGTTTCTGCTACAAAGACCATTGGAAATCGTGAAAAGACCTGGAAATCTTATATTAGTGTTGGCTAAACTAGCTTTTTCATGGTTTTCTACGCAAGAAAGCCTGGTGGTTTTAAACAAACTAAACCAGTTGGGCATGCATTATCTGATTTTTCTGTTACTTCAGTCTTTTGGTGTACTTAATTTTCAGTAAGCACACAGGGCTTGGGCTCGCAATACAGCATGTAATGTGACCTTCCCCATGTTTTCCAACCTCGTCCACTCTGTTGGTGTTCCTGCTCAGTCTGATCTCGCCTTAGCAGCATGGGCAGCAGAGCAGTTTTGCAGGAAGTTTCTGCCGCTCCCTGGATGGAACGGGTGAGCTGGTTTTTGCCATATTTCAGTATGGGCATATTTCCCCCCAGTGTGTTCCTTTCTGGCAAGGCAGCTGAAGCCAGCCGTAGCGAGCAGCTGCTTGAGCAGCTACTGCTGGGCTGCAGTTTGTGCTGTGTTGTACTACCTGCCCTCTGCTAGCCAGCCTCAGCCAGGGAGGGTCTCATCCCTGACGATGCCTCTCGCATCTCGTGGGCGGCAGCACCGTCGTATAGGTACCTGTAGGCACTCATCAGGCTCCACATTAGACTGGTCAGTGTTACACATCTGCACTTGCACAATGAAATTTATGTGTACTCAGATCCAATGCCTGTTTATAAGCCTACCAGGAGCACAAAACCCCTCGTTTGAGCATTTCTGGTTGCGAGTAATACCTAACTCGTGGTTCCATTTCCACGTCCTGTAGCTGCGATGCCCTCCTCCGTTGTGCCAGCGGAGCTGGGCAGACAACCCTCTTGTTGTGGGGCCTCGTCTCCAAGCTGGTGTGCTGGGGAGGAGGCCATGTGCTCCATGTGTGGGCTGGCCTGTTTGTCAGTTCACCGGAGAGGTGAACAGCGATGGTTGTGCCCAGCTTGTGCCTGACAGCTCTCCATTTTGCTGCAGAATTCCTTGAGGCGCGTTACTTGTACTGGACCTAACCGCTGTCAGCCTCGAGGCGTTTTATGGCTGCTTCAGTTTCAAGTGTTTGGCTAGAACGAACAAATCAAAAGCAAACAAATCGCTTCAGCATGTTATGGTTAGCTGAAGTGAAGCAGCTATCTTGTGCCTGTGCTCTAACTGACCACCCCTGCTTGTTTCTTGAGAAAGAGCTGGGCTGGGATCCTTGAGCCCTTTTTCGAGGATCAGAACATCATCTCGGGACGGCTGCACTCTGCCAACAAATACTTCTAAATGTTTATAACTTGCCCAGTAAAATTGCTGTGCTGCTGCCAGCAAACAATAGTGTGATACAAACAATATGGGCTTTTTTTTTTTTTTCGTCAGGGCATTACTCTTCCATGAAAGTGTTAGGCTGCTGCCTACAGACTAACACCGGATGGTGCCGTGAATGAGGCACTTCCTTCAGCTTCCTTACAGCTGGTAACTTAGACTGCTTAGGCAGGGAACACGCCAGTCTGTACCCGAGCGTGGACGCTTCACTGCCAAGATAAAATGAGGGCAGTGGCTGGCCATGGCAATACTTGCTTTTAGAGAAAAAAGAAAGGTGCCACATGATTTGTGCGCAGCATTCTCCGAGCACTAACCTCCCCTCACGTAGCTGCTGTTACATTGCATTCTCGTTGATTTGAGGAACGTCTGCAAACAACTTTTCTCTGTTGGTCTGTGGAGTCGTACGACACTGACAGAACATCATGCGTGCTAGTCTAAATGCTTATTAAGCCTCCAGGCAAGTGATTTTTAAACTAGAGTACTTGTATACAATTCAGGAGATGAAAAATGCAACCTTGTAATGCTATCCCTTTAAGGCTGTGCAATGGCAAAACTATTTGTCATTCCACTTCTGGCTAGGTAGAGGAGTAGACTGGAGCTGGAGCATGCTGACCTTCAAGACTTCTGTGAGACCTTCACGTTCTGCAGTTCACTATCTTCACTGAAAAAATTACCGCTAAAACTCATTGCTGGTCTGTTTAAAAGATGAGAACAGCAAAGGCCTGTAGCCAGGCATTCAAATCAGCCAGACTGGTATCTTCCGCAAATTACACCTCTCTTCTCTCCTTGTCCTGACAGATTGTATCACACATTTCACATATGTGTTCTTAATATTGTGTGTTACCTCTTCTAATATTACTCCTGTGTGTAACTCCACAAGCATGCCATGTGAACACGTCCTCCTCTTTACAGAAGTCAGGTGAGGAGGTACAGGCTGCTGACTTCCTCTAAAACCTCTGGTTGTAAAAAACGCTTGATTTCCACACCAGACAACAGTAACGCTCACAGTGATATTTCTCAAGCGAGATACAACCTGGCAGCCCTTAGTTATCCCTGGGCAGCTACAGCTATACAGGGACCTCCATCTCCTTCCAAGTTAGCTTTTCAGCTGCCTCATGGCTTCGGCTGCTCTTTTCCAAAGAAGCCAAATATTTGGTTAAAAACTCTAAATCTCAGATACTGAAATTAAGACAAGCGTCAGATTTGGGGATAGAGTAGCTACACAACCTGGGGAGCAAGACACATCACAGAAACAAGATGTTCCTGAATTGGTGGCTTTGGGGAAGAACTAAAATCTTAACCTAAGATATTAATATCTGTTCCAGAGTCTCATCACAATGAAGCTGTGATGTGTCATACTATTTAGTATCTGAATTTCATGTTCATGTTTTATTAAACCTGTTAATTTTAACATACCTTAAAGTAACTTCTTTTAACCTGAGGATTACCTTAGTGTCATGTGCCTATACATGTATTCGATATTGCCAGGAGCTGTATCAAAAGCTTCCCCTGGTATTTGTGATTCCATGTGATTCCTGTCCACGACTTCGTGTGTGTACAAAGCCTTGGTCTCCTCTGTGTGATTTCTAGGTTCTGTCCCTGTAGTACTGTGTCTGTTCTTGGTATGCACCAAATACATCAATCAACGTAAGCGCACAGACCGTCTCCAACAGCTTCATTTGATATGAGCCTCCTGTGACAATGAAAAACATTGCTTAAAATCAGTTACAGTTGGCTTTTGAGTTGCTGCTCAATTTATTACAAAAATAAAAAGCCACCCCAGCAGTGTTGATTGAGGTTAGGAAGTGTGAGTTTGGGGTTGGTGGTTACAATGTCATGTCCAAGAAAGGGTGAAACTTACACCATCAGCCACTTCTACGAAGGGTCACAGTGTAGGCTTGTAAAGCTGGGTGTGCAGCTGCAATTAAAACATGCAGACACACTTAGCACATACACCAGTTGGCATACCTGTATTCCTTAGGAGCTGCAAACTATTGCTTAGGAGTCAGTGACAGTTCTGTCTGAAAGCAGTGTTTCTATGCCACTGTAAAAGTTCCGTCACATGCTATGTCTTACTTGTAACACTTGATGCTCTTCAAAACCCTTGTGCAGCATTCCAACTTGTGTCTTTTTCTTGGCTGTCCTTTACAGGAAAGGTACCTCACTTGCAGCAGCAATAAGGAATATTCTAAGCACACCGCACTGTAACCCGCCTGGCCAAGTGCTGCCACCCGAGTTGTAACTGCACGGAACACAGAGCTGTCAGCCATGCTGAGACCTAGAGTGGAAATGTGAGTCATCACCTCAGTTCACTTCCTGCTCTTTCTGATGCTTGAGGAGTTGCACATTTACTAAGGGGCACGGGTACCTTAAAAATATTCCAGAAGAACTGAAGTCCTGCACCCAGACGTGACTTAGGTTTTTATTTTTAAAGTTTCTTACTAGAGTCAGTTGGCTTCCTCCAACACCAGTGCCCAGGAGCAGAAATTGCAGGGTAAGAGCAGTGATCAATTCCTAGGGTAGAACAAAGAATGATCACGCAGAAAGTTAACCAGCAAACATTAAACCCAAAGCTAGCCAGCGTAAGAGAGGAACACACTACTAAATATTGCCTCTGCTTTCCAGAGACTTTTGTCTTAAAACCTTACAGATCCATTTGTTTCCCTTGCCAAAACAGCTTGTAACCTGAATCAGTAACTGCATGCTTTCAATCAGTATTTCATTTTTCTCGTGGGCTTCATCATCTTCAATAAAGCACAGCCTACACCTCACTGACTTAATGGGATTCAAGTTTTCATGGATTTGTGACACAGATGAAGCTTGAATTGTGCTACTGAACTGAAAACCAATTTGCTGTTCCCCTACTACTGAACTTTTATTTGTAAATAAAAAGGTGGACTTCAAACTTAACCAAACTGAGGTCCACAGCAGCAGAAAGAGTAAAATATTTCTGTGACAGAAGCAGAAATAGCATTTTCCTCTCTCCCTTGCCTGTGGTATCCCAGATGCATCTTTCAGTCCTGGAAAAGCTCTGCTATCAGTACAACTAAGATTCTTTTTGTCAGAACACTATGCATCTTAGACAACGTAAACTTTGTCAGTTAAGATAAGGAGACAGACTCTAAAAAATGAAAGCTACCAAGCAGCAACAAACTTTTGCAGGATGCTCATTTTCATGCTTTAAACATCAGTCTTTGGGTTAGTATTACATAAAAGCAAATCATTTTCATTCCAAAGTTTCTCTGTAAATGTAAATTTCTTTTTAGTTCTTGTTGGAACAGCATTAGAGTTGTTTCATTTTTGCATTTTGCTTTGTATATAAGCATAAATACACAAAACACTTTTGGACTGCTTTAGCTGTTGAGGAATTTAAAGAAAACACATGTACTCAGTAATGTGTACATACAAACATACCTGCTGCGGTTGGATTGACATTTTGTCCGTGTCCCTCTGCTCTGCCATCCACAGCTGTTAGGTCAGGAATGGCAGAGAACACATCCTTGCCCTTTTGTTTTTGTTTGCTATTTTCCCCAAGAAGTGAGGGGAAAAAGTTCATAAACAAGGGACTTAGCTAAAGCTACCTGCGTACCATTTTGTCTCTGGGCCTGTTTTGCCTTCTTTCTCTCTCACCCCACCACAAGTAAGACTGGAGGCAGTATTTTTTGCATGGCATCTAATGGTAGGTACTAACAGTAGCTAATACCTCATTTGTCTTTCGGTTTGTGTGTGTTTTTTTTTTAAACAGGAAGATGAAAAGGACTTAGCTGTATTTTAGGACTGACCCTGATGGGCTGGATTTTGTCTTGGCAGGAACATTTGAAGATTGACGCTGAAAAAGACAAAACAGCCAATGGCTTCAGAATCCTTGGTCTCTGAGCAGGGAAAGCAACATCTGATGAAGGGAAGAAGGCGGCCACAGCAGCAGCAAACGAGATCTTCCAATGGTGACGGTGAAGATGACATCTTTGTCTTTGAGGCGAATGAGGCTTGGAAGGATTTTCACAGCTCTCTTCTTCACTTTTTTGAAGCCGGAGAGCTCTGCGATGTGACGCTGAAGGTGACAGTCCCACCCTCGTCCATTGAGTTTAAAAGGCTGAGGATTAGCCTTTAAATAAGTGTGTTGGAGATGGCAGCGAATTAATTTGGCTGGGGGGGGGGGGGGGTGGCATGAAAGCAATACAATACTTGTTGGATGTGAGGCATGTCCAGATAGGCTTTTTTTTTTTTCATTTAGAAAGTTCACAACTAAAATGTGAATGTTAAAGATACTGACAATCCCAGAGATCAAGAACGTGACCTTCACCTCACCCAACTTGCCTTCTAAGCAAGTTCCCACAATTGATCAGTTCATTACTATGCAATTTGATCCCAATTTTTCTATTTTTGCATTCTGTGTTGCTCTTACGTATCTTTCCTGACAAATACGATTTCTGGAACAAATCTAACTCCCAGCATTCGCAAAGAAGAAAAAGAACCTCAGACAGTCATGTTGTTCTACCACCAAAGAGTAAATGAGAAGGAGAGAACCAGGTGTACAATTCTTGCACTGCACTGTGTTTAAATGCATTCTTTGCAGCCCAGCTCTATCTTATTTATACCCTGATCACAAGAAAATTATATTTACCATTTGTAGCTGTGGTTGCCAGCACCTACAAACCTTCTTTCGGGGGAGAGCATTTCAGAACTCGTAACAACGCATCCCTTCCCTTCACATCTTCTCCTTTCTCCCCTCCCATCCACCCTTGCAAAAAAGCCTCCTTTTCTATTTATTTTATAATAGTCCTATTGTTTACAGTCATTATAAGCATAGTTATTGTGTGTTCTGGCTAGGGAAATTGGGCATGGAAAATATACTTTCCTATGGCTGCAATTTAACTTTCCCTAAGTTAGGCTTTTCTTACTGTTCATTTTTATTTGTGTGAAGCTACTTTGGTAATTTAAAAATATTAGATTGAAGGCTGCCAGTACAGAAGTGAAGAAGAGAATCTGCAATGGCTTCTTACACCAGTACCCGAGTACTAATACTGTAACCATCATAAGCCACAGGAGCACACAGGGAGACTTGTGCTCTGCAAACTTAGATCAGGAATTTCTCCTGAAGTTCTGCTCCTGTCATGTGAACAGCTCATTCCTGTCTTTGGATCTGTCCTTATGCTCCTTCATGTGTATTTGTTTTTGGAACTGAATGTACTGCTCACTAAACAGCTTACACCTGTGTTGATGACACTATTAAGAAGGAAAGAGCGATTCTGTATTGAATCACATCTAGAAAAACACCAAAATATCCTACATAATTTAAAATTCCTTTTTTTTCCTTTTAAATCAATCACACCTTAATCTGAAAATGAAGATGTACTTGAAATCTGTCAATGAAATTTGTTGCTTAACTCCAATCCCTTTGTTAGTACAGACTGAAAAAATGACCAAGTTTGTAAGAAAGCACTGCTATAACACAAGTTATTAGGTTGACTATCTTTTAACATAATTGAAATCTGCAGATTTCAAAGTGAAAAGTTTGTTTCACAATTTCCGATCAGAATTTTTAAAAATATCTTTATGGCAAATAGTATGTCTTTTGAGCACATCTAACTTCTAAAGCCCTGAAGTGATTGGTAACCTTTAATAATCCCTATGTTTATTTATACTTGCTCTTATTATTGCAGATTTACATGATTTTGCTTCTATGAAGAGCATTACAGACTCCTCAAACAGTAGTAAAAGTGCAGAGGTTTCGATTAAATAGTTTTAAAATGTCACTTTAGGGGTTTTCCTGCAAAATCTCTACATACTCATAAAACAACCAAGTTTTTTTTTGGCAGTCACTTCCTGTCTCCAAGATGCTTTGAGAAGGTTCCCAAGGAAGTTTCCTTTAAAAAATGGGGCATGGCTCTTGAAAGACAAAAAAGTTCAGCAGATGAATGATACTGCCTCCTTGTGTTATGGCCTTGCCATGCTCTGGAGGCCAAGTTACAGCTCAGATCTGCATGGGATGCATTGATCTAATGTCAGCAGTGCAGAGCAAACAGAGTTCATTTGTTTTAGCAAAATATGGGAGTTCAATGCGTATTGAATCCAGAATTCTACATTTTCAGCTTAGCTGGTCTTTCTTGTAGAGCTGAAGGAAAGTAACTGAAAAAATAGTTCTTTTCGTTTTTCACAGGTTGGTACAAAGCTCATCTCCTGCCACAAACTGGTGCTAGCGTGTGTTATACCTTACTTCAGGGCCATGTTTCTTTCGGAAATGGCTGAAGCCAAGCAGACTTTGATTGAGATCAGGGACTTTGATGGTGATGCAGTAGAAGACCTCGTGAAGTTCGTGTATTCCTCCCGGCTTACGCTGACTGTGGACAACGTCCAGCCACTCCTGTATGCCGCCTGCATCCTTCAGGTGGAACTGGTGGCAAAGGCGTGCTGTGAGTACATGAAGCTGCACTTTCATCCCTCCAACTGCCTGGGGGTCAGGGCGTTCGCAGAGAGTCACAACCGCATCGACTTGATGGACATGGCCGATCAGTACGCCTGCGAACACTTCACTGAGGTGGTGGAATGTGAAGACTTTGTGAGAATCTCACCTCAGCACCTACATAAACTCTTGTCCTCCAACGACCTGAACATTGAAAATGAAAAGCAAGTTTACAATGCTGCTATCAAGTGGCTGCTAGCTAATCCCCAGCATCACGCTACGTGGCTGGATGAAATACTCGCACAGGTAGGGCAGAGTGAGGCGCTGGGTGCCTGTCTCATCCCCGGTGTGGTTCTAGATCAACTGTTTATATTTGGGTAGATTTTGAAAAAAAAATGCATTTACCAGTTGGTGCTTCATCTTGTATTCATAGTGGTGTGTTGACAGCGAGAGCAGGTTAGGCCTCAGGAGCATCAGGAACAAATTATGTTCTCCAGTTTCTGTCAAGAAAAGAGTATTCACTGTAAGCTCATCAGAGGAGGGAGCGGGGGGAGCCAACACAAAGCTCTTTCTGTGCCAGAGCAGAGAATTCTTAGATTTGCATGTAGTGAAGTGGAGAACCTAGAGCCATCACTTCACGTGCTTTGATACTATGCAGCCTGAAACTAACTTCCCTTGCTGGTAAGTATTTACACTTGTGAAAGGAGAGCAAAGCTGTTTGTTACATGGCTAGGAATGGAGATAAGTCATCAAGTTATGCTACTTCTAGAATGTTTTGTTATACAAACAGCAAAAGACCAAGGTTTTGCAGCCATACAAACAGGCCAGGAAACACATTCTAGACCTTTTCAAGGTAGAGTATCAGTGCCGATTACCTGTAGGATCCAAAAGGAGTTTGCATTTTGATCCTTCAGATGTGTTAAGAATTTACTGCTTCTGAGAGGAAACCCTTAGGTAGGCATCCCTTAGAGCAGGGCCACTCAGCTGAACATCATCCTGTCAAAACGGTAAGAACTTCAGTTAAGCTCTGCACGTGCTGGTTATGGAAGTTTAAAATACAGTGCCTGAGACAGGCAGAACCTGCCCTGGGGAGGAGGGAATGTGCCATGTGCTGCAGAGTGCCGCACGTATGGCCGCAGGTGGGATCAGCTGTGGTCTGACAGTTGTCAAATACCAATTTGAATGCGCTGCATTCAGCAGAATTTGTAATACTTGCATCACACAAGTAACGTGCTGCTCTCATTGCCTTGACACATTATTTTTTCATTTTTCCCTGTAAAAGATCTCAACTGTTTATTAAGTGACTTCCAAAAATTTTCAGCTGTATCTAGACTAGCACAAAATTATATGATACAAAAACTCTTCTTTAGCACACTATTAATTAAATTTACAGGCCACATAACTTGAAAATTTTTAAAAGAAGAATTAGGTTGGTGTTTACAATCCAGTTATGCTAGCAGATGAGATTAACAGCTTTATTCTATTCATGGAAGCCAGAGTCCAGAGCAAAACAATGAGAAAGTAAAACCCTTCCTGCAAATACAGGTTGTTTGCCAAGATGTGTGCAGCCTGTGGTTGCATTCGACATTATTGCTAGCAGGAAACAGGATGGGCCTTCCTGACAGTTATTATCAACACCACAGAAAGTTTTATGGGCTCCACTGTTACAATGAGGTTCTGAATTTTCATCAGCCTTGTGTTGTTACTGCATTAGTAACCTTGTGAGCCTGTTAGCAGGACTATGGTAGTGCTTTGAGGCAGCCTAAAATAAAATGGGGCCAAAGGGAAGGAAGAAATGGGCTTGAAAGCAAGTGGGACAATTGCTAGAGAGACCTGCTTACTTGAAAGACAGGGATGCTTGCCAGCCACCAACAGCACTGTTCTGCTGCTCTGAGAAGCCCCAGAGGTGCTGGATTTGTCCTTCACCATTCTTGCTGAGCTGCCTGGGAGCTGTGTGATGGTGCTAACTTCCGCCCTTAGCAAGCCAGGCGGTGCTTTAATTCCATTCACCCGTCTAGCCTGTTGGCCTTCCTGCTGTTGCCCCACTCTGATAGTCCTTCATATTCCTCATTGTTTCTCTCAGAAGGACTAACGTGAGGTTTGCAGAAATTAATTCCTATGGGGAGGGAAATTTCAAGGTGGTCTTTGAGAGGCTGACCCTATTTCAGAGCTGCTCTGTAACTGGGGATTGCTTGAGGCAGGGACTGCTGGTGGCCGAGCAGCACTGTCCCACCCAGGCCTGGTGGTGTATCACCACCCATCAGGAACACAAGTCTGAGCAGTATAAATGTCACAGTACCAACAGGCAGCTGCCAGCACGGTTACAGCCTTACAGCTCTCTAACCTTCATGTCTCTGCCTCATTATGCTTTTTTTGGTATTAATCTTTTTAATAGTCTTCAACCTGCTCCTGATACATTCCAGTATTAATCTGACATCAAGATGTTATCTTAATTTGAGTGGACTGTACAGCACTGTAGCTCCCTCTGCTCCCTGTGGGCTTTGGCAATTAGCTATCCTGCAGCCTGTCAAGTCATCCTAGAGAAGGGTGTAACTGTGCAGTCAGGAACACCGCCTTAATATTCACTAGTTCACACTGACAGACTTGCCACCCAAGATAAAACTCTAGAAAAAGTCCTTTTGCCCTGGCACAGCAGTGAGCTGAAAATTGGTACCTTCACCAGACTAACCTGAAAGGGGCAGTCCCATTGGAACAGCAGATCCTGCTTGGGAAGGAACACCTGGCCACGCTCAGTGCACCTGCAGCCACGGCCCTCCTGGTACAGCCAAGCTGCCCTTCTTCCTGCACTGTGAATGCATCGCCTACAAACACAAATGGCTGTAGCAAACATTTGTCACTAGAACGAACTGTTTGTCTCAGTATTGTTCTGGAAAAGAAAACGAAAGTTACTCTTTTTACCAAAGAGCACGGGGCTGGCAGTAGGCTCGCAAGTCGCAGTCTGTTACGCGTACGTCGCTGTAAATGGTTAGATTCAGTTTAGCCAGTTATTCCAACTGTGTTCATTTCTGTCAGGTACGACTGCCTCTCTTGCCCATTTGTTTCCTTATGGGTGTTGTGGCAAAGGAAGAGATTGTCAAGCAGAATCTAAAATGTAGGGATTTGCTGGATGAAGCAAGAAACTACCACCTTCACCTGAGCAGCAGGGCAGTGCCAGACTTTGAATACTCCATTCGCACAACACCAAGGAAGCAGACTGCTGGTAATTAAATGTGTGTCTGATTATCCAGTATGAAGTGGTGTGGAGAAAAGACAGCGCATCTGCGTAGGGCTAGACAGCTTGGTATAAATGGTTGTTAATGCGTAACTGGGAGAACCATTGTGTACCTCTGTGGTGATCAGGTTCTGTGCTACATTTTCTTAACAGAACTTCAGCTTTTTTTTTTCTTTGTTTAGAGCAGTATTTATTGTGATCATCCAGAACTGTTAAGTGTATTATGTGCAGGCGGTATGCTCAAAGCTCTGCAGAAAGTAATGGGCACTTAACTTTTGGTGCAAGAAGGCTGAGCTGGCTTTTAGATTCTCTGCCTAACCTACACCAAAAGCAAGTGATGAATATTACACTGCAAATTCTAATTTCTAGATTCAGTTAAGATTTAACAAACAATCAGTTTCTCTCCCTAAGCAAATCAGAAAACATATTTAAAATATACATTGCTTTTGCAAGAGAGTAGATAGTTAATTGCCCTAGCAGCATGCCAAACAAAGCCCAAAGTCCAGCATCCCATATGCAGGGCAATGACTGTGCCCCTTGAATGGAAATACAGCTTCTCCTGAACTACATAGCTTTCCCGCTACTCTGCTATACAGTTTTATCCCTGTTTTCCCTGCTAGCTCTCTGGAAACCTGTTATGTCTCCTTCAGGTGTGCTGTTCTGCGTCGGTGGTCGAGGAGGATCGGGCGACCCATTTCGCAGCATCGAATGTTACTCTATAAATAAGAACAACTGGTTCTTCGGCCCTGAAATGAACAGCAGGAGAAGACACGTGGGTGTCATCTCCGTGGGAGGTCAGTAACCTACTCAAGCAACCCTGTTCAAAAGGGACTTGTTTGCACATTTTGCTGGAATGGATGCTATTGCTAAGCCTTGCATGGCTTCTCAAATTCATGTTAGTAAAGCTTCTTCCCCATGAAGGGGTTGTTGCTTCTGAAATGATCTCAGAGCACAAATTCCTAAAGAGGCGTTACTCAGCAGTTACCAAGACTTCGCTAGTACTCGTGCTAGCTTCCTTCACAATAAAATCCATGCAGGCAAATTGCTAAGACTGTAAGGACAGACCTACCTTTAGTTTTGGGTCATCGTCTTCTGCAGCCAGGCCCGGGCAGTCCGGAGCAGCTTAGTACTCAGGATGCAGCTCTCCTTTGTCCATGGTATCCCCTGCGCTGCTGCAGCACAACAGAGATCTGCTTTCCCTGTAGAAAATCTGGAGAGGCTGAGATAAACATCTGAAACGAATCTGATCCGTGCTACCTGAGCTAAGGGAAGATTCCCTGTTTAAATGTTTCATGGTTTGTGGAAAGTGTATGACAAAACAGCTCTCTGATTGAGTACAGCACATAAAAATACCAGGTCCTTAACTTAATAAAACCCTGATATAGAAAACCTTTAAAAACATTAACCTTTGTTTGAGCTTATTTCTCCACATTGGCAGGGAGACTGTACAATGAAAACTGAAACACTGCCAGGCAACTCTGTATCCAAGTAATGTGCGTGCCTTTCAGGTAAAGTCTATGCAGTAGGTGGACATGATGGAAATGAACACTTGGGAAGCATGGAAGTGTTTGATCCTCTCACAAACAAGTGGATGATGAAGGCATCGATGAACACAAAAAGGTATGTGTCCCAGGAGCCACATGGGACAAAATTTAACTCCTACTCCACGATACATCATTTCTTGGTAATGCTAAAAAAACTGTGTCTGTCCTGCATTTATTTGGGTTTCCAAACTTATTTTTATTTTATTTTCCTATTTTGTAGCCTGAATGCTAACAAACAATATCTGTAGAGCAAACAAAAATCTGCATCACATACTTTCATACATCACGTATTTGCATGAACACAAAGTTGTTTGGAACATACTAAGTGTTTCAGTGCAAAACTGCGTAATTCCTTCTCTCCGGCGAGAGGTCCTGGATGGTAATGTAGGTTTTGTTTGCTCTTATTTTCTTTTGCCCCCCCACTATCCTTGTTTTTTTTCGTTTTGGTGGTCTGGCTTGTGAAGCAGAGAGAACTCTTCCATTGCAGCCCTTCTAACGTTCTGGTAACTAGGGCCTTTCTGCTAAGACAGATGAAGATTCTGAAACTGGTTAAGTGTTTTGTAATATTACCTCTTTTAAGCAAAGAGCAATATACATCAGCATGACATGCATAGTAAAATAGTGAATGTCCAGTAGTTGCCTGATTTTTGCCACTGGAAGCACTAAAACACTGAAAGACACATTGTGGATATTTCTTGCATTCTGCACCTGTAAGACTTCTATGGAGTTATAGGACTCTCAGATCTCTTTTTTTCCCTGTCATTTAAACCAACCTCATTAATTCTACATTTAATTTCATAATTTGTTGTTTCTGAAAGTGACATGTACAAGGAGTGAAATACTGGCCATGGCTGCACCCTAACACAATTTGTGGCTGTGACCTAATCAAAGGAGAAGGCCCAGAGTTCTAGAAATGTCTTCTCGCTCCTCTTCCTCCCTCCTGCCACCATGCTGGGCATATTCTTGGTGAACTTCAGTGATATTTCTTTCTCAGGAGGTTGGTAAATGAAATGGCTGCTGTGCCTTGGCCACACCCCACCCCTCCAGTTCAGAAAGGCAGTATCAGAACATTTTGTTGAGAGAAAACTGCTACCTTTGGTTGTGACTACAGGTTACCTGCTGAGGCAATATAAGATAAGCCCAGGGTATCACCAAAACCTTTATTCTGTTGAGGAATTCTACATTCTGCACACATAAGTATTTGCAAACTTACACTGTGCAAAACCACGAGAATATTCTCAGAGAAACAGTAAATCAGACATCTTGGTAGTTTCAGTAGTATCTTACCAGTTTCATTCTAGACTACACTTTACACTAAGCTCTCTGACAACAACACATTTCATTTCACACTCTAATTGTACTCTCATATTGCTAGATTTTGCAGCACAGGTTTGCCTGTTAGTATGTATTATCACCCCTCAAAAATGGATTTGCAAGCCATAGCAGCAGCTGTACCAACAAAGTTAAAACCAGCAGGTTTTAGGTCTCCATCAGACACAACAAAGACATGAGATGCAAGATTCAGTATTTAGGTAGAGCAATCCAGTAACTAAGAAAACCTCATATATTCACACATTCTATTAGAACACTTAGGCCTTTGATTACATGCAATCAAAACAGAATTCCATGCTGCCCAACCTTTTTTCTTTCTTTCTTTCCTTTCCTTTTTTTTTTAATAGGACTTTCTCTTTTTGCAGTCTTAAAATATTGTAGCTTCAACAGTCCTGTTCATGGATGGCACACTAACATACAGGTGAAGCTGAGGTGAAGATAAAACTCTAGATCCCCTCTAATGGGAGGCTGCAAACATACAAAAGACTTTCTAGGTAATGCTGTGAGATTGACACAGCTGTGCAGAGAATCAGCCACAGTTACTGACCATTCTTTATTTAAAACTTCACCTGATAAGCTTTCATTACTTTTCTCCCATATTTTGACATACTTGCCAGTCCGGTTATGTTGCACCTGACGCACATTTCCCATTCCCTGTAAGGATTTGCACTGTGGTATTGATCCTATGGTTTTCTTAGGAGAGGAATCGCTCTTGCCTCCCTCGGCGGCCCCATTTACGCAATAGGAGGCTTAGATGACAATACGTGCTTCAGCGATGTGGAAAGATACGACATTGAGTCTGATCGATGGAGTGCGATAGCGCCCATGAACACTCCCAGGGGAGGAGTTGGCTCCGTAGCCCTCATGGTGAGTTACTGCTTCCTCCCAGCTCTGCAGCAAGCGGCAGAACTGACCTCAGGGACTGCTTTTCAAAAATTGTTTTACAAGGCAGAACACAGGATTTCAACCAAATGCAGCTGGTAGGGCTGAGCTGCTCTGGCTGTCAAAATCCTACAGAAGCTTGCAAATGGTGTGGGTATTTAGGATAATACTATCAAACTGTGCTCCCTGTTTGAGAAATACTTGAGGTACTGTGAGCAAGCACCGGGACACTTGTAAAAACAAGAGGGCAGAGCGAGGCTAATGCTGCAGGTCTCATGCAGAAGACTCTGCTCTGTTATTGCTACCATCTCTGAATGTGCTGCATTTTATCTCCACTGTAATCCTCCCTGTGTATGCTGTAAAACATCTGCAACAACACGCAACCTTTTCACTTCTCTAGCTGGAAAACAGCATTTGCAAGTTAGATAAACTTGTTGGCATTCCTGCATCAAGGTAAATAATTAGGAGGGTATGGCTATACCACATTTTCCTGTAATTCTAACATTGCCTATGAAAAGCTACCCAAATACTTACGTATTACAAATAATCTTTCTCTGTACACATCTTTCAGAACCACGTTTACGCAGTGGGTGGCAACGATGGTGTAGCATCTCTTTCCAGCGTGGAGAAATACGATCCCCATTTGGATAAGTGGATAGAAGTGAAAGAGATGGGCCAGCGGAGAGCTGGCAACGGTGTCAGCGAGCTCCACGGTTGCTTGTATGTCGTTGGTGAGTAGGTGTGGGCTGTTTCGTCGTGTTGTTTCTGCCAAGCACTAGTGTTTGGAAGGGGCTCTCCTTGCTAAAGGAACTGGGGAAGAGACAGACCTGGCCTGTACTGCATGGTCTTCGGCAGGAGAAGAAAGTAAGCACAACCAGGGCACATTTAGCTAATTTTGTGTCCTAAAAGGAGATAAAAACCAGTTCCTAACTCATTTCAGGAGGGTATACCGTTCAGAACAAGATGTCTACATATGAAATCACTGTGCAACTCACTCATCACAAGTTTCCTTTTTATAGAAGTTATTACTAAAAGTTGTTACTACCCATACTTGCAAAGCACTCGGTTCTGATTTCAGCACAGACCACAACAGCTGTTTGGTGCAGAGATTCCACTAAGTCCCTGGTCTGCTAATCCGACTTGTTCTGCTCAACTTGCATTTACCTGCTTTCCTGAGGGAGGAACATTCCAACTTGGGCTGCCACAATAAAAAATCACTGAGTTCTGTCTTGTGTATTAAAAAGTAGTAATTAAATCTTTTTTGAGTAAAATGCACCTTGGACAGCTGGCCCACCCATGGGAGTCCATCACTGAAGTCAGTCTTACTTGAGGAATTTTTCCTACTCAAGTTTTCAGCAATTGTTTCTTTTGAACATACTGCAAGAGTTTGTTTTATTTAAACCTGAATGAAATCAAAAGCCATGCTTACACCAGGCTTACCTTTTTTTTTCCATTCCCAGTTAGAAGCCATTTCATTATAACTACATGCAAAATAAATTGAAGCAGCAAATGGCAGGAGTAGCTCTTCCCAAGTGAGTTTAAGAAACAGCATTAATGTGATGCGTGTAAGGTGACAGCACAGAGAGCTGCTAGATTGATTTTTTTGGACATTATAAGAACCAGATAAAAACACAGCCCTGGGCACTAGCCCACTGTATACTAAGAAAGCCCTGATAATGCAAACCCAGAATATCACTACCACCACCAAGTGGCTAAATACGAGTACGTGATGACTCCTTGCAGGTGGCTTCGATGACAACTCTCCACTGAGCTCTGTGGAACGCTTTGACCCCCGCAGCAACAAGTGGGAGTACGTCGCAGAGCTTACAACTCCAAGGGGTGGAGTCGGCATAGCAACACTGATGGGGAGAATTTTTGCAGTGGGAGGTCACAACGGCAACGCATACCTGAATACAGTGGAAGCATTTGATCCCATAGTGAACAGGTAATTTCATGTTTTTCATTTGGCTTATGAAAGCGCTCATATCTGCCTATATGACAACACAGCTTAATAGAAACTGTGTGTAGCAGGAGCATGTCTGTTGTTTCCTGGCAGTAACTGAGTAATATTCATGATGAGTGATACAGGAATGCTGCTCATGCTGCTGGGTTCTTGAAATACTTCAGTACATTCTGCTCCTGCTTCCTCTTCCTGCCCATCCCTTGTCCTCTTACCTTCATTCAGTTTGTGGTGGTCTCAGTCTGATTTTGCACTAAACTTACCAGAGGAAATAATGAGAATAAACTAACAGGTTGTATTTTGTGCAGAGTTAACATCTAGGTTCTACAATTTCAGACACTGGAAATGAATACTTCAGGTTGCTCAGAAAGGCCAACAGCTCACTTCTATTTTTCTCCTTTGCCCTCTCCTCTAGGTGGGAGCTCGTCGGCTCTGTGTCGCACTGCAGGGCCGGGGCAGGCGTGGCTGTGTGCTCCTGCCTCAGTAGCCAGATCCGTGACGTGGGCCAAGGATCCAGCAACGTTGTTGATTGCATGTGAGCTCTGCTGCCTCCTCCAGTCTCCAGAGGAGTCATTGTACAGAGGCGCTACAGAGCTTTTAAATTTGGTGTTTTGTGTGGTAGGTTAAGAAATAAACACTATACATTTTCTCTGTGAAAATGTTACCTTCTGTGACTTTCAGGCTTTGGGTGGCTTTCTGACAATAGCTGTACAGAAAAGCCTGTGAAAACACGGAGTAACAGTGTGAGTTACAGGAGAAAACCTGCCAAGAGCTGTAATCATCCCATCTTGGAGAAGCTGCAATTTCAGAGTCACTGGAGGCAGCTGCTGCAGCGACTCGTTATTGAACTGTAAAGCAGGCATGGGAGGGTGAGGAAGAGAGAGCAGCAGGCAGTGCTGCCTAAGCCTTACCCGACAGCCCTGCTGCATGTTTCTGAAGGACCAGAGTGCTGTTTATTAATGTAACTTATTTTCAGGATTCAAGTCTTAAGCATTTCCTAATTGTAGAAGAGCTCTGAAACACAAAGCCTTCCAAGTTTTAGAAGGTAATGACATCCGTGTTTCTCATGAAGCTAACGGGTACAGAAGTTAACTGCACACCTCCCAAGGGACTGCTGGCTGTGGGGGGAACTGCAGGTAGTCTTTCTCAGGCCCACACCCTTGTTAGAAAGCTGAAATTTAGCTTCAGCCTGAATTTAGCCACTGGACTACTCAAATTATTTTATCCTCAGTAATGTCTGTAGTAGTGACACCCTCCAAAAGACAAATTTCTATGGAGAGATCATTCCCAAAGTAACCAATGTAATTTGGCCTTCTTGAGGTGTGTGCCAAAACGTAGGCTTCAGTGGTCTGAGAGTTACCCTGTCAGACTAAAGGGAAACATAATGAAGTTGCAGTGTTCGGTTAAGACCTTTAAATGTAGCTCCAGGAGATGACACGTCCAATTTCAGTATCCAGTAACAACTCTGGGGTAATAGTAGGGGTGCTGGCTCTTTTAAGACCATCCAGCTAGAAAGATCTCTCCTCAAAGCAGTTTCATGGCTTAAAGCGTAAATAAACCAAAGAGAATCAGCAGCAAGAACAAGTGGAAATAAGCAGTACTTACCTTAAAGACTAAAACAGGAACTCGACACTGCTCCGTTCAAAGACATCGTGTTACACAGACACAAACCTTGAATGTGAGGTCAAGTCTGGCTGGAAAGACCACAGTGTCCTGGTCCGCATCACCGCCAACAGGCCGAGACTGATGCCCCGTGGAGAGCAGGGCCTCACGGTGCCACCGTGTTCAAGTAACCAGGGAGCGCAGCAAACTTCTGTGCCTTCAGTACCAGGGAAGAGGTGCGGCCGCGCCAGCATAAAAGCACAGCCACCTTTTACTGTTGTGTTACCATCATTTCGCTTTGCAGTTTCAAACAGCTTGCACGTGGGTAGCACCCAGGGACATAACAAGTGGTACTGTAAATAATTAAACACTGCAATAAAACGTTTGTACTTCACGTTGTTTATAGTGTGAGTGGATCGTGCTAACTTGGGGAAACATGAAAACAGGAAGCATTTCTTGGGGGAAACATGAAAAGAGGGAGTGTTTCTTGGTTCCCGTGGAGTGCAGCTCTGAGCAGGAGGCCTTTGTGGGGACAAACCTGTGCTAGAGCCACGAGCTGTACCACCCACTGCCCTGGCTGCAGGCTTGCCCTGGTGCTCCAGGTGTAAGCTGGGACCTTTTGGACCTTCCACAAGGCCGAGCAAAGCCACTGCTACCCCACTCTCCTCGAGATCTCACTCGGGAGGGCTGCAGCCTTGCCCAGAATGCCACAGCAGCATGGCCTGCAGACACAAAGCTTCTCTCCTTCCAGGAATGAGGCTGGAGCCAGGCTGCCTGCACACCACCCATGACATCCCGCTCCAGACCCCAGCACAAATGCCCCCGTGCAAGGGTTTGGTCACCCCTGTGGTGACTGTGGCACAAGGCAGAGCAGGAGCAGGCTCTGAGCCACTCCGACCTGGCCACATGTGTTTTTTTAATACTGCTCTCTCCTAAAAGTATCTCCTTTCCATCAGCCAGGCTGGAAGCACAACTGGATTAAACATCCTGCTAAAACATTCAGCAACAGCTCTTAATGTGAACACCAACCAGACATGAGCAAAAGGATGTAGAAGGTGCTGCACTCGACGCTTACGTATTTCCAAGTGTTCAAAAACCACGCGTGCGCTTAGTCCCATCAGAAGGCCTACGTGCTGCTTTTCCCCTACCCGAAAGCCAGCTGAGAGAAACCGTTCCCTCTGCTCGATCCCACTGTGTCCAAGCCCGGGCAATAGACACACAAAGCCCAGTGGCCACCAAGTCCCTGGAACTTGTAGAAGGTCACCGTGTTCACAACTTTTGCACGCACTTACCTAAATCCGTGTCCCCACTGCGTGGCCTTGGCTTTGTGCATTCCCCCTTCCCCTTTCATCAGCATTTTGATCCTGGGCTGATCAACAGGAGCTGGTAATGAGCTGCACCAGAAAATTCACGTCAACATAAAAATTCAGTCAATTCACCTGTCCAGGCTTAATTACAACAAACGCCTGGCAAGTCTAGGTTATTCCCACCTTTAAGTGGGGCCTTTTATCTTTATTTGGACAGAATCAACTTTTAAAACTATTTTCAGCATCACTGCTGTGCGCTATTTTGCAAACCTAAGTACTTTATACCAGATGCTCCACTTAAACGTCTTGCTGGCCGCTTCTGCCACATCTGTATTTGTTTTCTGAACCTTTGCGTGTTCTCTCGACTGGAACTGGCAGGAAACACAGCGCCCCTGGCCAGGAGATTAAACTTCTCTTTGTAATTCTTTCCTGGCTCTGTCAGCAAGGTTGGTGCTGCTGTCATTTCATGACATTTTTAACGCAATTCCTTGGCTTACAGTTTTGTTTTAAAGCTGTTCCAGCACCAAAAGCGAGTCAACAGGCAGCTGCATTACGCCTGCCATCTGACCTGTGTGGTCAGAAAGGTCTGCACGGGTTGCTCTGCTCCACCACTTGGAGCAAAAACCCCGCACAGATAAATACCTGCACTGCTTCTACCACTTCCCCACCGACCGGGCGACTCCGTACTTTGGTCCCTGCCCACAGCCGGCGTCCCGATGGAAATGATGACGGGGCCATGAGCACAAGGGGCCCGGCCGCCCCGCTGAAGTGCCTGCCCCTCCGCCTGACAGCGACCCACGGGAGCACCTCTCCGATGCTTTTTTAACTAATGGTCCTGAAAAGGAACGCTCTAAGCAGCGAAGTGTGCTGTTACAGCCGTTCCTGGGAGCGGCAGCAAGGCTTGGCTCTGGTTACACAGCCAGCGAGCAGCTTTTTTGTCTTTGCTTGATGGTAAGGCTTAGCTTAGGCCAAGAATCATAAGCAAATTGTCTTCCCACACACACTTCTTCCAAGAAAAACAAAAAAGGAGAAAACAGAACAGTGCAAGTCAGCACACCTAACCCAGCAGGGCTGAGAGAAAGTAACTGCAAACCCACGCGCCGGGCACCCAGCTGCGCCCCGAGGCCTTGCTTCAATTCAAGGGCACAATGGGCCCTGGGCGCATCTCACCTGCAGCCCCCCTCGCCAAGACAGATGCAATTTGGAGGCACACATCATTTTTTTGCCAAAGCAGTACTTACGGATGAGCGCCAGCAGCGCTGTCTCCTCAGGATGGACACCTGGATTTCAAACTTAAAGGTTAAAAAACCCACCAACATGAAACATACTGCAATGATGTCTTCCCTCCAAAGGCGGCAATGAGGTGAAGGGGTGTTCGTGCCACTCAGTTTTTTGGGAAATTCCAGCACGTGCCAAGGAAAACGCTGCGCTCATGTGTGGGCAGAGCATGGCTGAGGGAGGGCGAGACCGCTCGGCTCAGGATCACCAGAACAAGGAATTCCCTCCTCCCCTCCCTCCCCCCAGCTGGCTTGTTTGCCATTTGGCCTTTACAGATTGAACCAACATCTCCTTCACCTGAAGAATGTAAAGAGAGGCAAGTCAAAATTCATTTCTTTTAATTATATATATATATATATATCACTATATCACTATACACGCACGCGCACACAACAATTCATCCCCAGTACAGAAGACAGACAAAAGACCTGTGGCACAATTTCTTTGGAGAGATTTTGTTTGTTTTTCCCAAGCTGTATCCCAGATCCGATTTTCACCTTTTTGAGGGCTGTGAAGGCAGCTACTTCTTACTGACAGAAGCCTCGGAGTGCAGGTTGGGCGCCGCAGCCCCAGCGCACCTCCTTTTCTGGGGGCAGCTTGACAACGTTCACGACCCGTGTCGGGGGAACACGGCCGGTACTTTGTCAAGGACATCTTCGCTGAGAACTGCACTATTTTATTTACGCTTTAAAAAGCTGAGCAAGGTAGGGTGAAAAAAAAAAAAAGAAAAGGAATTAAACCACAAGCCCATATGGTAACTTGAAATACAAAGCCCACGGCGAGGACCCAGGAAGGCAGGGGGGAGCGCGGCAGCTGAGCAGCACCTGCGGGGGGGAGCCTGCCACGGCCACGCACCTCTGCTCGGCTTGGGAAGTGCCATGTGTGAAGCCCTCGGGCACAGGGTGCGTCTCACCGATCCCTGCTTCCTGGGGACACGCAGAGAAAGCGAGCAAAGCAACAACCTCGCCCCCACAACCCCACCAGCTCCAACCAGCAAGGAGGTGCACGGCTGTGAGCAGCTCGCAGAAATGCCTCCCAGCTGCAAGGGGCCACGGCTGGGCAGCCGCACGCTGGCGGACATGGAAGCAGGACAGGAAGAAGCCAGCAGCTGGGCTGTGGTGTTGATGGCTTGGTGGAAGTGGACAACGCTGCTGTGCTGTTACGACACGAAACTTTGGACCCAGGGAAAAGCTTAACCTCAGCAATACTGAGTGGGAGAGGACAAATCCCATCAGGACGTGCAGGAGCCTCGTACCCTGACAAAAGCCATCACTAAACCCCAGCGGCAACACGCTGCAGACGTAGCACGTCCAAAACCCGAGCTTTGGGAACACGAAGCGTACGGAAACAGATTGAGAAATGCTGACGGTGGCCTCGGAACACTGCTGCTTCTGGGTAGTGACAGTGGTTACCAACAGTGCAATTCACATCGGGAAAGCACCGGCTGCCAGAGATCTCTCAGTGTCTGGAGGCCAGCAGATTGCTGAGCAACTGCAGTCAACCTTAATGCCAAAAATGACATTTGCCTCTGAAACGGATAAGCAACACCAAGGAGAGAAAGACAGCTAATCCATAGCGTGTAGCACATCTCAACATAAATTACACATGGCTGCAAAATCAGGTTTGGTCAATACAGGCTCAATAAATAAACACGCAAAAATAAAAACCCAGCCCCAATACGTTACTGCCACAGGACGCCCGGGCTGGCACAACGCTGCCGCAAGCTCCAGGTTTGGCTGTGCCAGCCACCATCAGCTCTGCGGCAAACCTCGCAGGGGCCGAGCTGGCTCCGTGCTGCTTGAAAACATCTTCTGGTTTTGGCAAGCCGAGTGCAGTGCCACCTTGCCGCAGGCTCCTCCTGTCTAGCCCACAGCTGAAGACTGCAGCAGGTGCTCACCTGGGGACGTTTCACAGTGCAGTTTTTGTTTTTCCTTTTACTTCAAGATCAGTTTTGCCCTTGGGATTTTAAGTGCGCAGTGAAAAACCGCGCTGACCTAAAAACAAGTGTGCATTTCCATACGCGCTCCCTGTACCAGCAGCATACCTAGCGGGTATTAAAACAGGTTTCAGGATTCTCTACGCTTTAGACACTGTGTTAAAAAACCAAACATCCATCAGCAGCAAACACGGCAGGCGCAAGGCGTTGCAGAAAGGACCTGAAAGAAACGTGATGACACCGCGACAGCGCGCAGGGATGCGCAGCCGCTCTCGCAGGGCGCGGTGACGTCTTCCAAGGGCAAGCCGAGAGCAAACACCCAGAGGAGAAGCGCGCGGCCCCTGATGGAGACCCCCTGGCGCGGGCGAGGGGCAGCGGGGCACCGGAGCCGCGGGCTGGCGGGCTGCCGCTGCCCCTCGCGGCACGGCACGAAGGCGCTAAGCTGCCCGCCTGCGCACAGCCGGCTTCTCGACAGGAAGCTGAGAACACGAGGACTCTCGCAACGACTCGTAACAAACGGGCTACTTCATTTATTGTTTATTACCCCGTAGGAATGAATCGACCATCTCGGACACTCCACCACACACAGGGCAGGAAATGGTATTTACAAGAGGGATGCGCACCCCCAAAATAAGTTTAAGATGTACAGATTTGCAATGGGAACCAAGAGGGAGGGGAAAAAAAAAAACCACAAAAACAAGGACATTGCAGTCAGACTTTGACTTTTGGTTACAGAAGAGATCTCTGTCTCCATGTAAGTGGGGCTTTCCGACTCTTAAATAAACAGCATCTTAAAAATAGAACATTTGACAATTTAAACACATGTATTATTCCTTCTAAATAAATATTGTGTGGAAATGATGCTTTGTTGCCACCATACCATACCCTCCTTCTCTTCTCTCCTTCGGGGACTCAGCCATCACCTCTGTTTTTCCTTTTTCCTTGGACACATGGTTTTGTTTTCTAATGGCAAATCCTATTTCCGTTTTTTTAAAAAATCCTTTTTTTCTTTTCTTCCTTTTTTTTTTTTTTAAGGGCCTGACGAGACTCAGGTGAAAACTATGGGCATCTTCCCTTATCCCTCCCAGGCCTCTGACCTGGCTCATGGTTGAAATACGATGGCTTTCTAAAAAGTAACAGCTATTCAAGCAGTCTCCTCCGTAACAGAAAGAACAACCCGGCAGCCGGCGTGCAGCCGGTCACCGCCGCTCCCGGCCTTTGAAACGAGAGCCCCCCGAGGCCGAGGGCTCGCGCCAGCCGTGCAGCTGCACACACCGCACTCGCCCGCTGGGCAACGGGTGCCGCCCGTCCGGGTTGCAAAGTGCTTGGAGGGCCGGGGACAGCAGGTGAAATGCCGCCCCAGGCTGAGCGCCCTCCCTGCTCCCCCTCCCCCTTACCGTGCTCCTCGCCCACTCCCACGCTGCTGTCCGGCTGCCGCGAGGCTTTCTGCCTTCGTCCTGCTCGGCTGGCGGACCCGAAACTAACTCTGCACCAAGACCAAGTCAGGAAAGGCCGCCGGCCCGCCGACCGACCCCAAAGTGCACAGCAGGAGCTGGCCCTGGCTGCCCCTTCCCGCGCTTCCTGAGATCGCAGCCCTCGCTCCCAGCCTCCCCTCCGCACTCGGGCCGAAGCCGGGGTAGCGCGCGCGAGGGCTGGCAGGTAGATGGGGCGGGGGCCACGGACCTCCCTTCCACCGCTAGGGCAGCTTATCCCTGAAATGCGCTAAGGCTTTGAATAAAGTGAACGTAAGACGACTCGAAGGTCCAGGAAGACGCCCGGGGAGGCGCGTCTCCGGCACGGCACGCTCCCGCCAGCTCCAGCTGGAGCTGAGCCCCGCAGCAGGGGCCGCTTCTACGGGACCTCCTTCTGGAAATGCAGACCTTTTGCTGATATGTGTTCGCTGCTGGTTTTTGCGAGCCTCCAGACCACCAGCAGGCATTTTGCAATGGAGGTGCTGCCGCATGCGTGCAGACCTGTTCCTCCATCCCGGTATTAGGTGGGAAAAGGGAACTACTTCACCAGAGACGTGTTCCTTCCTGTAAGCACGATCATTTTGGGATATCATCCTCCTCTTTGCCACTCCCACAGCTGCATCAGCAACAGGGCGAGGGATGCGAGAGGGGACCAGAGGGCTAAGGCACACTATTAGACATGAGGATGGCAGGATGCTGCTGTCATGCAACAGGAAATCTTTGGGTACTGAAGGCTGTCTTCTTACTGAACGCACAAATGCCGCAGACACTGCCTTCGCTCTTATTGCCACTTGCAAAATCGCAATTTCAAACGTGCAGCTCCTGACAAGGACAAAAGGCTTGCAAACACCTCATTATTCCCTTCCGTGATCCCCTGAAGGCAGATTTCCAAGTCCCTGGGCCCATCCTGGGGCTTGGCTGAGGAAGAGCACGTGAATTACCTCCCACACAAAGGATGCACAACTTGGGTACCAGATCCTGCTCTTAGATACTCACCGAGAGCCGCGAGGGTTGCGGGCCCATATCCACGTGCAGGATTTGCCTCGTGTTGCACAAGCAGCCCCTCCCCGCTCACCGCAGAGCCCCAGGACGGCCGCGCGCCCCCACCCAGCGAAACCACCCAACGCAACCGGACGAGGCGTCCTCAGCAGGGCGGACGCTGAGCAGTTTCCAGCCACACCTGGCGATTTCACCACCTCGACCGTGTTCAGCTTACGTGGCTGAAACCGAGCGAGACGGCGAGCAACACGACATAAGGGGCGGGCGTGTGGGTGAGCGTAGGGCAAGGAAGAGGACCGCAGCGATGATGACTCCAGAGGTGAATGTGCAGCACCGCTGGCAGGGCTTCACCCGACTCTCAGCACAGGAGCTGGCTGGCGAGTGCGCGCAGGTGAGGCTGGGAAGCAGGTGAGGCAGATCACTCTGCTGTCTTTACTGTAACATAATGCTGCTGGGTGCTGATGAGGACGCTACTCGCCATCCGAGAACCAACGTGGTGTGATGGACTGCATCCGTGCTTGCAGAAACACTTCTCTGACATCTCTTCTGGGAACACAGCTGTTGCAGACTGTGGCATGTTGCATAATAACTCACCTGTGGAGGCAGATTTCCTTCTTGTCGGCACTTCTTCACGTGTGATTATTGTCCTGCTGGTTATTCGTAATAGAAATGTTTATAGACCATCAATACATAGTGAGCCATTCAGACAATTCATTGCACTTTGTTGTTTTAAAGGAAGGCGACATTAACGCTGGGGCCCTCCTCTGTTTCTTCTTTTTCAAGGCAGCAAAATGTTACCCTAAAAACAAAGTTCACTTTTTTTCCAGTGTAACCAGATCCCTTCCACTCTGATTTATTTTCCCTTGCAGGTGCTTTGTATCCCACAATTCAACAAGCCAGACTGTTTCTGAGGCTTCCAAAGTGCAAAAGAGTTCAAGGTACTTTACCACCTTGAGCACCAGTTAAGGCGTATTTGTCTCCAGTCTCAGCCACTGTAAACCCTGTCTACTGTAGTGTACCAGTTCGGTCATGCTACTGTTCAGTGCCAGAGGGCACACCGCTGCGCTGAGTTCAGCAAAAAACTCTGGAAAAGGAGGAGAGAGAGAGAAAACAATCAGTTGGTTTCACACAAGAGGCAAGGCTGATGGGCTGGGGGCAGCGAGGGGGGACAGCAGCAGTCCTCAAGGCTCACGAAAGACCTTGTTAATGCACAAAGATCAGCGCTTTCGCCAGTGCAACAAGCACGTGACGCAGGGCGCGTGCAAGGATCACACACACACGCACTGAAGTGCCTCCCCACACGCTGGCATCAGAAGGACATGGGCACTCCGTGGCAGGTGAGCAGGAGTCTGTGTGTTCGCAGCTCAGTCCCTGCCACACACGTCCCCCAGGTTTAAGATGCCAAATTTGAGTGTTTTTCTGAGTGCTGCCTGGAAGCGCGAGCAGCTGTCATCAGACTGGTCCCTGCTGTCCTCCATCCCCAGACCACGGAGACCTCACAGCTCCTCAGCCAGCCAGGCCTCCAATGCCTCCACCAAAAGACGTGCCAAGCCTACATGACTACTCACTGTTCTGCATGGAACCACGCCCTCGGGAGCATTAAACACCCCAGCCATCATTCCCCTGCACTGAAGCAGCAGCCTAGAACAGGGGTCGATTTTCATCTTGCTTTATGCACGGCTGTGCTCTGCCTGCTCTCCCGTGGGTTTTCTTCCATGACTCATTCGCTCTGGCTTACCAGCACATGCCTTCAGCGTGGCAGCCTTTGATCAGCCTCTCGAGCATACAGCCCAAAACACTACATGTGAACTGCTGCTGCGAGCACGCATCTGCTCAGCGGACAGCCAACAACTGGAGTTACTTTATTCAACACTGACTTGCAAAGCCTTTTGAATTTCAGCAACTGCCTGACTAGTGTGAGTGTTTTTACAGCCTTCCAATAATTTAGGCCTGGCACATCCTTCTCATTTTCTTTTGCAGGTTTGGCAATACAACCCTTCACTCACAGTAGCTGACAAAACATGGTGGTGTTCTATGCACAACGGCACTGCGAACACCACGTGGGCTGGCTGGTCACAGACTGAACTGTGCCCGCTCTGGGCTGTTGCTTACCCACAGCTGCTTGTGGGACAACGAAACACTATTTTAAACAATAAATCTCTAAGGTAAAAAAGTAGCAGAGGATTTAGGAAATGCTACTGGCAAATGCCAGTCACATGCCCAACAAGGGCTCCCATTGAAGTGCTGCTCGCCTGCTCTCTTACGGCAGGAAACCAGCCTCACCATTTTCAAATCAAGAATACCTGGGAGGCTGACAAACAAAACAAAACACCAGGCCATTGGGCACAAACCTGTTTGAAAGTTGGGCGAACCAGCTCTGAAAACCTAAGCTCCCCACAAAGGGAAAACAAATTGCAGAAAAACACTGGTGCTTCTCTTGCTACTGTGAAGCAATTTGCCTGGTTTTCTGTGCTCTCACCCCTTAGGCTGTTAGACTTCTGAGGCTACCGAGACGTACTTTTAATTTGGAACACTCACCAATGCATTGCCAGCAAGTATCTCTGCCCAAAACCAGCCAATACACCACAGATGTCTATTTCCACATATTTGAGGCTCTGATCTGCAGGTATGGTGTTTGCTACACCGAGCGTTAGGATTTAAGCAGGCACATGCAGATAAACACGATGTGCAAGACAAACAAGTCAAAGGAAAAAACCTTACCCTTATTCTTCCTGGCCAGTGCATCAGCCTGTTCCCAAATATCATACGCATAGAGGATATAGGAAGTGATGTTGACATATGAAGAGGTGATGCTTGGGATATTATAAGGGATGGTGACTGAAGAGCTAATGCTGTTGCCACCACAATTGCTAGCATTAGATCCTGGCTGAGAACTCATGGATCCAGCAGGAGAGGGCATTGGAGAAAGAGGAGAAGGCATGCCTGTGCTTCTGCAGGAGAAAGAAACACCACCATGAATGTTACTGTCAGCAATAAATGTCTGACCACAAGGCTCATACCCGGAGCTATCCCATGTCATTTGGGCCTGTGCTATGGAATGAGTGTTGAAAACTGAGCTGTGTTCAGCTAGAGAGGACATAATTATCCTTCAGGTGCAAGGCCAAGGTTTTTCAAGTGATTCCCAACTCCAAGCACTCCTCTTGGGACAAAAGAAACAAGGGATCGGACATCCAAAAGCATCACCCATCCACCTCCCAAAATCCACACCTCTTTGTGGAAGCCTTCACCAGGTAATCCAAGTGTTTTTACCTAACGACTTCAGGCATGCTTATGTTGTCCCTCGCTTATGGAGACTAGAGCTTTCTGTTAGCTAGTCCTTTACTTGCAGACCTGGAGAAGCTCAATGTGGCCAGCTCAGCTGCCTGCTGGCTTCACCCCACCATTGCTCCCCACTGCTTCACCCAATCTAGTTATAAGTTACTTGTACAGACAGCCTCCACCACTGTTCCTGGGAGACCATTTACATACTGGTCAGCTGTACTGCACAAAGTGGCAGAAGAATAACTGGAATTTCACACCAAACAAGCCTCTCAACCACAGTTTAAATGGAACAGGTGCAGAGCTGAGCACCTATTTGCCACACATTACTGCAAAACACATTAAAACTCCTAGCGCTGCTAAAAAGCAGGCCCAGTGTGCCGGGCTTTGGGTCAAACACTCTTATATGACAACTTTCCTTTTACTTTTGCTGCTACATATACAAGAACTCTGCAGCAAATACATAAGAATGACAAGATGTTCAATAAATCAGAAGTCAGAAAACGTGTTTCTTTTTCTTAATCAGCAGCTAAACCAGAGGAAAATAGGGAAATACCACTTTAAAGTGAGGCTGCCACAGAGTAAAGGCATAATCCCACTGGTCAGCAGCCACGGAGAGGCGATGGTGTTCCAGCAGGTCTTAGGGATCTCTGACATCCAAAAGAAGGATGAGAACAGCAGGGGCTCTGAGAGCAGCTCAGTGACATTACTCTCCCTGCTCCTCTGGTGGAAAACTACTCTGCATGATAGGTGCTAACCCTCTGGATCTCATAGCGAAAAAAAATCCCTCTCCAATGCAGAAGATGGAGAGTAAGAGAGCAGAAACGTACTTGTACCCTGTAACAAAACGATTTCAGGTGGCAGGGCAGAGTGAGTCGCTCTCAAATGCGGCTAGCATCTCAAAGATCCCAACTACTGCTTTCGCTTACACCTTCATAGATGCATCACAGGACCCATATTTCTACATCTTACCTTGCAACACATGGAGAAGGTGCTTGTGTTACTCTGGAAGAACTCTGCAGCAAGGAAGAGAGTTCTTGTTAGTTTTGTTGCCCCACGCCAGTAACGGCTACAGCCTTTCAACTGGCAGCTCGGCAATCCATGTACCCTACCTTGAAGTGGTCATTCAGGATCCTGGAATACTTTATTGCAGTGTCCTTTTTGTAACGAAACATTGCCATGTGCAGGAGGGACTGGCAGCGCATGCTGTGAACAGAAAGAAACCCAAGAGTCAGTACCTGTGCCCACTGCTGCTGGCTCACCAGCAATCCACCATGTGGGATGGGGGCAGGCACCCGTCAGCCTCTCTGCAAATTGAAGAGACCTCAGGATCTCTCCTGTCCTGCTTCATCTCAGAAACAAAGACTCAGTGAAAAAAAAAATCACACAACAGAAAAAAAAAGAGGAAGGGCCACATTCAAAACTGGGCAGGCACACTGCATTCTTTCACCTGAGGTGAAAGTCCTTAACGCGTTCTCAAGTTACCAGCAGATCAAATTTTAGAGGCTATGCCTTCCACATGTGGTCCCTTTAGGTATCCTGGCTCACTTCAGAGGCATTCCAGTTTGCTCTGGCTTTTATATTGCTTTTTCCCTTGCAGAACTCTGATTCCTATTTCACTCATTCCTTTGCCCCTTACAGCAACAGGGCTTTCGCTATACCAGATCTAGAAACAGACTATGAAGTCACAGAGAAAACATTACGCACCATAACACGGCAAAGATTTTTTCATGTGAAGACGCTGAGGTGTCCGTAAAGGGTTTTAATGTCATTATGAATCTAAGGAAACAAAAATAACAATCACGTCAGTCATCAAGGCTCTTAAGTCCTACTGTTCATGAAAAACTGGCACATACCAGCACCTTAAACATTGGTCCAAGAAACAGGAAACTTGACCTGAATCCTTGGTGCTGGCACTGAGTGCTTGGTATGATTTTGAGCAGACTTTGTCTGAAAATGCCTTGTGTCACCCATAGTGGGAACAGACGTAGCCCCTCACAGGACCTCCGCTCCTCTTAGATTGATTAACGGGCAACATGCACACATGTACCACTAAGTGCCTCCCCAGGGGACCACCACAGACCTAGGGTCCCCCTGAACTGAGGGTGAAATATTAATTCCAGTGTTCCTGGCCAGGATGGACATCTTGGTGGAATTCTTTCTTTTTGAAAGATTAAAAAAAAAAAAAAAGGCAAATCTCCTTTTTGAAAGCAAAACACCACCACTGTGGAAATACAGTCTGTCAAAACCATAGAGCAATGACATTTTTAAAAGTAAGCTTGAAGCCTACTACAAAAAATAACTGGCAGCTGTCTCATTCAGCTTGACGGGCATCCAGAGCCATCCTGGTTGCAAACAAATGACACAGCCAACCACTCTCCTCCAAACATGCTGCCTAACCATCACGGTTCCAAAACCACTTACTTGATGAGATCTATTGTGTCAGCGAATATGCTGTAAGCAGATTTTGGTGCTGATGTGTCTGATTCCATGGCAATCCCATATTCAATGAAGGAAAGGGCAGCATCAAGGTACTGAAAGGCCTTTCCAGTCTTGTCGGTCTGTTGGGAGAAAAATCGCATTTTCAGACTACGGCAAATACTATTTCTCTCTATCTGAATTCCTTTTCTCCCCCTAAATATGCAGTATTTGAAGAAATAAAAAAAAAATCATGTTAAATCTCCAGGTGATAATGAAAGGGTTCTCCTCAGGGTCCCTAATGTAGTCCCAGTCATCAGCCCTGTGTGCTCTGGCCACCTGGGTCTCCACCTTACGCTCTGCCACAGCCAAATGGTTTTCTCTGGTAATTTTTTTTTTCTTTGCATTCTTTGGATACTCTTGGCTGGCACTGCGGGGCAGGCCTCGTGTGAGACAGGTGGGGTTTTCCCACTCTATTACTTCCCCCACTTTATTTTCACAGGGGAACGGCAAGTGGCAAATGTACATTACTTGACTGAGCCATATCTAGCAAGAAAAATGTAGTTTAAGCATGCATGCTGTTAAACTGCACACATCTGAGACAGCCAGCAAAAGGCACTTTCAAGTCTTGTTCACCAGCAACACAATTATCATCAGGTATTTCAGAGAGCACCGCTGTAAAACCAACTCTCTGAGCCATCCTCCCAAGACAGAGTGAGAGCTCTGCAAAGCAAAGAGGCCTGCTGACCTCCAAGCCCATTCCGATTCCTATTCTCCAGGCATAATCTCTAAGTGTGTTTATACAAAGGGAAGTGCCTGAAAATTAGGCAAATGAAAACAGCCTCTCCACAGATGACTGAGCACATTCTCCGTTAGGTGGAAGTGCCATGAGCCAGCACAAGTTGATCACGTGCCAGGAGCTATCAGATCCCCGTGCAAGAGCCGCTGGACGTTTCTAGCAGAGGGCCCAAGCTTACCATTGCATCAGCTTTGTGCTTCAGCCTCTTGGCCTCTTCTATGTGATATTCCATCGAATGCTGCCTGAATTGGGGGCAGACAGAGGAGAACAGACACAAGAAAAAAAGGGTAGTGTAAGTATTGATTTTACCTTATCTAGAGGATGCTGTGACTCCAGTACAACCTGATGCGTTTGGTAACAGTACGTTAGTTATGATAATCACTAAATCAATGTTATCTGCCTATTCATAAATACACAGCTGCTGAATGCACAAACAAAATGGTATGAAAATAAGTTGATATTTTTCAGACTATTTAAGGATATGATAGAAAACCAGGTAAAATTTATATTTGGACATTAAAAAAAATAGGAAGTTAGTCTTTTGTGAGTACAAGCTTACTTCTTCACTGCCATGTAAAAATAGCAGTCATGTGATTGCCTGTCATTCCTCAATCACAACACCCCCATATTTTGTCTGAAGCATACAGCACACCTTGCAACACGATGTACTCATCTCAGAGCACAAAAACTTGCGTTCCAGGTAGCTGCTTACAAGGAATGGGGTCACCAAGGCTGCTGCAGGTCCCCATCTCCTAACTGATGACAAAGCGGGACCAGGCACGATTCTGAGTGCAGGAATAATCTGTTCACCGCGCAAGTGGCACGGAGCCACCTGAGCACTAACACAATGAGCCAGAAAGGAATCACGTCTTCTCAGAGACATCCATCTCCTGCACAGCACCTTGTCACAGACAAGTGTGCCACCTGTCAGGAATCAGACAAACCAGCACCCATCCCTTGCAGGCAGGCACAAGAGACACGGCCTTGCAGAGGGGGATTGTCTCTGAGTTAAGACGTACCTGTGTCTACACCAGCTCCCTCAAAACAGGAGCTGGTGAGAGGAGGGAGCTTTGCTTTGTGGTGGGTGGGGAAGTCGCAGAGGTGAGAAGGATGGGGCAGCTCCTGTACCCCTCTCCCTCTCTCCCTCTCCCTCTCTCTCATACACACACACACACACACACACAAGCAGTGCTCAATATGGAGCAGAAGCCCAGTGTCTTGAGAAAGAACAGATGAGGAGCACAAAACACTTACTTATCAAACTTGACTTGAGGTCTCCTTGGCTTGGAGGTACCATTTGGCAAAGAAGGCACTGGGAAAGGATTCGTGACATCCCCTGCAGACCCCTGAAAAATCACAGAGTGAGATAAAGCTGGTTAGAGACATCCATCTAAAACTGTTCCAAAGCACAGCTTTCCTAAATTTAAAGAGAAAATGTTTATTTGTCTGAGACATAGTGTACTTCTTCAGGCTCTCCCCTTTCCTCTTTCTTTCTTCCCCAGTCCCCACTCCAATACTGGAAATGGAAACTTGGCTTCTTGCTAGACTGCTGGTGAGGGTTAATACCATTCAGATTTTCCCTGAGCATGCAGAAATTTGGTAGCAGGTTTCCTTGCATAATGGCTAAGAGAGCAGCAAGGACACTAGGAGCACATTTTTCACGGCCACTAGAAAAGGCATGAACTAGTACTGCCTATTCACATTTACTCTTAGTTTAACCACACAGCAGTTGCTGACTCTGCATTGCTATCTACAACATGGGGAAAAAGAAAGCAGTTAGAAGCCAGCTAATACAGCACAGACAAACTCCATTAACGTGCACACACATCGAAGTCCCAGACCACACACATCCAGGCACTTATAAATGGCAATATAATTGAAATTTATAACCCAATAATGCAAAGATTCAGCTTCAAGAATCATTAACAATAATTTTGTAAGCAAACTATGGGAGCTCATAATGAAGGTTACAGTTAAACCCCAGGTTGCTCATTTTCAAGAATGAACCTTTTTTTTCCTTTTGCAAACACACTGACTTTCACACCTATTGTATTATACTCGCAGTAGCCTTACAGTCAGAACCAGTTCCTGGCGTAAGCACGATTCTCTTGCCTTTCATTTCTACATGGTCATGGCTTCTCATTGTGCTTCACAAGTAAGATTAAAATAAAACAAAAGATGGAAAATGACCAGAGATATTACAGCATGAGCATTAGGGCTAGCAAGATATGGTAACAGCCACCGAAGGGGCAAATATGCTTCTAAGAGCTTTCTCTAGTGGCTGGCTTACCCTTCTTTGCATTTAATATCCTAAGGAAGGTTTCTAAAGAGAATCACACAGTACCCACAGGTCGCAGGATACGCCAGCAGTAACGGATACCTACTTTGTTGCCCTTCACCTGTTCAGAGTGCTTTCTCTCCACCTTCTTGTGCTTGGCAGACAAAGGATCCTTGTGGCTGCCTGAGTCCCTGGCAGTGTTGTTTTCTGTGGCAGGCAGCTGACCGTTCTCATTCCTGGGTCTCTTTTGGGCCATCTTGGTTAACTTTGGTGCAGAATGTGCGGGAGACATGGGTGGCAGTGGTGGGGGTAGCAGGAGATCTTTCTTCTGGATCTCAAATGATGTTTTTGGTGCTCTAGAGATGGGAAATGAATTTTGCAATTGGCATGAATACAATGTCTATATAATATAGGGATTTTTTTTTAAACAGAAAAAACAATCAGAAAACTTAAATACATTGTGTACCAATTCTGTTCATATTTCTCTGGAAATGTGAACTGACTTGTTAACAAAGAATCTTGCAAAAGCAAAATGAAACCTCAGGGACTTCACAGTGCATTAGATCCCACATGTTCAGCTGTCAACAACGCACAAGCAAGTTGCTTTTGAAGTAGGAATAAGCCCCAGGGCTTATCCTTGGAAGAAAGACTTGGAACCAGAATGTCAGAATGTTGCAGAAATGACACCCCTCCAACACAGCACCTTTTCACTGAAAAGGGGGAAGAGGTAATTACAGCAAGTAAAATCCCCTTGACACATCACCCAACATGGCAAGCGAGGCACAGTGCTGCCTCTCTCTCCCCGTTACGGTAGAAGACTCGCCCTGACACTTGATCTTGTGCGTGCTTTGACAGAATTATACTGAGTTGTTCCTTTGGGACTTGCCAGCTAAACTAGACAACACATACGAGTTAGGAGGATATGAGGGACAGAGACTTAAAATGCTGTGCTTTTCTATGGCAGAGCTGATCATATTTAGTAATTCTGTGGCAAATTTCTAATCATCTGGGGTTAGGATTACCAGGGAACTCCAGCAGCTATAGACAGCACGCGATAGCACTAAACCTCATTTTGCAACTACCTCTTTTTACTTGATTTTCCTTCAGCTCCTCAGTTTCCAAGAAAGCACAAAGTGTCTAGAGCAGTAAATGCCAACCCTCCGGCTGCAAAGTCAGGAGAGGAGGAAACAAAATAAAACGTGGTGAGAAGTGTGAAGTTGAGCAGCTTGCTCAGCTCTCCCTTCTTAACTGTGCCACCTCGTGCACTGAGATCCTCCGGAGAGGGCCTTTTACAGGGAGCAGAGCAGCAGCCCCAACCTCCTTCTCAACCTCCAGCCAAGTTAATCTGCATCCCTGACCTGACCCTGGAGCTCTCTCCCCACAAAAGAAGGATCCCATTCTTCCCGCTCTGACGGCCACCACACGGCTAGAAGGGGTGCTTGTTTGCTCTGAGAAAAGGGGAGGTACGAACCCTGGATTCCAAACCCTTCCATTATGAGCAGGGCTGCAATGTCCCTTCACCTGGCTAAACCCCAGGCCTGACGTTTCAGTTCTCCAAGTCTGCCTCACTTGCTCTGTGAGATGAGAATTTTCTGGCTGTAAGGGCCACCTGAAATTTGAGACAGTCACGATTCCAAAGGCACCCTGGGTGTGTGTTTGTTCAGTCACACGTGAGCTGCATTTAGTGGAAAAGGGAAATGCTCCCTATCTGTCCTCACCTACATACACAGATGTTTTCTGGACCAGGCTGATGAGCATGACAGCCCCAAAACCAAGTAAAACATCAGAAACCAAGAAGGGGAAAATGTGTAATGGATGGATCAGAGCACACAGCACTCTGAACTGCAGGATGGACAAGTTTGTGTTGAAAATGGTCAAGTCTTCATTCCTTCTCAGCTGCTAGAAATCAGGACAAATGCCACCACGTTCAATGGTTTTACAGCAGCATAATACAAGTATGCAAGGAGACAGGCACTACAACGTCACCGTGTGCTTGAATAACAAGAATGTGAACACTCTGCATTATAAAAGGGAGAGGAAGATCAATGACACCAAGTGTAATTGCACATCTGCAATAAATAAAGAGGCAAATAAATCACACTCCTATAGCCACATGGCTGGTGTCAGGACGTACAGACAAATTTGCAGCAGATTAAGTTTCAGAAAGCACATTATGTTAAACAAGCTCACAAGAACAAAAGGTACAGTTCCTTGCTTTAAGCTTTAAAAGAAAGGCTCAGTTTTTGCTATCCCACCGCTGTATACTCACTTCTGTTTAGTGGAGTCTTTGTTAGTTGAAGACTGCAATGATTTTGTTTCTTTGTCTGATTTCATTTTCTTCTTATCAATATCCTTCTCCATTTCCCTCTAACAAAAACAAACAAAAAAATCACTCAGATTTAGGAAGTTCATGTACAGCACAGACCAACACAGCTACATTTGATGGCTTCATGTTAAAAAAGAAAAGAGATTGGAACTGACAAAGTGGAAAACCAGAGCACAGTTGATTTCAGGCTCAATGACAAGTATCCTAACATGACATTTTATCTACTTCTGCTGGTTAGAATAATTATTTCATAGTGGAGGGGATGAACTGCCTAAACCTCTCCTTGCAAACAGTCTGAAACAAATGTACTTCTATAGCTGAAGCATTTCATGATCTGTTCTGGGCACTGGTTTTCTTCTCCTAGTGTTTTGTGACAGGTTTTTGTGTGTTTGTTTGTTTTGTCCAAGGGAAGGAAAAAAAAAGCATTCATTGGAGACTACACAGGGATGTAGTCAAGATGATTTACTAGCAAGAATCAAGTACAGCATGAAATTTTGAAGTGTCAGTTGAATTTGCTGCCTATACACTGAACAGCAGGAACCACTGAGGCAGAGGGATAATAAATGACACTTTTAAAGCACACTCCACAAATCTTATGATACAAAGCATGCAATACCAAATTATCGCCTCACCTGAACAGAAAACCTTCAGAATAATTCATTAAAATGCAAAACAAAAGGAGCTCTTCAGCCAGCATTACCCATGGAGTGCCTGGTGCTAGCCCAAAGCATCCCAGGACTTTGCATCTGCCTCCTGGGGCACATGCAGGTTAACCTCAGCGCGATGGAGCTCCGTGGGTCGTGCATGGCACAAAGTCTACCCCTGAGCTTCTAGAGCATGGCTCCAGCAAGTGCATGGGTTAAGTTCTCACACTGCTTGTCAGATTGAGCTTCGTGCTGCTGCAGAAAGAAGCTGGCTGGGTTGAAGCCTGAGCAACCACGGGCACGCTGACCTAACGCGGGTGGTGAGGCTCTGTGATGGCTTTTCCAGCCGTGCAATGCTTAGGTTGCAGGGCACAAGATGCCCAGTGTAGAATAGCTCCTCTCTTGGGTCTCAGGGAGACCTACAGGAGCAGTGAGAGATTTACTGCCTGTTTACCTTCCTCCTGCCTCCCATGATTCTTCACCGCTTCCCTGCTCTTCTCAGTTCTCCCATGTAACCATGGGAAGCTCACAGGGTGACAAGAGTAAATGAAACCCGCCCCAAACCCAGTTATTCACCCCACGTGCTAAGCCACCTGCTCCTTGAGGAGCGACCAAAAAGGTATACAGGCAGCGATGAATACATGCAGCAAGCCCTGCAGCTAACTTGCTGTGCAGGTGAACCAGCTGGCTGTGAAGATATTCACAGCCTGCTTTAGGAGGCAGCTTTGAAAAAAAACACTTGTGAACAAACCAAGCAAAGGAATTCAAGCGAAAGCAACTATTCCTGCTGCAGGTCTCTGCAAAGGGATCCCTGGAAAGCCCCTTACTGGAGATGTGCATCTTGTGAGCATCAGCATCTCTGCCAGGGCCACAGCAACTCCAGCAGAAGTCAGAGGCTTTTTTCATGTGTTCATCCTAGCACTGAGATGCACAGGAGGGTTTAGTGACGGTTGTTATTAGCAGGGGTTTAGTTCAAAGTCTGCGTTTAGGGAAAAGCAAAAGGCATGGAGCTGCTGGCATCACCCCTGGAAATAATACAGTTCACAGCTGCAAAATTTGTTCTCTCTCTGCGTAAGCCAGCCATCACAATTGTTTCCCAGAAACCCACAACTCTAGACAGGAAAAGGCCATGCTACTCAGACTGAGGCTGCAAGCAAGATATAACAGCAAGAATTCTTTGAAAACACCAAAGCATTTGTTAGACAGCTTGCAGGGCTTTTCATTTGCTCAGCAGTGGATTTTTGACCAATAAGAAACATCTGTGAATAGTTTATGACACATCTTCGCTTTAAAAGTTTGGAAATGCCGTGGTATAAGGAGGGCAATGAGCCCAATCTGACCCTATGAAGAAGAAACAACTCCAAGCACGGGATTTTCAAACAGCTCCACACTCCCTACACATCACTGCCGTCCTTGCACAAACCCACCTCCACCTCCACCTCTCACCTTCCTCTTTTTGAAGGACTTCTGAGGAGTGTCCGTGTTTTTCCTCTCCACATCCTGCCCCCTTGCACCAGGGAACTCCTTTGCCTCCGCTCTCTTCTGCTGACCGCCTTTCCCAGGGAGCTGGGGAACTCTTGACAGCAGCGGGAGATCAATTTTAACCATGAGGCTGCGAGGGACGTGCACGTCCCTCACTGGTGACAGCAACTTCTTCTCCCCGACAGACAAGGGAAGCTTCTCCTTGTGGAAGTCCTCTCTGAGCACAGCAGCAGGCCTGTGGCCGCTAGTCCTGGTGGGGGTCGTGCCCTGGCCCTGAGGGAGGGGGCTGAGAGTGAGGTGCTCCTGGGTACCGCCCAGCACAACGTCCCTCGGGGGCTTGGGGTCCGGCAGGGCTTTGGCGCTGGCCTGATGGGAGTTCTTGTGCTTTCTGCTCTCAGGGGGCTCTTGCAGCCTGGGTTTCAGTTCTTTTCGGTCACTGGATTTTGGCCTCCCTTTCGTTTTTACTTTTGGCTTGTCTCTGGAAGACTGGTCTCTAACCTCGTAAGGACCAGGTTCGCTCTCCACCTTCAGGCCTCCCTTGGGCCCCTCGTGCACTGGAGGCTTGCTGGGCCTTTTGATACCAACAGTCTGCCTCTGCGAGGGCTCCTCAGCGCACACGGGAGACTTCTGGCAGTTGCGTTTGGTCGGAAGGTGAGCATCCTGAGAAGCCCTGGCTGCTCGGACAGAGCTCTTGTGATGAGGCTCCCTCGGCTCAGCGTGCTCGTGGGAGGAATCGCTGTCGATATGCTGTCCTGGCTCCTTGTCCTCCTCACGTCCATCTGTGGGGGCAGTTTCTCTGGGGCTCTCTGCTGGCACTGCTGGTGGGTTCACCTTGCTGAGCCAGTTGTCGAGCTGCCACTTGTTTGAAGTTGGTGGGTCAGGCTGTAGACAAATAGAGAAAGGAAGGATGCAAGACTGATGCCTTCATCTCAATCCTAACACAATTATCAGAACCCCGTAAAGTTTCCCCTTACTGTTAATGATGAAAAACCATGACAAAGTGGGGACGCTCTCAAATGTACACATTAACATTTAATTCACAAGCACAGGACCAACCATGTGGTACAGCTTTCCTGGATTTCTGCTAGCCCTACCTGTCGTGCAGTAAGAGATAGGCATGAAAGCCCCTGCTTGGTTTGCTCTGTGCCACCACCCAACATCCTTGCACAGTCAGACAAGTACCAACTGTGAAAACAAAGTAGGTGCCATCCTCACAATGCTTTTACCAAGTTATTTGCACGAGGTGGACCGAGAGCTGTCCCAGCTGTCACATCTCGCTCAAGTCTGACAGGTAGGTTGGCAGGCTCCTTTGGTTTAAGCAGTTACCAAAAGAATTCACACATCAAGCCCAGTTTCCTCCAAGTCCTCTGCCTACACAATCCAACACTCGCATCCCCCTGGGTCAACCAAGGCACGACCTACGACTGAGTACTGAGGGCCTCTGCAATCAGTCAGATACGTAACCTAGTTAAGAGAAGCCCTGCTTAATCAAAACAGAAGTCTGATGCATCAGGAGAAAACTTAACCAGCTAGCTGTAAAAACAGACATCTTGAAGCTGCAAATTAGGGGCACAGTTCTCTAGGGCCCGTTCTGAAAATACCACTTAATTCTCAGCATCGCTCAAACGTGTCACTTGCGATCTGGGCACCATCAGAGCACAGCTATGCTTCTGCCCTCACCAGTCCTCCCCAGCCACAACTCCCTTCTGAGAACAGCCACAGCACTTCTCAGAAAAGAGAAGCCCTAGCACATGAAAGGCTTTCCAGGACTAATTAATCCCTTCTGCTGGCATTTTCTTCTTTAGCCAGACTCTACCCTTCTTTGCGCCGTACAACACGTTGACAAAGAAGACGTGTCCTCAGCTGTGTCTGGGTGACTCCATCTAGAAAGCTGGTTTGTAAAACGGACTTGGTTTTATCATATTTTAAACTTCCCAAATGACAGTAAGAGACAATATTAAAAAATAAATAACAATAAGCAAATACTGTGTATGGGTCCTGAAGTCTTTACTTTTATGTGAGGAGCTGGATATAAAAAACACAAAGCATGTGTACCACCTGGCTCCTTGTGTAAAATGAACAGTTTACTGAATAAAAAGGGAGGGAAAATGGTCAATCCACAATAACTAGGACTTCACTAGAGTGAAAACAATGCTGCAATACAGTATATTTTCAGTTTAAAGCAGGCATGATTTGGTATAAGAAGGTAAGCATAATATTTGTTTCTCACATAACACAAGGCAAAGTCTGTGAGTGAACTGCTGCAGAGGGAAGCGTGTTACATGTGAGATCAGAAGACAGGTCTTTTCAAAGCTTCTGCAATGTCTTCTGCGCACAAAATTCTCCCTGTTAATGTGTTTCTAAGGTAAAAGAAATGAAAGCTAAGGCTAGGGAGGTCAAGAGGAACAAATGACAAGGTTTCTGGGCTTACTGAGAATTATCTCAAAGCTGTCAGTGGACTGGTTTATGTAAGTTGCGGTCCATCAGATATAACCCTGCACTTCCCGCTGGCCCAAGAATGTTTTGTGAGCTGGAGGATCTGTTTTAAACCACAGGACACGAGTACATTTGCAGATTTTTAAAAGCTGCATGGTCTCAATTATTATGCAACTTTGAGGCGCTAAGCTCTGTTTGCCTGCTTTTCCCAATAAAAGCCTCAGAAACGCCAGTGCAGCACTATGTGAGCCAAACTCAACAGAAGCAAGTCTAAGCACATTCCAGCCCTTCCTGCAGGCCCCATCACTTCAGCTGGGAGAAGCCAAGTCTGTCACTCATGTGCAGGGGCTGCAGAGGGGCGGTGGCAGCTTCCCGGAGCACATCAGGGAATTGGGTTCACCCCGAAGCAGCCGACAGCCTCGGCACCCTGAAGAGCTGCACGGGCAGAGGTGGACACCAAGCACTGAGGACAAGCTGCAGTTCCCACCTGTGCCTTGCTTGTGCCTCATCAGTAAAGGCACCGGTTCCTCCAGGAGTGCTAGCCAATGATGCCAAAAGGCAAGGGGGAACACTTCAAGGCCAGGCACTTCAAAGTCTAATTTATGCAATTACTAAGGGTTATTTCATTGACAAACTCCTGCAAAGAAGCAAAGGGCAAGCAGAGCTTGATGATGCAGCAAAGATGTCAACAGGACACCTGAAGGATGACGGTATTTCAGGTCCCCTGTCCGACTGCGTTCAGCCAGCAGAGAGCCTGCATTCAGCAGCCCCTACAGTTCAGGCGCATTCACCTCAGGAGCTGACACTCTCGGAGGGTCAGGATCGTTGGCTTCACTGTCACTCGAGCTGCTCTCCGTCTCCGAGTCTGAAGAGCTGTCTGAGTCACTGGTGCTCCCTGACTCTGGGCTGCTGGAATGTGCTGATGCCACGCTCTCGGGCTGGGACTGCAGGGCACTGCAAGGCCACCAGGAGATAAAATTAGAAAGCAGCACGCGTCAAGGTTACTTACTATATTGATATGGAAGCATTCAGAAATAAAACTTAAACCCCCTGTTTTGGCACTGGAAGGAAAGGGGACAAGGCCAAAAGAATACAATGCCATACTCCAAGATAAAGCACCAGAATTAAAAAAACCTCTGGAAATAATAAAACCTTCAATTCCAACCCAGCCATAACTATACAAGCAGGATGTCAATGCAAGAGTACAAAGCTGCATTTAGCCAACAAAAGGCTTTTAAAAAAAGTGACAGATGCTATTCTGAAAGTCCCCACACTCAGCAGAAAAGATGCCTAATGAAGACTAACAAGACGGAAACATACACGCCAGGATGGTTTCTCTGATTTTATTTTCTCCCTTCACAAGGAGGGGGAAAGCAAGTTCTCATTTCTTCACCCATGTTACTTGCTTGAGGTGCTGCAGCTGTTTTGTGAACTGCCCCAAACAGCAGCATGTTTTGCAAAACCCATCCCTGCTCACAAGTGCTTTGCCCCAGCCCTGCTGACAATGGGAGTGGATGGAGCTGAGGCATAACTTTTTGTTCTGAAACAAACTAAAGAAGTCAAAACATTGACTTCTGACTCTGAAAACTGTTTACCATGTCAGCATAAATACATTTGTATGATGTGGAGGCAAGCTCCTTGCTGATGCAGACTGATACTGCAAGAACATTCCGTTTCAAGAGCCTGCAGAGACAGTCGGTCATGCCAAGAAATCGATATGCCCTTGTGGAAGCCTGACTTTGTAGACTGTCACCAGTACTTGAGAAGCACACACATTAAGCCAGAAAGGTACATCGGTGCTCTCTTGTTGGGGTTTCTCCACCTTTCTGCTTCTAATCCAGGTATGTGACTTTTCAGTCAACTCAACCTCCTGAATTGCCCTATCAGGAAGGGCGGAAGCAGCCTCAGCAAATTTTTCTTTACCTACTTGGCTTCCTTCTGAACTACAGCTGCACTCATACCTTAGCCATCACTATTATAACTGAAAATCCCATCATCTTCAGTGTGCTCTCCAAATCATGTGATGGTGTGGAAGAGAAGAACAGAAGGGAACAGATGGGGAAATACAATTCTGGTTCAGAGGCAAAAGCTAGCTTGCCTGGACTGATTTCTAGTTGAAGCTTTCTGTAAAACCTCACACAATGAAAGCCAAATTGGCTTCAGGCAGCTAGAAACCAAAGCTTGCATCTATGACAGAAATGAGGGACCCTTTCCCACCTACCCTCATATAAAATAAACAATTCTTTTTTTTTCCTCCATATCTGTCTACCTAGCAGTTTGGGAACAAACCTGTACCTTGGAGGAGCAAGTGAAGAAGGTGGCTTTTCAACAACCTGTTTTGTTCACAAAAACAAAGAGGAGAGGGGGAGGAAAGGTTAGCTTAAGGAGCTCAGAGCAACGCAACACGTCGCGATGGTTTAACGGGATGTCTGTGGGCGTAGGGTATAAAACATCTAAAACTGACTTGGTCGTCACCACTGTCTTCACTATCACTGAGCTGCAGGTCGTCCTGGAGCATTCTGAAAGACAACCAGAAGATACACATCAGCCAGGGCAGACACGTTTTCAAGCAGCAGACACTGAAAAAAGACTTGGTTTGCACTTTCCAGAACAAATGGACCTCCCCAAGGCTTTTAACATTCGGCATGCTCTATCTGCTAAATCCTCTCGTTAGCTGAATGAACAGAATGGAAACACACAGCCTAGGCCTTTTACTGTGTCTTCCACCTGACCTCAGGGCACTTTGCAACACAGGGCCAGTACCATCGGCTGCCATCTGCAGGCGACTGCTGGAACAAGTCCAGTCCTGGTACAGCAAGAGATGGGCAAGCTTTTAGCTGGCACTGGCTCCCCAAGGGGCAGAAAGCACCGTAAGATGCGCACGTTCACACGTCCTGCTCTTTGTGGGCTGCAAATACTTCTGACACAAAGCTCCTCTTTTTGCTGCTCAGATCCCCCATCACGCACACATACCTAAGCAGATGCCAAGGCCAAGCCAAGCTCCTAACCCTACTCTGCACAGCGAGAGCCCTAACACTGGGGATTCACACACACAAAGCAGTTCCTGAGTGGTGAGGCACAAGTCCTGTTCTAGTATTGCTGGAGCGGACAGTGGGCTGCCTGTGAGTGTTTCCAGATGCATTGACCAGGTGCATCTGTACCTGCTGCTTCCAATTTCACTGTCCTCTATGAAATTGGGGTCCTCAAAAGGCTGGAGGAGAGGATTTGTGGGCAGAGATCCCAACTTCTCCTGAACTGTCATTCCCCCCCCCCTTTAGCACCCATGTAGGCATCCTAAAAAAGAGCCAGAAAGCAGAAAGGCTAATCTCTTATTGCTTTAGAAGTATGGGGATTCAAACCTCGGGCCTGCCTGGAGACTGCCCAGCCTAGAGAGCTCCTATTTATTATCCCCACTGACCCAAGTCATTTTACATTTAGACCAAAGCAGTCAATGGGCAAGGAGATGCCTTCATTGACGCAAGGCCGTGCTTAATGTCAAAGCTAGCAGTGCTCTCATACCGAACGAGTCCACAAACCACAAGCAATGAATCTCAAGTCCAAAAGAAAAATTCAGAGCAATTGACCTGTCAGTCAACAGATAAAATCTATTTCAGCAGTCAATAATTGAGGATTAGGGTCAAACAATAACTTAGGGATTCTCTAGGTACCTTTCAGCCTTTCCAAGCACCAGATTAAAGCACCACAATTCAAAGGAAAGACTGTACCTTTCCTTCAAACAGAAACCCACGCCACTTCTATTAGCTCTAATGGAAATTGCACATTCAGAATGAACAGAGAACAGACTCCAGCAATTATTCTCAAGGTTTGTTTCTGTTGCTGCCTGTTTTATGTTTCCTTTTAGTACCAGGAACAAATCCTCTGCTTCCACCTTTTGACGGGGGAACCCAGCTCTGTACATAAAACCACGGGAAGCACAGCCAGTGATTTCCTGCTACTTGAAAGCCTTTCTGCTCACACCGAAGGTCAACCACTTGCTTTCTAGGGCACCTCAACCCCAGCTGGAGCAAGCGAGATGTCGAAATCAGCAGGGAGCCCTCCGGGAAACTCCACACCTCCCTACAGCCACATACCAGCAATGACAGCACGTCAGTTTGGCAGGACAGCCTGAACATGCTAACACACCCGTGGCCCCGTCTGCTATTCTTAGCCAGGAAAGCAGGTCCTTGACACAGGTGCCTCCCCACGCGGGCGCTGGGCGACAAGCACTGAGCTATGGGGAAGGAGATGGTTGCTGAGGCTTTGTCATCTCAACCACTGCGTACTCAAGGGTGAGTTGCTCTGAGCCTTTCACAGCACTCACAACGGAGACATCTCTTCCAACAGCCTCGCTGCTTTTAGGCGTGTCGTTTCCTCATAACATATATTTTACTGTGGATGCCTCTAAGAAAAGGAACATTACAACACTACTGCTGAAGTCCCTTGAAGAGACAATTTCAAATGCCTAAAACCAAACACTTTTACTTTGGTTTACAAGCAAGCTGAGATTCTAACACTTGAGCGACTGAAAACCGAGCATGCTGCCCTCCAGAATTAACTTCTCTTCAGGCAGCGCTGTACATCCTCACTACGAAAATCAGGACTTGTTGCCTGAAGCTGAATATCCACTAATGAGAAAACCCCAAACCTCCGGTCTCTTTGCAAAACAACGCTCCAATTCTGTGGCAGGCTCTCTTACTGAATTACACGTTGCATGTCTGAACTGCTGTCTTCCTACACTGCTGTCATCCCATCTGCTTGCACTATTAAGCTGAAAAACTTCAGCCATCCAAATTAGTCTCAACATCTAGGGATGTTGCCAGGTTTGATTTTTTTTCCTTCCTTTTTCTTTTTTCTTTTTTCCTGTATGGGGTTTGGGTGAGGGGCCGTTTCCCTTTCCCATGTGCTTGCTGTTTGTTACACTTTCAGGCTCTCGGTTTGGAAGACGAGGAAATGGGAATGTTTTCCTCCCTGTAAAAAGTCTTTTTATCTAATCCTTCTTATCTTTTTATTTACATCTTCGAATCTAGTAAAAATTTGCTATCCTAGGGTACATTCTCGTTTTGGCAAGATGTATACTTTGGTACAGTTTCCTTCCCAAGACACCAGGGTCAGCAGCTCTGGACGCCAACTGCTGACTGATGAGACAGCATCTCTTCTTCATGCGTTTTACTTTCAAGTGATAAACCCCGCAAAACTCAGGACAGAATGTAAAGATGAGTTAAAGGTCAGGGTGTCCAAGTAGTAAGGAACAAATAGAGTTCTCCTGCCTTCCCCTTCCCCAAAGTCAGACTAGCTACTCCCAGTGCATCACCAGCAGTGTAATTCGTTGCTGCTGATGTTATTTTTCCAGCTGCGAGGTCTTTTGTTGAAACACGTTCACGGGACTGCTAGCGTTCAGTTCACAGAAAAAAATGGCTTCAGAAGGGCATGTTTCTACGTGACACGCATCTGAGTCAGAGTTTACTAAAGACTGAGTACGGCTGAGCCCCACGCTCTTGTACCTGGAACAGGACGGCACCCAGAAGGCCCAGAGGCCTCCAGTGCCCAGCAGCAGGCGCAGAGGCCTCCAGTGCCCTCCTGCACAGCACTGCCTCCCGAGGAGTTACCAGCCCCACAGCCCCGCGCTACCTCACACTGATGCAGAAAAGGCTCTTGGTGCCATAAGGGCTCTGCCTGCTGTCACCTTCACAGAGCTACGTGCTTTCTTTGTTCAGGCATTTTGACTTCGCCATTCCCTCGTGGCTGTCCTCTTCCATCTCCCAGCCTCCAACACCTCATTTCCTCACACACCTTCCCTGTGGACACCACCTGGAGCCTCTGCTTTTAGAGTAAACACTGGAGGAAAGTGCTACGAGACACTGATGTGACAAACAACCCCACCTCCATCTCCTACCGAAGGCAAATGGCTTGCAGCCCGCAGCAACGTGCACACACTGGCTTTGGCTGGAGCCAAAGCTGGTCTGCTCTGCAATTCAAACACACTTCCAGGGATGTACAAATGTCCTGGAAGTTTCTCCTGGGTTTTGTTTTGTTTTACCTTAAGCGCTCTGCCCTACAGATGCATTTCCTTTAGAGGCTAAAGAATATGCTAGGCAATGCTACCTAGATTGTCCTTTACATCTGATTTAACTGTTCCTACTCAAAAGGACTGCCTTTTTCACCTGAGCTGCTGTTAAGTAAAACACAGAGTGCGAGAACATTGCAACCACTTAACTTCAATTTAGGATCACGGAAGAACATTGCTACCACTTAAATTTAATTTAGTATCAAGGAGGAACACGAAAACTGTATGTGAGTCACACTTTTGCATGGCTAGACAAAGCTAGTTTCCCCAAAATCAGGTTTCAACAAATTGCTAAATAGCCTACTTAAAGAAGATAAATACGCCCTAATCATCTTTATACTTTAATTAGCTCAGCACTTAGAAGATGCTGAGTTTTCATTTGCAGGACCTGCAGCTTATGCACACATCATCAATATCCCTGTGAATCTGTTTATAAAGAGCTCTTGTGAGATGAGGGGCGCTAAAAGCAGCGCAGCTTTCCCAGCAGCTCCACTGAGGGCACGGGCTGGCCCCTCAGCCGGCCGTGCTGAAGATGCATTGCGGAGGCAGGAGGGTCGCTCCCATTCCAGCACAGCCAGGAGCTGACCCAGGGGCTGCATCCGAGAAGGAAAGCCATCTGGGAAGCTGTGCCTGCTTGGGGAAGCTGGATGCTTAATTTGGGCACACAGATGCCCAGGGATTTCAACCTCTAATTAAGCAGCACAAACGCTGTTTGTGTTCAGCCAGCCACACTTGGTAACACGAGCTACTATCGGCAGCTGAGTTTTCTGAGGGTCACGTGGCTTCTGAAGAGCAAAGAAAGCCCCGTTTGGCAAAGGAGAACAAAAAGCAGACAAAAAGAAGGGACGCATCACTTCAAGGGGAAAACCCAGGGCGAGTCCTTGGGCAAACCTCGGTTCACTCTGTTTAGGATGTCAACCTAAGCCGCTCTGTTCCTCTCCCTTCAACTGCCTCTGTTGATGTATGGCCACGGTACGTTAGAGCTGGCTCCGAGATGCTACTAAAAATCACCAGGAAGGGAGACATTCACTGATGGGCATCAGCAAACTGAGGTTCCCCTTATCCCCAAGGAGAACCAGCCCGTGAAGGCAACCAACACCCAGGGACGGGGTCCCTGGCTTGAGCTGCCTTGTGCCTTCTGCCCAGCTGGCCCCAGAGGGCTTGTGTTTGTCTTAGTTCAAATGAAATCCCTAAACACAGAGGCTCAGTGAGATGCTACCAGAAATCAGCAGCAGGAAGGTTCTGGCTGCTCTTTGGAGACCGGTCAGGTCAGGAAGGCTTGAATGAAAAGCCTGAACACAAAATCCTGCTACTCAGCTGAGGAGGAGAGCCTCTTGTTTGTGCCCTTCCCAGGTTTTCTTTATTTTAATTGAATTATTCATTATAAGTTTTTTTTTTTTTTTTTTAAAAAAAAAAAAGTGAAAGCTTTGTAGTCTGCAGTTTGCAGCCTTTCACGGAAGGATACAGTGTGAAGTAAAACGAGCTCTTTATCACTGAGCTGACAGGCACTTAATGCCTGGGCGACCGACTCACACACAGACCACTTAGCCTCCTGGATGTGGAAAGGTTTCTATTATTCAAGGCTCAGAACCCATCAATGCTGCCATCTGGCCAGGTTAATCCCAAAAGACTCAAAGTCAGCCCACACAAAACTACTTTCAAGAAATTCCTGTGATTAACCTAATTAATAGACAAACACTTGAACCTACCAGGACGCTGCCAAGTTTTTTTTTATTGCCATTATGGATCTTTCCCACCAACTTACAACTTAATATTGAAGCAATGTAAGTATTAGCTGGCATTCCTTCCCTGCCTTTGTAAAACTGTTGCCAAGATTATGCACAAAGATCTGGGACTCCAATTCTGAGAAGCCTTCTCAGAGAAACCATAAAATAATTGGGGAAAGAAGAGACGCAAAGAGACAAAAGAAATATGTAAATAATATGTAAAAAAATCCAGGACCCCACTTTGCACCTTGCTTAGATAATGTAAGTTGAGGTTTTTAGAAACTTCACAAGTAGGATTTTTTTTGGAGGGGTGGAGGGTTTAAACAAAATTTTAAAAAAATTGAAGAACACTTCTCAGGAACTTTCCCTTGGACAACTAAAAAAAATATACCCCATGATTTCTATAAGATGTGCAAGTTTTCACAGATTTTGTTAGCATAGCTTTACTAACCTTCACAAATTCAAAATGGTGTGCTAAATGGATCAGATTCAGTTTGTTTCTAATTTACGTCAGTTTAATGCATTATTAATATACACACTGTGTGGCAAGGTATTGAGTAGCCACAGATTAACAGAGCAAAACCCCCTCCACTTGGTATATTAATAATTGTATGGTTTTGTGTTTTTTGTTTGTTTTTTAAATACAGTAACCATAAACATGAAACAGCAATATTGCTGTGGCTGTAAGTTCCCTCCATTGAAATTTTCAGATAAAAACTGATCTAACAAATTTTAATCTTCAGAAACATCACGTAAGGCATATTGTAATTCATTACGGATTATTTTAAGTAACTGCACAGTAGAGCATGGGAACTGAATCTGGTTACTTACGATGTTCTTGGTTGAGAACTAGGCAACGTTTTTGAAGGTGCGTCATACTGTTCTGAAAATCAAAAACAAATCAGTTCTTTTTACTTGCCTCACATGAACTGTATTTTACCCTATGGTCTCCGGGTGTCAAAATTAGAAAGTCACTCTCATCCAGGATGTTATCCTTTGCCAGTGAAATTATTCATCATCCTAAATGGGATTTCCTAACAAAACACTGTTTGTTCTCTGCTGAACTGCTGCTTTACTTTCCAGGTAAGGAACATACACAATCTCTGAGGCATTATCTAAACTCTTCAGTGTTCAACCAAGCCCAGGAAATTGTGCTCCTTAATCAATGCAAACATTTGATATTCCCATCAATCTCTCACACACAACACACAAAGTTATCTGTGAGCTCATACAGACATTGCTGCGTATTCTTTGGATTTCTACTTACTCTGATTCTGTGCTACAGATCCAACATGCTGTGATTCCTGCAAAGAAAGGACAAAGCGAAAAGTTGAGAATAACATACACCAGCTCTCTCTCAATAGCTGCATGTTGGTGATGTGTTTTCAACGTGTTACTTATTGTAATAAAAGTCAACCTAACCAAAGCTTGCCTTTGAACTGTCTAAGAGTTAAGGCTGCTCTGACGTAGTTTAGCACAAACATGATGTGCTACTGCCACCAAAAACGTGCTGCTGGCAAACCAGCAGTATGTGCCTTTTTGAAGGAATATTGAAAATTTTGACAGAGCTGCCAAATATTTCTGTTTAATGCAGTCAACAATTATTTTTCTTGAAAGTAAAGATTAAAATTCTTTTGTGCTGCAACAGAGAGGAGATGCTTAAAATGTTTCTGCAAAGTAGTCACATTTGGAGTCTACAATGCAAACAAACATCTATGTCATCTAAATAGCATTCATTCATCTTTCTCTCTGGCTCAAACATCTTACAACTCTAAAAATATAAAGCTTGCTAAAAAAAAAAAGGTAAAAGATAATCACACTACCACAGCTCACTCAGAAATAATTACTCATAAGCACCATCTGATCTAATTCTCAGTGAAATCATGCATTTCACGCAGCAGTTATGTAATGTGGGATCCACTGTGCTTTCGTTTATCTGACTTCTTCAAAAGATAATCTCTCCTGAGAGCCTTTACCTAAGAAAGGGGTGGGGTCAAAAATGAGATGCGTGCACGTGCAAGCTGGAAAGCTGTCTTTAATATATCAAAAGGTCTGGCAAAAAGAGGCTGTTTTACCTTTGTTGGAAAGGGAAATTTTGAGGGCTCTGCTGTACTAGGTGTATGAATAGCTGTCAGAGGAGGCGGCCATGAGTGGGTCATTTCCTGGAAAGAGATGGAGAAAAGTGGATTAGGGCATTTGTGCTGATACTTGCAGTGAAGTTTTAAGCTTAAGAGTCCTATCTACCTAAAGTCCTCGTAGGCTGGACTGCAGGCCCTGGAGATGGCACTGCTGTGAGAAACCATCCTTGGGATGCAGCACCCGCCCTGCGGCGAGCACTTGCCCCTCCCTGCATGCACACTTGCATTGCCCAAGCGGCAGCCATCTCAGCGCAGCTTGCAGAGCTAAGCGCCTACTGCGTTTGCAGCCTCTGGCCTCGGCATTACAGCTAACAGTTAACAAAAGGAAAAGCAAACAAAACCTGCAGGTGAGTAGCTGTGGGCTTTTTCAGAGTGCAGTCTCTGGGCTCGGTGACAGCGCATGTGCGAGCAGAGCAGGGGCAGCGCACCATGGGACAGGGCTGGCTGGGTAGGACCAGCCTCAATGCACGTGCTTGGCTGGCACCGCCGTCGACGTGCTCAGAAAGCCTGGCACCGAGCATCAGCTCTGCCTCCATCCGGGGCTAACACAACACTGGCGCTGTACTCGATTTACAGAGGTAGGAACTGTGCTTGTGCAGAACACATCTTGAGACAGGCACACACCACACGAGGCTTGCCCGAGGACTGGAAAGAAATGTAGGGAGAAGGTGCCTGCAAACTATATGGCTGTACCGTGCGCACCAAATACACCGACTGTGGTGTGAGCATCTCTACCGGGCTGTAATTTTGAGGTGCCTGTTTTCATCAAGGCACAAAAGCTCAGAAGGGGCTCCAGTTTCCTTATCAATTAGGAATAGCATAAACCATGAAAATTTACAGGGAAGTGATTCCATGTGGCTACCTTTGGCTCTAGAAGCAGGGATTGGATAAATCTAGGAGTATTTTGTGCAAGAACTGCAAACAGCCTTCAAGTAACCTGCGTAACCGTCTAGCCATGTAATTATCACCCTCGTCTTCACGTTTCACCCCTTCCACTGCTCAGCTCACTGCTCTTTACACTCTCTAGCTGTGCAATCTTGCAATAGGCAGAAAGCTCCTCAATACACTGCTCTACATCTCTTCAGGCATGTGTACATGCTTCCTTTTGGTTGCATCCGTGTCTCAGAAATATCTAACAGTATCTGGATCTGAAGCTGTCACCTTACTTCTCCGCAGCATACCCAAAGACATGCTTCTGGGGATTGCAACACCAGCTGGTAAAAGAAGCAGAGCAGTATTTCCCCCCTACATGGTATTTTAATGCAAGCAAAATAGAAGGAAACACAAGATGTGGTATTTAAGAGCACCCACCTTCAGAATTTCTTCAACACACTGGACATCACTGGGGAAGGTTTGCTACAACAAAAAAAAGAGGAAGAAGTTTGAGTTGTTTCAGTTTTACCAACTGACACTGGGCAGATAAACTCAGCAAACATTTGCTCACCCCTAGGTCTATAAGCTTCGTGGAAACCCATTAATTAAAAAAATGCTAGCAAGAAGTAAAAGGCCATCAGAAGGGCAGATAATAACACGCCTCTACAAAGCTTCAAGTATTTCGCATAAGCTATAATCTAAGAAATTTGAAAAAGAAGTAAAGTGTCTTCAAACAGCATCTCCTGAAGAAATCACGTAAAGAGAAACAGAGCTTATTAAACAACAGTGCTGGGATTCTCCTCATTTTGACTTGCCTTCTTACTTCTACGCAGCCGCATGCACTCAGCCGAAGAAGAAATTAAATCCCTACGCTCAGAGAAGGCAAAATAGAGGTGGCTTTTAAGTGGAGGTTATCGTGCACCAAGAGCTTGAATCCCAGCTCTGGGGCTCATGTGAACATCAATCGCCATTAAGGTATTGACATTTAAAAAACAGTGCAATCGCGACGCGCACATCTCAGAGGAAAACCTTGGCTCTACCACCAAGTTGGAGCAATGTGCTGGCTTTTGGCGAAGCTTGCCACGAATCCCAAGCAAAAGCGAAGCAGGGGCTGACAGAAGCGCAGCCAACACCTCCTGCTCCAGAGGGTGCTCCCTGCTGGGAGGCAGAGGGCAGTGAGCTCCCCTGTGTGGCCAGAGGGATCTTCCCCAGGAGAGATAAGCAGCAAAGCAAGCAAGGGCTTCATAGTAAAGACCAAAAGTGTCCTCGGTGCTCGCACAGGAAGGACACTCAACTGTTTTCCATATGCTACACCGCAGGGGAAACAGCAGGTGAGGAACCCTTTTGCCCTGAATCCTCATTTGCCTGTGTCTACACAAAGCCCTCATGGAACAGCACTCCATTTGCCAAGGATTTGACTTCTCTTCAGAAAGTCACACATGCAGGGCTGCCACCGACCTTACTCACCCAAGATCGGTGCAAACAGGGCATGGCAGCAAACTTCTACCACGTGGCAGAGTTCAAAATGCTTCGTAACTCACGGTGCCAAAAAGGGATCCTTCCCTTCTGCTTTTCTTCTTTTGCTAGCAAGCTTAACCTGGTAGCACAGCCACCTAATTCACTGCTTCATTTCTTGAGCTGTAAACAGCAGGCATAGAAAATTGCATCTGGTTGTACAGAAAAGCAGGATTCAGCTAGGAAGTGGCCTCAGAAAGTTCCTGAGGCCTTGATGATCCTTTCACTTTATCGGAGCACAGGCATTACCAGCAGCCAGGGACCTGCAGGAATTGCCATTTACTTAATAATGTCCTGAAACTGACCAGATTAAGAGTATTTTGCTTTGCTCTATAGCATCATTCTTCCATTGATGAGGTTAAATGCCAGTCTCCTGTAACACAGCACATTCAACCGCATAAAAAGTAGCTTGCTTTATGCAAAAGGGGGGGGAGAAGCTAAAATAAGTTTAAAAACCCATTAGAGTGTTTACAGTAAAGAACTTTGCAGAATCCTCTCCCCATATGAACTAGGGCAGCAGCTAATCTGCTGCTTTGACTGCATGATGGGATTTAGGTGTGCCCATTACCAGTCAAACAAGAACAGCTGCTGAAAGATTCAGCACCTCTGTGCTTCTGAGCTGAAAGAGATTTCAGGATGGCAGCCAGGGTAATTTCCTGCAGCCCCACAAAGGCCCCAGGAGTTCTGCAAGGACCTACTCTGCCTTGTAAAAAAGCACGGGTGCACGCATCCGCACAAGAGGCAAGCTCTTCGTCCCGAGAAAAACCTTCAGTCCGCAGAGGCATTCAATTCAAACTGCACAGCAATGAAGTACTGCACCTCCCTGATTTATTTCCAGGCCTCCCCTCCATGAGCCGCTCCAAAAACTGCACTCTTTCATCAGCACAGAGCTCGGCTCGTGCCCTGAGGCCAGCACAGCTCAGGCACATTCAAGGGATGTGAACAGAGACTTCGGGACACAAAGAGCCACACAAAACCAGACCTGCGGCTGCTTGAGCAACCAGCTGATGCACAACGGAGGTGCCGTGCGTGGCCCTTTTGGAGCTCTCTCTGATGCCCTGTGTGCAAACAAGCCCTGGGCTTCTGCACCAGCACACCAGCATCCGTGGCAACACACATGAGGGGCTGCGACGGGAGGCCCAGGTTCCACTACGTGCTATGTCTCTGGAGCCTAACTCTGGCACTGCAATTACTGGCAAAAAAGGTCACATGCTAATGTTAAGAACCAAAACAGTTCACATTTACTTCCCATTTAATCCTAGATTTTAATATAGACGTTTACCTTGCCATTTATTTTTTCCACGTCAACCGCATGGACTTGCACTGTTAGAGCGTAGCTAAGATCACAAAATCGCATCTGCACAAAGGGTTTGCTTGAAAACAAGTAGGACAAACCTGGAGCAAAACCCGCTGTAGTGTCCTCACCTCACCTGTATTGCACAACTAGCTCAGAGCAGGAGACGGTGCACATCAGCACAGACTCTTCTGCTCATGCTCAAGTCCCGCCAAGGGACAGCACATTAACTTAGTTTCAGCAGCAAAAGAACACTTTTGTGCCCTTAAAATCCCCTCTTTCCACTTTAGTTATTCATGAGATGCACGCACGCAGCTTCCAAGACAAGCCATCCAACAACAGAGACGATGCATGTTTTTAAACAATCTTCTACTAACCTTGATTACGAATACAGAAACATTCTGCAGCGTTCTGACAAAGCCTGCCAAAATTTGAGCTTGCATTACCTTGCTGCTCGAAACAAGTACAAGCACAAATTTGTGCAGATTTTCTCACACGACTGTGAGGAACATCCGACACGGAGCAGATAATCCTCCAAGGGTGCGTAAGCGCTCTGGTATCACAAAACAGGCTGAAATGCATCCTTTGGGCAAAGACAGCAGTGAGGATCTCAGACCTGGCTTGCTCCATCCATGTTTTTTAGAAGATGTGGCGACACGGCTGCTTTCAGGGAAAGCTGAAGCAGTAACACCCACTAATCTGCTTGTAAAGCGTGCAGCAGAACAGCTACGAAGCCTGTGCGAACACACACGTGATGAGGATCTCTTACTGCACAACAGGCACCGCTGTCAGCATGCGGTCGGCATGGGTGGCCATAGAACATGTTGTTAAAAGATGTTGCTGTTTTGCTGCAGACGGAGCACATTTGTTCAGCAGACCTCTTGCTTTCAGGCACTTACGGATGCCCCGTAGCGTCTGACGCACGGGAAGCCCTCTCTTCAGATGCCAGAAGACCACTCTTCTCAACGCTGTCACCTAAGGCTTTATTTTATAGATGGGTTCTTAGCACCCCTTCACACAGTATCTCCTGAATGCGACATCATTTTCCTATCATGGATAACTACTGTTACGATACGCTAGAAACACGGGGCAAACAGAAATGAAAAGGATATTAATTAGACAACAAAGCTAACAAGGTTATCGTCCCTGCAAGCTTTTTTTTCCTTTGTGATTCCTCTCACACAGCCTCATCCAGCAATTAAGTATGGCCTATACAGCAAACACTTTCTATGTCAACCTGGCAGACAACCATTGGCTCTTCTGCTTTTTCTTTCGCTGGTGGCTTTCTCTTTCTGGTGATTGAGCTCCTTGAAGCACCTTGCCACAGCATCAGATGAATAGCAGAAGGGGTACAAGCAAGGGGGAAGGACAGCTCATGCTAACACTCAGCTCACCTGTAGGGAACAAAATCTTCATTTCACACAATTTCAGTGTTAGGTAAAACCGTGGAACCCAGACCTGACTACCTGAGGAGCTCCTCTGGGAGCACAATGTTCCCAGCCTCACCCTGCTCCTGCAGTGCTGTAACTCCTGGGAGCTGCAGTGGAAGAAGCGTTACAGGCCTTGGTGTTTTTCAGACCTGGAGTGCCTCTCATACGTTGCGTCTCATACCACCTAACTTGAAAGTAACTTTTAAAAAAGATGAACTGGCTATTTCAGCTTTTTGAAAAGATAGCCTTCCCTGCAACGTATGCTTTGCTACAGCTCATTTCCTGTTCCCTAGAAAGCATGCAAATAGGTGCCACGACACTGCATTTTCTTCTCTTGCATGCACTAACCCAGTCCAAAGCATTGTTTTTGCCTCAGTTCTCAAGTATGGATCGGATTTCTTTAATTGTTTGCAGCTCGGCAGTCGGGAAACAAAAAAAAGCGCTGCCTTAGTTCTGAAGTGCAGGACACGCTTATGAAACTCACTGCCCTCAAGAGCTCTGAGGCGTAAAACCACACTTGTTTCCCCCCTGCACGTTCTATCAGCACCTGCCCCTCCGATACTCCACCGCAGATTCAGATCGGGCAGCACCAGGCACTTGGTGGAATTGGCTTTGCCTGTGAGGATGAGCCTGAACCACGACGGTCGGCTGCCACGCCGGCTTCCCAGCTGCCAGGAGCAGCCTGATCTCAAAGTCAAGAGCCAACCTCGCTGCTGAGCTGAGGACCTGTGAGGAGCCATCCAGCACCAGCTGCGGTGCCACGGGGGTTTGGGAGCAGCGGGAGGAATCGATTCAGAGGGCAGGTGGCCAGCCGAAAGCCAGCACGCAGACATGTGAAACATCTTGAGCTGCGTATACGTCACCTGCACTTGTTACCCTGTGTGGCTTTGCAAGAGAACATGAAGGAAAAGCATTGCTAGCACAACTGCTGCAGTAGAAAAAAAAAAAAAAAAAAAAAGACCCCTGCAAACCACAGGAGAACTGACTGCACATGGGAACCTGTGGCGCTGATGAAGAGCTAATAAAAGCCACAAAGCTGCACCAAAGAACAGCGGTGCAGGAAGGTAGATTTTCCTCTGATTTCTCTCAGGTTCACAGACTGCAAGGCTTGGGTTGGTTGCTTGCTTTTCTTTGGTGTTTTTTGTTTTGTTTCGTTTTCCTCCAAGTCCTTACAAAAGTATTGGAAATTTGAAAAGGAAAAATACGGAATTTGACCTAAAACTCGCTGAGATGATTAAGTCTTTATGCTCTTTCCTATGAGCTCTGGTAAGTCGGTAACAATCAGACTGTGCAGACAGACTTAGAAACAAGCTGTACTTTAAGAATGCAACCACCCCTTCAGGGCCGGAATGCTTGACTTCAGGGTGGGAATACTATTGTAAATTTAGGTTTGCCTTAACGCTATTTCTCTAGTAAGCCCAAATACATTTATTTCATTAACTTAGAGTCAAACAGGAGCTTGTATTAGCTAATGTGAAATCTTGGTTGATATGATTTGTTTAAAGCCTCGAATTTGACCCAGTTAAATATATCCTGAGCGACTGGCTCCAAACATGACAGCCACAGGTTTTACACACCATTTCGTAATGGGCATATTGCCCTGGGTTTCATTACCGCTGTAAAATAACGTACAGATAGTACCTGACAGCAGGGTTCCTCACCCAGCAGCTTGAATGCTCTAGGAAATCCGGAGCAGTGCTGTCAGAGGCAGGCAAAGCACACGAAGGAAAGTCAGTTTTCTCTGCAGGTTGCCTAGGGCCAGGATTAATTTTCACAGCAGGTGAAGAATTACCACAGGACTCATCGTTTTTGAGGACGGAAGAAAGCTCGCTTGACTTCAGCAAAAATAGGACAACCGCAGAAGGTAGAGGAGAGAGGGACAACAGGAAGAAATGGAGAGGAAACTGAAATAGAAAACCGATTTTGTAAGAAGTTCCTTCTTGACAAGGAGAAAGCCTCTGGTTCATATTCCTTTGTCTGAAGGAGCACAGTGCTTTGTGCAGATACATTTTAATAAAGGACCTTCCAAAATCATGAGCTGCTGGAAGGAACTCCTGCAGCCCTATTAGCCCTGCCCTCATAATACTACAGCCGAAACCCAAATAAACAAACCATCAAAAGTAAGCACGGCAGCAGAACCTGCGTACAGCCATGCAGACCAGAACTCCAGCCAAGGCCCATGACTTCATTAGTTAATTAGTGTCCCCTTGATGCCTCCAGAAGGAAAACAAGGTGTCTTTCAGCATAAGTGTTGGCGGTATGAAAACCACTTCTGTAAGAGCTGCAAGGCCTGCCTTGGAGTATTTTTCCCTTCCAACCCCCCCTTGCTGCAATTTACACCATTAGATATACTTGTTACACTAGTTCGAGTAGCCTGGCTCCAAAAATGTTGCTTGCCGCAGGTGATGGAGATGAAGCTGAGCTAGCAGAACAAAACAGAACTGGTACCAGAGGCAGTTTGTTGTTTGTTGTCAGATGAATAAACGAGGCAAATCTGCACACATGCTCTGTTGGCATGACCACAGTTACGTGTGAACTTCTGGTAACACAAATTAATCACAGGAAGGGAGCGGAGCAGGAGCAGAAATCACGGCTCTGGTGATTTTGGTCTGGGGGAGGAGGGGAGAGCAGCGCAGGCCGGCTGAAAGGTGATGGGAGACAACATTTCTAAAGCAAAGGAATGTGAAGTCAGGCATCATGGTGCATCGACATGTCTGCAATATTTAATGCATGATCATCAGCAAGAATGTGCTGTCATGGGTAAGACATACACGTGCCCAAGTGACCTATCAATTACAACAAGGCTATAGCAAAATCAGAGTGCCGTAATTGAATAAGGAGCACAAGTTCAGAAATTCAGATGATGGGCTATGTATTCCCAAGGTTTTGAATTTCTCAGTAGCTCCAGCTTTACTTGCTAACATAATATAACTATTTAGGAGTCCATGTTTTGGTCAAAGTCAGCAGGAATTATGCTCTCAAAAGCAAACAGCTCTTTGCAAATAAATTCTATTCACTAAGACCAAAAGTGAACATAACTTCTTGTTCTGCTCAAAAAAAAAATATTGTCTGTTCTTCTGTTTAAAAAAATATCCACACTTCTGAGAACCTACACGTGCTTCCCAGACCTCCTCTCCCCCCCATTCCTGCTGTTCGTCTTGCCGACACTTGGTGCCCATCTCACAGCCCCCCGGGTACTGGCACAAGGAGGTCCCTTCCGAGGCCCCCAGGGACCACAGCTGATGGCAGGCTGGTTTCTGATGTCAACGAGACTGCTGCCGCTGGGCTGCCTTCCCTTGCAGGGTGACAGGAACGCTGCGCACGCTGTCGTGCTACAGGCAGCAGGATGCACTCCCAAATCGGAGACAACGGCGGCTCGAGACAGCATTTGACAGCACATTCTGATCTTCAGTTGAGCTCAACAAAGGCATGACAGCAGTAACGATGTTTGTTAAAACCATCAAGGGAACAGGGGGTTTTAGCAGTGAGAGGTATGCCACAGTACTCAGAGCAACTCAGATCATTACTGGCTGCCATCTCTCACAAGCTTTTCCCTTTCCAACCTCATTTTCTCCTTGGAAAAGGAGGAGAGCAAGAGTTCTGCTGGCAGCAGTGCTGCCTGATACCCCCAGCTGAGCAAACAAGCGTGGATGTGCAGGCTCCAGCCCGGAAAAGCGCTCCTTCCCTTTTCTGAACCAAGACCTCGGGCTCGTTTGTGGGTTTGCAGCTCCCAGGACCGTGCAGCAACCCGTCGGGGAGCACCGGGGCTCAGCATCGATGCGGGTGCTGCTATGTCGGCAGAGAAGAGGGAGCTTGTCAGCGCATCCGGCGTTGCCTTCCCAGGGGAAAAGGAAGCAAATGTGAGCCTTTAGAGGAGACAAGTTTCACCTCTCTCCTTATATGAGCAGAACTCCTCACTGAGAAACAGCCTAGGTGCTATTTTTGAAACTCAGGAAAAAAAAATAAGAAATATTTTCAAGTGCTTCCAAACCAAGGAACTTAACCTGTGGGAAAGAAATAGCAGGATATCCTTTTGCTTGTCAAGGCAACTTTCGCCATTGTTTTACAGCTGACTTGAGTGCAAACAGAGCATTTCTAGATTGTATGTTTTGGAGTCGAGAGAGAAGAGCTTCTTAGTGTCGGTAACATTATTTGAAGTCACATACGCTCAGATGAAAGGTCATCTCCCTGAGATAACTTAGACACACGTCCCAGAAAGCTCCCCAGCCTTGCAACAGAAGGCTCAAAGCCTGCCCTATGACACAACAGAGCACACACACCGGCACCTGCATCCCCTCCTCTGCACACAGCTTTGTGCACTCAGCAGCGTGCTTGCCCAGGAGGTACGGGGCTGTCCTCCCCACTTCCAGAAACGCTTTCCAGGCAGGACAGGAAGCTGCTGGGGGTGTTCTGTGTCGGCAGCTTGGTGAGGCCAGAAACTGAAGCTGAGAAGACAGGAGAAAGGCAGCTGTTTGCTCCTGTCCCCTCCCATCTACTCTGGAGGGGAGAAGCAGCTTCTCTGTTTATTTGAAACACTCTGACTGCCTTGTCATGAAAACCCAACCAAGGGGCGATGGCTGCAGCATGGATCACCAAGACACCAGCCAAATTCTGCCTAAGGAAAAGCTTTTTGTGTCTTTCCCTGAAGCAACTTCAGAGGACAGCAAACGACGAGGCTTACTTGTAGCCCTGGAATATATTCCCCTCGAATAGACAGACATGTCACATGGCACAGAATATATTCCTTCCGCATGTCCAGCCATCGGAGCACAGCTGAGCACCGACAAGCTACAGGAGAACCTTTAGCACAGTGCTTCCTTCAAGTGAAAGCATTCAAGCTGCAGATACACCCCTTCCACCTTGAACAAACAGCTGGCATCCAACCCAGTCTGCATTACAGTGTAGTCTGAACTGCAGGGAGCGGACAGGCTGGCAAAAGAAACCAAAAGATGCTTTTTAAAAGGAGGTGAAGGCTGGAAGTCTCCAAATTTGACTCAGCTTTGTCTCCTGCTAAGTCAGTTTGCCCCGTTTTCCAAACCCCATAGCATTTTTCTTAAACCACTGCCATTCAAAATGCAGTGCTCTGAAGGCACACCATAAAAATCTGAGGGAAAAAATGCTCTTCGAGCAGCGAGCATCTTGAACTATACGCTTTGAAAGAAATACATGCTACAGTGCTAACACGGCATCATTCCACACATTGTTCATTGTACAAAAGACTTTTAAAATGTGCAGCCACCAAGGCAGTGTTTTCATGCTAGGGACACAGAAAATACTTGTAAATACATACAGCAACCAGCCTTAAAAATGATTGCAAAGTACTCACTCAAAATTTTCTACATCTACATGCGTTTGATCTTTAAACTTGAGGAATTGCTCCCTTTTTTTGTTTATCAAATTCAATATGCATTAAAACAAATACTTGAGTTTAGGTTCTGATTCAAGAGGGAAGCTCTCTTGTAGAAACCCTGCCGATACAGACACCTAGCTCTCCAACATCTCTCAAGGTAAGGGAACAGCATCGCTACGTTGGCCCTAGTCATTCTAAATGTAAGCAGCCAAAGAATGATCCCCTGAAAGCATTAAGTACCCGCCAGAGCTTTAGAAAAACTGAATGCTGACCATATTTTTCTTTTGGCTTAAGGAAGCTTAGCAAGCAAGTCAAGTACAGATTTCTGGCTGTGGCAATACCTGAGCTTCTCACCATTTATGAGAGAAGTGCACATCTGGACCAGACACCCAAACCCAAATATCTGCAAGTGCTGCGAGTGGAAGCTTAGGTGAAGTTTCACCGTTGGCTAATTCTGCAGCTGACCAACAGGTTAACCACCAGTCCCAGAGCTACTCATCTCCCTTTCCCTAGCGGCCAAGGCAAACATCAGGCTGGCTCTTCCCTCCTGCGATTCAAGAAGAGCTCCCTGTTAGGAACTGGCAGAAACGCCAAGGGATTCATAAATACAGGAGCCTGGAGAAGTAAGCCTCACAAAAAGTGGCAATGCCTTCTGCTAAGCCAAGCTGGCCACGGGGCAGGGGACGCCTCCTTTGCAGCATCAAGCCCTTCTCGGGTCTGAAGCACAAGGTGGCTGCAGCCTGTCTTCTGTGGGGCTGGGGACGTGCGAAGGCGGCCGGGCTGAGGGCAGAGGCTGGCTGGGAAACCCAGCAGGACCTTTTGCTCAGAGCGGGACGGAGACATCATCTCATCGGGCAGTACCTGCCACGCTTGGCCGCAGACAGAAAGAGCACGCTGATGTCTGATGACATCCATAAATGTCTGACCAAATGCACAGGAAAAAAGGAAACCTGCTAATGCGGTATAACAAGTGCAATTAGTATGCTGATAAGCAGAAGATGGAAAAGGCAGAAACATCACCTTTTCCAACTGGGAGTTAAAATATTCTGTTGCTAAAAACAACAAGATACAACTTAACTGACAAAGTATCATCATTAAGATGATGAAAACTAGCAGCTAAAGCTTGGGAAGGAGGGAAGGAAATCCTAAAGATGATTGAGGCAGCGACATCATTAGACATCAGTCAACATGAACCACGAGATCTGAAACTTTGAAGTGCAGCAGAACCCCCCACAGAGGCAAAAAAGAGAGGCACAACCGCCAGCAGACAGACTGTGCTGAGCAGGACGTCAGGGCAAGAAGAGCACTGCCTTCTCAATGTTCCTTCCAAACCAACACACAGGGAGAGCCAGGGGACGGCCAGGAGCGCAGCCCCTGCTGCCTGCCTTCCCAGTACCACTTGGCCAGGCAGGGGAGCAGCCACCCGCAGGGTTTTACAGCTGGTCCCGGCCAAGAGCCCCTCTGCCCTTCCTTCGGGGGCTCCAGAAGCTGCTGCCAGCCCCGCTGCTGCCAGCCTGCCCCGAGGTCCCTGCGGCCAGCGCCAGGCGTCGCGTGGTGCGCTTACCTCTGTGAACATCTCGTAGGGCCTTCCTGCATGGCAAGGGAGACGTCCTGTCTTTGTGCATCCCCTTGCTGGCCCTAATCGATGCCAACAGGTTACAGTGCCTTTTGTGCTGGCGGCGGCCCTGGCAGGAAAGAACTTTTCTTCTCTTCCCTCGCGCCGAGCCACAAGATGCCGCGAGCGCTCCCAGGCATAACTCCCTTGGCTCCTCTCCGAAAAACGCTCTCTCAAGCACACGGTTGCTTAGCAATACTCGCCTTCCCCCTGTACGGTTCAAATTGGCAACATCTGTCCCTTCGGCACTTTCCACTCGCGCAAGAAATGGTGCGGAGAGTTTTAAAATCTACAGGCAGGTTGGCCGAAGAGGTTTCGCGTGAGCTGCTACAGCTGCTCGGGCGCCGTTTTGCTGGTTTATTTCCAGCCTGGATAAAGCGTGCTGCTTCTTCCAAAGAAGAGGCACACAAGGGAAAAAATGCCTTTTGCATCCGGTGGGACTCACCTATTAAATCAAATACAACAAGTAGCTTTTGCTGTTTATATAATTACTTCTGCATGCTTTGGCTTGGTTTAAAAACAACAACAAAAAAAACCACTGCGCCATGTGGATCCCTGTCCACTGGGATCGGGCTCTATTCCTCCTAAGGATGCGCACACGCATCAGGAGAGAGAAAACAAGGGAATCCAGGAGTTGTTTGGGTCCTCAGAGGCACAAAGGCTGTGTGCAGCCCCGACCCCGTGCCCAGCCGCTCTCCGTCCCTCTGCTCGCCTCTCCTGAAGCTGCCCGAGGGGCGCAGGGCAGGATCCACGCCTCTGGATGGACCTGCAACAGAGCTGGGGAGCTCAGACACATGAGGGGATAAAAACAACAAAAGCAGCGCAAGAACAGAAAGGGATCCACCCGCTTTCATCTCCGAGAGCCTCAGAGGGCCACAGGGAAGACCCAGGCAAAAGGCTCCTTGTTCAAGGGTTGGTGCTCTCCCCTCGTGACGTGGTGACTGGATGAGACTGGAAAACCTGTGCCACAAATGCACCCCTTGCACCTCCCTGGCATGCATTGGGAAGAAAGTGGGTAGGGCAGAAAACAGTGGAGAAACCCAGTGCGAGCTTGGTGAGGCACGGGGGAGAGAAGGAAGAGAGCAGAAGGCAGTGTAACATACCCAACCAGCTACTCATCCTTTTTTTGCCTCTTCCGTCTTGCTTTAGCAGAGGGTAACATGCTGCCACTGCGAGGATCCACTGAAGCATGAAGTTTTCCCTAAGGCTTTCTGAAATATGCCCCAACCACAGCAGCCTGGGTTGCAGAGGATGGATGAAGTCAGCCGTGTCCAAGACAAAAAAAAAATCTTTTTCCAACCCCGAAATAATTATTAAATAAATCACAAATTAAAGACGCCTTGGCCACAGCTCACATTTAAATATCTTCTAGGTCAGAAACAAGCCAGCTCTCAGCTTTTCATTTTAACAAGCTTACCACCCCAGGCTGAAAGAGCAGGAAAATCATCTGCCAGTGGCTGCCTACCACGGAGTGCACCACGGATGGTCTAAGCGCTGGGATTTTTTTTTCTCCCAAGAAGCGCATTTAAAATGAATCAACACTTTTTGTACCCCCCGCCATCAGAGGCCTTACAAAGCTGCAGGATGATGGAGCCTGGGCACCAGGCAGAGCAACAGCTGAGGCCAGCACCACCACTCCTCCTCCGAGGCAGATCTCTGCCCTGCTTGGGAAGCTGCTGGTGGCTGCCTTCGGTCTGCAGCCCAGCGGCACGCACGCCGCCTGCCACCAGCGCTGGCTTGCAAGTTGCCCGGTTGGAAGGCTTGGCTGCCATCCGCTGTCAGCCCTCCTCAGGCTTTGTGCATCACCTTTTTTTTTTTTAAAAAAAAATGTTTTATTATTTTTTATTACTCAGAACATCGGGCAGTCACAATCCCAGTAGCAGCTCTTGCTCTACTTACCAAAGCGTGCTAACAGCGTGCTTTGAGGAAAGACTTCTCAATCCCCTTTTGATAGCACTTTCTCAGCACTACATCTGAATGTTTCCTTACTCGTGTACTCGCTTTCTGAAAAGCCGTGTGCATTAGTACACATGGTACAGATGAAGGGTTGGAGAGTTCCTCATAGCCACGATTGCAGGATACGCATTTTACTGCTTAATGCACCGCCGGTGACTTAAAATGGGTTATCACAGAAAAGAAGCAGCTATTCAGATACAGCCAGGATGGCCGATGACAAGCCCTTCACAGGCAGATCAACAGCCTGGCAAACCTCAAACCCCCTAACGTGGTGGCGATGAATGAGCTGTGGTAGCTCGCTTAAGCACAAGCTGGTCACAGCCCGGAAGAGCCCCCAAATTCTGAGTCACCTGGAAAGATGCAAGGCAGCTCACGACCCAGTCTCCTGTTGCTTTGTGAAGCAATGGATTTAGCAACTCAGTTTGGACAAACCTGGTGCTCTGAGACACTCTGGACAGAAGCCAGCTCTACGGCTTATGCCAGGCGCAGTCCACCCATACCCGATGGGAGAAGCTGGTAAGGACTGAGCCACTCTAAGAAACACCGAGTGTTTCTGAAGGCATCCCCTCCTTCCCCTTCTCACCATACTCCAGGCAGATGCAGCACCCCCATTCCTTTCCTCACGGTACCCCCTTGCTGGCCTTCCAAACAGCGGGAGCACAAACCGCCCGCTGCTGTTGACAGCTGAATGCAGCACTATGGATATTTAACTTTTTTTTTTTTTGAAGAGAAAGCGAGTGCAATTCCCCTGATATTTGGTATTCTGCGTAAGAGCCAAGGCCAGATCTTGGATCCAAGTGAACAAGCAAGGATCTCTGATCTGAAGAGCCTTGCAGCTGAGAACTGGGAGCTGAATGTGACCGGAGCGCACCTTCACCAAGCGTACGAGGAAGATGAACAAGCAGTGCTAATTTATGACCTCTACAGTCTGACACACGAGCTTTGAACATCAGCGTCTGGTTCAGCTGCAGTAACAATACAAGATGTCCTTTTGGCTTCTGAACCAAACACCTGCCTCCTTGCCCCACATAACCTCACCCTCCAGTTCTTCCAGAGCATTCCTCGTTCCCAGGACCTTAAGTAAACATTAAAAAACCAGCAGTAACAACTGTCATTAATGTTTGATCTGCCTGTTTTGCAGTCATGCACCAACAAAAAGACAAATTTACGCAATCCTAGCGGAGCAAGGAAACCCATCTCAAGCCACATATGACACTTCTGACCACGAAGAGGGCAGCAGGGGAGACACATAACTAACAGCCTGTGGCTTCTCTCCTGGTGTGAAGCAAAAAGCAAACACACAAAAACAAGGAGAGTCAAAAAAGGGAAGGGAAATCAATCTCCCCCCCCATTTAATAAATGTTAAGTAAACATAAGGTTGGTGGAAAGAAGAGAATAGCACCTTAATCCAGGATTAAAACCATACATTTATTTCTAGTTTACAGGGCTCAACTGTCTGGCCACTTCTGTCAGTGGAAGAGTTCAGTTGCCATGGAAAGAAGTCACTGAAAGCCTAAAATGGACTTTTTATTTGTCATCTAAATGTCTCGGTAGGTATTTAGTCACTACTATATGCTATACCACGATCACATTCTAACTGGTGACCCTTCTAAGATGTGTACTGAGGTGAACAGGGCTCAGTGACAGCAATCCCGTGTGAAAGCTGAGACCTTCTTGTGTATCCTGTGCCTCAAGGATAATGAAGTACTACCAGAAAGAACGAACATATCTGTGTTTTTTTTTTTTTATTCTAAACATTATTTGTTTGTTAAACTAGTTGCTTCCCAATTTACTTCCAGTTTGTAGGTGAAAGAGGTGGGTCCTGTGATGCTTCATCCCATGAGATAAAGCAGCTACCTACTAACATTAATAAAACTGCGAGGAAAACAAAGCCAAATCTCTTTAGACAACATGCCCTTACTACAGCTTTAGGATTTATAAACTCTCTCTCTCAAACCAGCCTCACTGATTCTGGGGCCCCGCTGTCAAGCCAATTCCCTTCCAGGCATCTCCATCTTTGCAAGTGGAGGTAGTAGCAGAGTTTCTGGTAGTGCTGCAGCTCTCCTGAAGAGATGGAAAGAGACTGGCTTTAAAAGCATCTTTGTTTAAGAGCTGTGAAGAGCTAAAACTTGGCACATTCAGAGAACGGACATGTTTAAGCTTCACGCATGATGTATTTGTGTTTTTTGTTGTTGGTGGTTTTTTAAGTCTTCTCACAATAAATTTGGACAGCTGCCTTGAAGAGAAGGAGATAAAGTTTGAAAGCACAGTTTTTTATTTGGAAGAGAGGGGAAAGGCTGTTCAGCTTCTGTATATGAATGCAAAGTGAGTCACCAGTTATCTGCTGTGGATTCATTCACTTGACAGCGAATCTGCTTGTCTATTCAGACTGGAAGGCTTAACGCATCACTGTTGCCATGAGCAGAAGCCGTCAATAATGAATTCACAGCTGCAGGTGACACACGCCTTCAGAATTCAACTAACCACAAAACATGTGGTCAAAGAAATGGCTTTCCTAAATGATGTCAGGGGGAATAACTGGACTTTGCATGTGGCTGTTCAGCACAATTGGGGCTGAAGGGGACAAATAAGTGTAAAACCAGGCTTCGAGTTGCTGGGAGGAAGGGGGAAGAACAGCAACGTTTCTGCTAGCCTAGACCCACTTGCTGCCACACTTCACCAAAATCATACAAGGGTCAACCTCTGGCTGCAGGATCCCCTGATTTGCCTTCCCAAGATCCTACCTGCCCATAAGACACCTTGCTGTTCCCTGGAAGCAAGCCAGCCCGCCCCTCTCCCCAAGCCACTTATCTCACACCGCACACCCAGCACACGGATTTGGCCAGCTGGGCCATCGTACCCTTTTCCCTCTTCACTCTCCAGGCTTTACACCGAAAGACTGTGTCATTAATGACAAAAAAAAAAAAAAAGAAATAAGTAAATACCATAATGATGAAGTTCAAACAAGCAGAAAATGAAGTCACAGATTTTCTACTAGAGCTTATTATAGCCATTATTCCAAATGCCTGTGCACAGAAAACAGTCAACAGCGGTCACAGCCTGCCCCATGGGAGGGTTATTCAGCACATTTACTCAAGGGGTCATCTATCAACTTCTAAGTTGTCCAACCATATAAATGAAATTAGGGTTTTGGCTTGTGCAGAATCATTTTCTACATTAGCTTTGATTCCCTTTTTACTATATTCTTACTCTGCCACAGACATAATAGCCCTCCCGCACCAGCACTGCTACCGCGCAGCTCTGGCAGCTGTAGGGTTTTGGACAGGCATTTAGAATCAAAGGCATGTGCTGAATGGAAAGTGAGCAGAGAAGTTTCATTCAGCAGACATCATCGTGGCTAACACTGCCCTGTCTGAGCTCAGATTCAAACACACACACACACGATAATACAAAGCATGGGCATGTGAAAAAAGGTAAGATGGAAACAGTAATGGAACCAGAGCTGGGAGAGAACAGGGAAGTCTCATTCTGACAAGTAAGCACTCTTTCTCAACGGAAAAGACAACACCAAGACAAAGCAAAGACAGTTTTAAAACCAGAAATGCCCTTTATCTTTGGGGCAATGGGTAATGAAGAATGGGTGGTGAAGAAGCTAAGACCCCGTGTGTTGCTTTATTCCTCCCTCAGGAGTAAAATATCTGGTCAAGCAAATAATGAAATCCAGACCTTGCTGCTCTTTCCTTTTTGAGTTATGACGTGCAATGCCGAATCTACTTGGAAGCAAATACTGTCTCTCAGCATGAAACTATTTTCACAACTTCTTGACAATGTCATTTTGCCAGCTTCCCCTCGTTTTCCACAAGAAATTGCCTACAGCTACTTGCAGCTGATGAAAACATCCTACAACACTCTTTTCCATGAAAAGCAGACCGCACCCGTCCTTATCCCTTTTTATTACAAATGCAAAATACAACTTGAAAAGCAACTCTGCAGGTCTCCTCACCCAAATACCTTGAGGTCAGCGCTGTGGGTTCCTACGTGCTATAACACACAGGATGAGCATAAGAACAGGCATGGTAAAGCTTCCCAAAACACGTGCAACAATATTGCTCCTGCTCTCAAAGTGCTGCATCAGGGAGGGCTGCAAGCCACTTGATCCTACAGCACGTCTCAGAACCCCAAGACTTGTCCGCCACCACATGTGACAAATCAGACAGGTGGCCTTGGCGTAGGCACAGCCAGATGGAGCACGACGAGGGATCTTGCTGTCTCTAAACAATTACAAAGGAAAGAGGAAGCATCCCCTGGTTAAGAAGCGACTAATTCCAGCCACTCCTTCCCTTCAAGTATCCCTGTAGTCTCATAAACAACATACCCCAGTGACTTCACGGCAGGGTCCAAACGTAGGTGCGAGATGCCTTCTAACGCTGTCAGAAAAGCCATCCAAAGCACTCTGACAGCTGCTCTGGGCTTTTGCTCTGAAGCCAAAGCTAGAACAGACTAGTCTAACCCTGCTCAATGTGTCTCTACCACGTACTGCATATAATCTCTGAACAACTGAACGTGCAGAGAAAGCTGCCTCAGAAGATGTTTTCCCCTGCTGGCACGAGTGGCAGCGTTACCTTCTGAATCGCACGCTCCGTGCCCAACCTTGCTGCAACCTATTGCAACCTCAGCCTGGAACACAGCAATTCATGACAACGACTGCAAGGGGAGAGTACGCAATGCAACGGCATCTCAAGACTGAAATCTAACCGCAGATCTTCCAGGCCATAAACATGATCAATTTTAAAACGGGGCGCAGATGCAGAAGCGTTTGGCTCTCAAGACAGTAACAAATACTAGGAAGGAGCTGTTCCTGGATGCGCGGGAATAACTGCACGTTTACATGCTGCAGATCTTGGTCTTTCGTCCAACTGCCATCTTTCCACTGCAAAAACTGCAGCTTCCCATCCTATGCCTGTTGGGACATCCCACTTTCTCTCCCTTCTTGGGAGAGAAAGAACAAGAGCTAGAACAAAGGTATGCTCAAACACACAGCCCAGGCCACTCTGTGCTGCTAAGAACGAGCAAAGAGCAGACTTGTTTTCATTTTTCTCCTGGTTGGGACAAGGAAGAGGGCACCTCCTTTGCTTGTATGCCAAATATTACAGAACATCTGGGATCTTATCATGGAGACTTCCTCCTCTGTGCTAAGATTTACTTAAACCTTCAAAATGTGCTCAAAAGGGATGTCAAGGAGAAAACAGAACGGTGATGTGTTTCCTGAGGATGCTAGGCTAAATTCATCTGGCAGAAATCTACATCATGCTTCTTCTTCATTGCATTCTTGCCTGACGTACTATGGTGAGATCTTGTGGACTGACTTTGGTGAACTCTGGGGTGCTCAGAGTCACCTACCACAGAGCCCCAAAAACTTAGGCTTATGGGGTGACCGTAGAAATGACTGGACGATCAGCTGTCCCAATATTCAGCCAGCATTTGGGGCCTCTACCCACTAGCACGGAGATACAGCGATAGAAAGCAGCCTCTCTAACCACAAAACCTGTCACAGCCTCATCAAAATCCCCACGAGCACTGCAGTTTTACCACCCAAATTGGTATCTCACCCAGGTCAGCTGAAGCCAACCTCAAAACGCACCTGCTAGACATTGTAAAGTGCACAGCTGTCAGCGCTGCCAGCAGCCAACAGAACAGCCAACTGTTTTTCAGCGCCCTGCTCTCCCACAGCTCAACACACCCTGCCGGCCAAGCCCCCCGACCACCGCACTCACCTCAATGGGCTCAGAAGGGATTTTCAGCTTGGATAACTTGGCTTTGGCGTTCGCCTTCAAATCTGAGATTTTCTCATACGGTTCTGTATGGTACTCCTCTGGGAGAGGTTTGAGCTCCGGGGATTCTACTGGTGCCTGATCTTGGCCGTCCATTGGCCTGACATAGGCAGTTGGTTTCTGCTGCATTGCACTGGTTTTTGATGGCAAAGGTGGGGGAAAGGTCTGCAAGGAAGGCTGAGTGCTGCCAGCCAAGTTAACGGCTGAGCTGTCCCGACTTTCATTCTCCTGTGAGCCTGCCACTAGGTCCTGAGGTGATTTTGTTTGAGTGTAGGTCGGCCCATGACTTTTGCTGCTGTTCTGTGACCTGGAATTAACATGCTGGCTGGAATGTAGAGGTGACAGGGGTGCCACTGGAGTAGACAAAGAGGACAGCAATGGAGAAAGCTCCAGAAGGGAGGTCTGCAGTTCATTAGCATGACCCTCACCAACAGCGCGCCTCTCGGTTCTCTTGTGGCGAGAACCTGTGTGACTTTCCTGCCCACCACGACTGTGTTCTTGACCTTGGCTCCGACTGCTGGACAAGCTGTGACTCTTGGCGTGCAAACCTGAAGCGGGTTCTGTTCTCGATTGTGCCTTTGGGTAGTGAACGGAGTGGCTCGGAGGGGGAGGAGCTACAACCGGAGGTCCCATGTGTGGATGGCGGCTTGCATGGTGGAATGAAGATGGTGCATGGCTGGTCTTTTCAGGGAAGAACGGGCGATCAGGCTTTCCTTGAGGGATCAGAGGAGAGATGCTTTTTGGTACCCCTATGAGATTCTGATGGCACCTGGCGCTGATAAGCTCCTTGACCTCCTCGTAATTGCCCAGCATGTTCTGAATACGGCTTGACAACTCATCCTCTTTGTTAGTCTGAAACAGAAGAACAGAAAGTGGGAAATTTAAAAAGCACAGAAAAAAACAACCCCAGAGATCCAGCTCAAGAAGAGACACCCTTCAGGATCTTATTTTAATCGCCATGCAACACCACAACTTCAGTTGGGCAAGCTCATTTTGTTTCTGCAGGCAGTCTCTCCAAAGAGAATCAGACCGCTCTTAGCAGCACGAGTTCTTCGTTAGAAATGCTGCAGGCCCAGCTGCAGGTCTGCGAACATCAGACCACTTCGTTTCAACCACAGCTGCAGACAGATGCGTGGCCAAGCCACGTGTGAGCACTCTGCCACAAACTTCCAGACTACAGGAGGCCCCTGAGCCTGCCCACCCCAAAGGCCATACTGCACACTGCCACCTGCAGAGCTTTATGAACATCCACTGCTGATTGAAGTGAAGCAGATGAGATGTTGTTACATTTGTTAATATCGTACTCAAGCCAACTATACTTTGCCCAGAGGCCATGGCTCCGCTCTTCTGCCCCAACCCTCCTTCCTCCTTGCCCTCTGCCACACGGCCCTCCCGTTACCTTGTAGGGCTCGGCAAAGAGCGGCGTGCTCTCACTGAACTTGTCTCTCTCCTGCAGAGCCTCCTGATTCCGCCTCTCTCTCTCTCGAATACGTAGCAGGTTTCTGTCCTCATTGTACAAGCTTCAGGAAAGAGAGAATAAAGGATGGTTAACATTTCACGAGCAGCACTATCAACAGACATCTTTGTGCAGAACCCTTGGTTTTCGGACAACTGTATCCATCCAGCACAGCAGCCATTCTGAAATGCTCAGGGTGCTTACAGCCCACAAATTGTTCACGTCAGGTATTTGCCATCTGGCATCGTAAGGTAACGGACTGCATCCCGTGTGTACCCTTCTCAGTCATTGCTACTGCCGATACCATATATCAAGAAGGGCGGGGAAGGAGGAAAATATTCATCCATTTAATGGTGAAAAATGACTGGAGAAGTACTCCATAGTTCCACTCCAGTTCTTCTCTTGGGGAAAATGAACTTTCAGAGTTTGAACTTTGCTGACTTCAGGAACAAGCCTGTTCCTCTTTACTTTAAATGGACATTTGGAAAGCAGCTTACTTGGGAAACCATTTAGTCGCATTTAAAGCCATCACATAGCCATATTTAAAGAAAAGGTCTCAGGAATTTGGAAAATACCAGGCAAAAAGCCTTCCTGAACCACAAACACACAGTCCTCGCTCCATCAGCCCTACATCAAAACAGCAATAAAGCTGTCTCATATGCACAGCGGGAAGACTTTATGGAAAACCAGCCAGTGTAAGCTAATGCTCCTCTGTGAAATATTACTGCAAAACAAGGAAATTCATCACTCAAATATTTCTGGACATTTGGAAAGAAAAATCATGCCGGTGAAGTGTGCGGACGCAGGTATTTCGGCGCTCCTTCACCACTGTGCAGCCTACTGCACGCCTGCAGATCCTCTGCTACTTTTAGTCTGGCTCTGAAGCATCCCAGCAGGGAAGGGAAGAGCCACGTCTCACCACGAGCAATGCCTTCCCAGCTATCACACACACACAACCACCTACTGAAGGTTTAACTTGCCCTAGAGGAGCAGAGGTTCTGCTCCAAGAGTCAGCCAAGAGGTCTGACGACTGTACAGGGGTATTCCTGACTCCATGCAGATCTGGAAAAGGATGCTGCCTGGTGGCAAATTTCCATACATGGAACTGCAGCAAGGATGTACTTGTGCCACTAAGGCAGAAAACCAAATTCGGGGGTCAGACGACACACATTTAAAATAGTTTCCAACTTCTGCTAGTGCTGAACGGTTTCCAAACATAGCAAACCAGAAGTTTCCATGTACTATGCTTCCAATTACAAGGTAACCCACTTCTGAAAACAATGCAAGGAATTGAAATAATAAAAAGGAACCGCAGATCACTGATTTGGTAAATATACTCAACCCGACTGTTAAAAACAATATGCGAGAGAAACATTTCCTCTGAGCATCTGATGTCATCTTGCATGTGAAAAACGTCCTATTTATAAGCAGTTTGTTGGTCAGCTGCCCTGTGTGCGCGCTGGGAAACCTCTGTCCAGCCAGATGTCAGAGATATCAACCGCAGAATCAAAGAATTAGGGCAAATTAGACGGTATCTTGGCTGCATCCGCTCCTTGAAACCGTGTGTATGTGAGAGAGTTCTTAAATGAATGCATTTCATGTTGTCAGTATTTTCTAAACATTTCTGTCTGAGTTATCTGGAAAATTTTTACTGAATGAAACATCATTTTCCAAACATTCCAGGAAGTAAAAAGTGATTCCATAAATACCCTTTATATAACTCTAAAAAAAAGCATGAAAAAGCCCTGAAACATCTTTTTAGCTGCTAAGAAGTTGGCTGTTAGCACAAAGCAATCCCCTGACACTTCCCTTGTACACAGCTGTGAGATTACAGCCCCATTTCAGGAACGCTGATGCCAAGGATAGGATAAACTTGTTACTAGATGAGTGAGAGCAGGAGCAGGGTGGCTGCCCTTGGTGGCAGCCCTCGCTTCTTTTCCTGTCTCCTTGCCCTACAGTCATCCCTTTCCCTGAGCAGACCACACGGCTCCCTTGCACGCAGCTCTCCTGACCCCTGTTTGGGCTCATTTCCTCCCTCACTGTGACCACGTGCGGGGCTCCAGCTCTGCTCCCAGCCTTGACTTCTGCCCGCCGAAGCCAGCCCCAAGTATGTATTTGAGGCTAACGGCAGCGCCCAAGATACAACGGGAGCATGCACATCGAGCCAACTCCTCGTGGTACCCCGAGTCCTGCCCCACCCCAGCCACACAAGTGGCAAGAAACATGAGACAGCACGCAGCTAAAATTAACTCTTCCTCCTGGCGATCCCAGGAGACAGCATTTGCTACTACCAACAAACCTGAGAGTGTTTACACACAACGCACGTTTGCTTGTTCTGGTCACATGCCACATACTTTTTTTTTTTCCATCACACACACCTCTTAGGGAAAGCAGCAGACAGACACACCTTTTGGACACGGTCCCATCTCGGGCTGCAAATGACTTTCTAAAACACATTTCCCCACCATTTCCTTTGGTATCAGTTGTTTGCCTGGTTGAGTTTTGCCTTGGCAGTGCTTAGGCCGTTGTTTCCATCGTTGTTTCCATCGCTCCGTGGGCAGGAGGATTTGCAAGAAATTAGCGGACGCAAAGGGGATCTACTTTTTGCAATGTGACAAAGAGATAAAAGAGCAAAGCTCCTTCCCCTCCTTCATGTCTTTGGATACACATTCGCATTTTGGCCTGCAGGGCACTGACAACACCTCAGGCTGCCCTGTAGCTATTTCTGTCTCGATGCACACCGTGGATACCAAGCGCTTGGTTCTTGGCGATACAACTGCTGCACTAAATACACATCCTCGTTTTTGTTTGTTTTCTCCCAAGTGCTTATTAAATTACTGACAGCGTTGGCTGAAGTACAGTACTCACAGATACTGTGCTAGCTTTCCCCAGCACAGATTTTGCTAATGCAATTTGCAGATCGTTGAGGCACGCTTCAGATCCAGGCTTCAGATCCAGGCCTCCCGCGGGTGAACTGCTGAGCTGGCATATCTCTGTGCTGAAGCGTGAGATCACAAGTAATGAAAGCACTTTAAAATACTCATCTAAACAACACAGAAGGACAAAAGCAGCAGACAAACCATCTGTTAAATCTCATTTTATCTCCCCAGGTGAGAAATGGTTTGCCTCTTTCGGTGAGGATGGGGAAGATAAAAGCAAGCCTCTTGGAGAACGATGTCACGACCAAAGGAGTAAGGTCCCTTCTCCCTCCTGACCGTCACAACAAGCTCAGTTACCTTCAGGCATCCCTTTATAGCCTGCCTTGTCCTTTAGCAAGGCTTTTGCAGCAGGACCCAGGAGCTGAGACCTGACATGGCTCACTCTGGCGGTGCCCCCCCTGCAAGGCGCTCAGGGCTCGCAGAGCCTCCAGCTGGTGTGTGGAGCTGGGACCAGGGGAAGGATGCCCACGATGTGGCCTGTGCTCTCCCTGTGCACGATAAACCCATACAGAATTTGACTCCGTAGCAGCAGTTTTTGTTAATGCTTGCTGGGTAGGAAGGGCAGGAGCAGTAACCTAGCCAGATGACCCTTCTTCCAGAAAAAAACACGCAAGATCACACCACTATCAACAGTAAGCCAAGACTGAAAAGCACCTGGAGTGATCCACAAACATCAGCATGTGTGTATTTTGCTGGCTGGAAGAGTGCTGAGGTTACACATTGCTTCTCAGCTCGAGACTGCCGCGAAGCCAGCAAGGGGAAATTCTGACCAGGAGGCTTCGCCTTTTGGTCACTTGTCCCAACTTGCGGAGCAGGTGGGTGAGCCAAAGCCCACTGAAATAGGCAAAAACATTCTTATCGACTTCAAGGGACTGCGTGCTGGGCACCGAGTGAGCATTCTTCAGTCATGCAAAACAGGCCCGACCTTGGGCACAGATGAGCAACGCAGAAGGAAGGAGCGTCGTCATTTGGATGCTGCGCAGCAGCTCACAGGGCTCGGCTCCGGTGCCTTTCCAGAAAAGAAAACAAACAACTAACCCGAACAGCTTAAACGTTTAGAGTTTGAGCTGCTAAATGTGAAATGTAAACCAAAGCAATAGTGCCACATTAGTGCTCACACCACAGGGCTGCATTTTGTCCTCTTTACCAGAAGCTGTCTGAGCAGTAACATCACAACTACTAAGATAAAGCAGACCGCGTGCGTGCACATACATACAGGAGCAAAAACTGACTGCAATGGAGGCAAGAGGAACAAGTGTCTGAGATTTTGAGAACACCGAGGGGGGGAACACCCTGGGGGCTGTTTGTATTTGTCCTACTGGGACGATGCCTGCTGTCAGCACGGAAGGATCAGGGCTCTGACTTCACACCGTGCCCTGTCACAGATGTCTCACAAGCTCCCAGCTTAGAGCAAGAGAAGCAGAAAACTCGCTGGCAGTTTAACGGCAGCAGTAAGAAGGATCCGAGCCACGTGTTATGACCTTGCAAATTGTTTTCTGAAGCACTGCGTCCATGCGGATTACGGATATCTTCTATTTCTAGGCTGGCAAGCATCCAAATTCAGAGCCATCGAGCTGTTTTCCTCACAGGTCCTGACTACTTCCAAACAAAAGGAAAACCCTACACAGGCCAAACTTGCATCTCCTGCAACCGTAATATTTACAGAGAGACAGAGCTATCTTGGCTCTGTGTATCCCAGCAGAGCACGAAGCATCTTACGTGCTGCTTGCTGCCGAAGCAGCAGCTGCAACACATCTAAGGACCTTCTCTTTCCCTGAACCCTCCTTGACCCGCAGCCCGCTTCCCAGCAATAAATTCTTTTTCAAGAGTGTGTGAAGAGAAGAGGAGGAGGGACCGAGGGGGAGGAGGGATGCTGCGTTCCTGCCCTGGAGCCAACTCCAGCAGGTCTGAAAGGAGACGGACGTGCCGGCTCCGGCGGATACAGGCACTCTCCCACGTATGGGCTGGCAGGCACGGCTCGGCGGGTTGCCCTATTCCCCCCGGCACTCCGTGGCCGGGCAGCTGACCACCCATCCATCACCTTGGGAGGTCACCCGCTCCATTTGTGCTCAAGGAGCCCCCTCCACGCTCATCCTTGCCTTCCAAAAGCTATCAGACTGGCTTTCGTTCGGAATTTCCCTTCCACTTCAGAGCACAGAAGGGGATGCAATTTCAAAAGCAGAAAGGGGATAAAAATCTCATCGTGCAGTTGAGAGAACCTACCCTACGTTTGCTTTAAAAGCAAGCCCACAAGCTAACCGAAGACAAAAGCTAAAACTCCCGTTAATTCACGTATTTTACAATGCAAGTGTCAGGTTTCTGCGCACACCACCTCACAGCGAGGGGCTTTTGTTTGGAACAACTTTTGTTGCACTACACTAGGTGGCATTCTTAATTCAGACCACGGGTGTCCGCGTTCTGCTGCGATCTCCACGCTTTTTAACACGAGCCTGCGGTCATCCGAACGCCAGCATCTGTGTTTCGGTCGGCCATTAACCTGACCAGCTGGGGTATGCCCCACGCTGACAGCACCATCCGGGCTCGGGTCGGTAACGCGAGCCATGAAGGGAGCAGCGTGCTCTGAGACCACTCTCACAGCCATCGCAGTCTTTGCCACGGTTTCAGATGCCGGCACGTGGCTACCTAGCCCATGATGCCATTTTCAAAAAATAGATGGCTGTGAAAGGAATGTCTGTCTCTGCTCCTGACCTGCGTGTTCTCTGTATGAAAGCAACAGTAAAATAAAAATCTGCTTTAGTTTTAATTGCAGTAAGATCTGCTGCTGGCTCCCAAAAGGAATTACTCCAGCAGCAGGGAAGGGGGTGGAGAAAGGCTAAAAGCAAACACAACCAGCGCTCACTTCCTTCAGAACACACACCACCTCTTCCTCCAGAACATTAAAAGGGAACATTTCCTTTTAGTACAACTGCAGGAAATCACAGATTTATTAAAGCCATTTTGTCATTAAAACAGCTTCTCTTTTATCACAAGAAGCTGCCGATCAACATTTCTCAGGGCTGAGGGACACGTTCCTGCCTCATTTGGAAAGCAACGCAGATCGGGCTCGGCTCTCGCACGGCAGTGCCCAAGCAGCTCGCCTCACAAGGCGGCTGTGAGACAGGCGGATCAAAGACAGACATTAAAGCTAATAGCAAACACCATCAAAATGGGCCTCGTCCCAGCTTTTCCTTCCTTTCCTTGCTGGAAAGGCTGCTTCACGTCATTAAACACTACTTCACAGAACATACACAGTGTGAACAGAAACAGACGACAGAAGCAAGCATATGGCAGAGGCGCACCAGATGGTACAGTTAGTCAATTATTTTCTGCAGCGTCATCACAGCCCAGCTTCGGTGCGTGCTTTCCAAAAAGCAAGTCTTCACGCTGCAGGAACAAGAGGTGGAACTTGGGTTTCAAGCGCAGGCTCCCCTCCTCCCTCAGCTCGCCACGGGTGCGCAGCCCTGCTTGCTACCCGTGCCACAGCAGCGTTGCCCCTCCTGGCCCACCCGCAGGCCCGCTGTGGCTGCGGGAAGCCGCTGGCTCTGCACTCCAACAGCCTTCCCAGGTAACCCAGACGGGCAAAGAACGGTTGGGGTCTTCTAACGGAGGGCAGGGAATCACCAGTTTGGTTAAGGAGAAGTTGGCTTCTTCCAGAAAAAAAAACATTTTTACTTAATTAATGTCAAACATCTCCACACTGCCTCTCCTGTGGTAATCTTTGGGTTCAACCTCCTACTTGTTTCCTATTGCTGTCGCCAAGTTTAAAAATGCATTAATTACTCAGTCATTAAAAGGTTTTTGCTTCCTTTTGGCATCAGTAGGCCTTGATTCACCCAGCAGCTCCCAGGAGTAGCCCAAGTGTCTGCTGGGAGGAGCTGAGCCCCTGCGGTGCCCGGTGACTTGAGCAGCGATGGGGAGCTCCGACGTTGCTCACACAGGACAAACCCTTCACAGAACTGGGCCTACAGCTGCCCACGGCTCGGCCTCCACAGACACGCCACGCACCCTACGAACAGAAACGCACGCTGAGGGCCAGCCTCACCTAACAGCTGTCTACAGCAGCAGCCTAACAAATCTGCCAAGACGTGACAATTATTTCACATGGTCTCCACTTTGTCGTCTTCAGTAAGAGCACTTAACCACGTTGTAGTCAAAGCACCTCAGCAGAGCAACAGAGGCAGTCTCTCTGCCCAGGATGCCCCAGAAACCAGGTCTCCAAAGAAACCCAGGCTCGTCCCCTCTCCCCGGTAGGCTGACGTTACTGGAATGCTGTCAGGAAAGGCGTTAATTACAAGTTATGCAGGGAACACGAAAGTTGTCATTCTCCATCTAAATGCAAATATACCAGGAGGGCTTCTGTGAAGGTGTGGATGTGTGAAGAGTAATTACAAGGAGAGCAGCCGAGGCGGCGAAACAATGATGAATTTAAGGCTCTGTTTGATCTGGAAGTGGCAGGCACAGGAGGAAATGTGAAAAATTTAAATCACCGGGTAGAAGCAATGAAAAATCCTGACCACTTTGTCTCTTAGAGACGAGCTCTCTGTATACAGCAGCCTAATTCATCAGGCACCTGGCTCAGGATTTCCCCTAGCCAAGTACGTGGTCCGACCACCTTTCAGCCCCAAAGGCACTTATGTCTCTGGGTAGTTTAGGAAAGGAGAGGAAACTGTGAGCAGGCAAGAGGAGCCCATGTCTCTTGTCACTTCATCGACAAGGATCCAAACATTAGCCTACTCGGGACACAGATGCGCACAGAAATCACTGGGGTTACTTTGCAGTGGGCAGAACTGAGTCGGCAGTTGGGCAGAGCTTCGCTCTCCCTACCGAAGCTGGAGACTTCTGCCTGCCACTGAGGTGATGACAGCCCAGCAAACCTTAGCACACCGACACAAGTGCTCCAGAGGCGCTGCCGCTGCATGCTCACCAACCTGGGCTAAGTTTCGATGGTATCTGTGGAAGCATATGCTTAGCTTGCTCTGATGGCACGTTACATCCTGGCTGTGAGAACCTGCCCCTCAGAGAAATGGCAATCCTCGCTGCACAGATCCTGCTCGGCCAGGAAGGGGACCCTGAGTCACCAACCATCCCCCCCATACTGGTCTGCAAAGAGTCCTGAAGAAACTACCACACCGACGGAGAAGACATTAACCCTGCACAGGTATTTACATCATGCTTCCCTAGATCAAAGGCTGCTGCAAGTAAATACAAGGCCTTGGCATTATCAACAAACACGCAGGGTGGGGAGTAGCCTTTCTGCCAGAATGTAAACTTCAGCTCTGCTCAGAAGTTGAGCTCCGAGAGAAAACATCGACTGTCAAAGCACAGGGAAATCATATTTCAAAGCCCAGCCTCCCCGTTCCCTTCGCTGCCCTCACAGCCATCGTGCTCTTATTTCGCTTTCTTTGGCCACTTGTCTTCTTTCGAGCAGCCAGACATCGACATACCATTTCCGAGCCCTTTTTTCAGACACTGCTTCAGCATGCAGGCTCATAAGCTATTTGGAAAGGACTTTCAGGAAGACCCCCTGCATGGCGTTCGTTAAGCACCATCCATCACCACAGTGACTGCAAAATCGCCTTGGACTTTTCATCTGTCAGTCTCCATCTTCCTTCTGGACGTGCCTGGGTGTCACCCTGCAGGATCTCAGGCCCAATTCTGACAAGTCTCACTTATCTTCCTGACGGCTCCTCTACACTGAGGCCAACTCCTACCTTGGAAGTTTATTTTTCCATCAGAACAGCCACGCTGCACAACACGTGCTGCAGCTCTGCACCAACAGCCTGGAGCACTTGCATTCACACCGCCATCTCCAAATGCCTCCTCACGACAGAGCAAGCATCAGCAGCATTTCACCTTCCTTCCCACAGGTCCCCCAGCGATGAACAAGACGTGAGCTGCCTGCCTACACCCAGCTCAGGGCAGCCGAGTTGAGCCAAGCAGGCAACGTGGCTTCGAGGACAGGAGCACATCCCACCTTTTCACTGACAGCACTGACAGCCTTAAGCGTCTTGGGAATTGTTGGGCACAGACCTGCCGTAGTAACTCACCACCCTGCTCATACTACGCTGCTTTAGGAACTCTTATGGACTGCTTAAGAAGGATGCAGCTTCTGACTTGAAATGAACAAACAGGAGAAAAAAAGAAAGAAACATTCCTAAAACAAGCTTCTTCAATTTACTAAGGAGCATTTACTTGGTGGATAGCTTTAAACCCTTCAGTTCACCTCCTGTCTCTCCTCCCACCCTGAGAAGCATGATTTCTGAGTTTATGTTATACCACACTTTTTTTTTTTTTAATAGAAGAAACTCTGGCTAGCGTAACTTATTATTCTAAGTCACCAAACACAAAACAAAGCAATACTTTTTTCAGCAGAGCATCCTACAAAAATCAGCACACAAGAATTCAATTTCTTCTTCAAGAGAGTGCCATGAAGCACACACGAGAAAAACAATGTCTTTAAACTGAAAGTGCAGTCCATTTCTGCATTTAATGGAGTGCCCAGAGAGGCTCAATTCTGATCAAACACTTAATATGTGCATGCAACAGCTTCTTGGATAAAAAGCTATGCCCCGGTAGCAAGCCCTCCCTGGTTAGGAACAACAGGTTATCAGCAGCTATGGAATTTACACTTGTGAATCACCCTCACTACAAAACTGGCTATTCCTTTTCAGCTTTCTGTTTACCTACCAAGTGCCATGCAGGCCAGGAGAGTAACCTCACCGGCACGTGTACCTGCCAAGTGCTCCCTGCCTCCCTGATGCAGCAGAGCTCCCCACCTAAGAACTGGGACATATTTGCAGATCAAAGCCCAGACGTCCACCAAACAGAGGATAAGAAAAAAGTCATTACAAAGCCCTCGGCAAGTGTCATGCACTTCTCTGTAGAACTAATGCAAAAATGACATGAGGAAAAAATTAGGAAATGAGAAGAAAAACACAGGGAGAAATAAAATCACTGAATTTTCTTCAGTTGTCTTATTTTTTTCCCCAGCGATTTTTTTCATGTTAGATCTTGAGAAACCTGACCAACAAAATAAACTGTCAATGTGCAAGGGAGAAATTAATGACATACTCTCATTTTGATTTCCTCAAATGATGATGAGGAAGACAGAGAGTCGAAAAACCCTCTTTTATGTAAGTCGTGGTCGCTCTCCAGGGCTGATGGGGGCCGGTCTCGTTCCTCACAGCCAAAGCGTTACAACACAACCTTGATGCAAAAGAACTTGAGGAGGAAGCAACCTATCTCACTAAGGGAAGTATGTGCTTAACTCACCACAGATGTATGACAGCACACCAGGGGTGCAGAAAGGCTACTGTTACGGTACATGGCCTTCTGAAAAAGTAACCTGTTTTCCAATGTACACAACTTCAACTTGCCACCCAAAGCATGAATGTATTTTACCTATGGCAGTGAAGAGAAACCCTCCTACAGCTTTTATGCCAGCTGTTCCATGTGCAAACCCACCCTGGGCACAAGAGCAGGGTCTATATTTACCCCAGTTTCCCATTTTCAGAATTTAACAGCCAAAGGTGGTCATGCAGTCTCCCATCAACAAAATCTACCTCGTGTTATTCCCAGTCCGCCAGAGGACAAGTGCAGGCACAGCGGCAGTAGGGTAACAAGCCACTGTGCTGGGCAGGAACTGTTTCAGGGGCACTTACCTTGGCCCTACAACACCGGGAGCTTGCTGCAAGGGAGTTTTCCACTTGATGGGAAATGGGGGCAAAGCACTTTGCAGCTGCCACATGCTAGGGATGCGTACAGGAGATCAGATGTGGCCGTGTCAGGATGGCACGGCAGCCACGTGCTAGGAGAAAGGAACGGTCAGGCAGTAGGACACAGAAAAGGATCAACAGGACTAGCTGCAGCACGGGCACCTGTTCAAGAGCCAAGTCTCCTCTGCCAGGGCTGCGGTACCTGGATCAACTCCCACTGCTCAGGAACTGACTCAGCTGCAGCATCACCCACTCCCACAGTGTTCAGTGTTTCTCCCTCTTGATTAGCTGCATCCCACTCACAATGAAAACAATTAAGTCGGCCCAAGAGACATCAATAAACCCCTATCAAGCGTTAGCCTACAAAGCACAGCTTCTGAAAACGATGAGACTGAAGTGAAATATGTGGAGGAACGCCGAAACACAAGGTAGGTCAAGCACGGCAAGATCCTCCAGCACTGCAATTCGGCACGCACCGCTGCAGCCGTGCCACGATCTCTGTGTCAAATCTCGCTGTTATGGCTCTGCAAGTCAGTTATATGAGTAGAGGAATGCAGCGGCTACCACGTGGCAAGCAGCAAGCCTCTCCGGCAGGGACAGGCTCTTGCCACGTGAGCACTGCATGAAATCTGCTCTCACCGTAGCCACCTGCCTCGGTATTCCTGCTCTCAACAGAAATGCAGCAGCTCTGGGGAACTGCTCTAGGCTTGCCTGGGAAGAGAAATAAAACCTCCATTCTGTTCTATTTACATGGGAAATATCCCGCCTGTCGATCTGCATTGAAATTCTGTGTGAAGCAGCATTTGTTGTTGTTCTGTACAATCAATTCATTGGTAACATGCTTAAAGACAGCAAGAGAACCAGGCATTTGCAGCAGGGAACTACCAAGAGAAGAACAAAATCATGAAATCAGGCTTCTGCTCCCTTGCAACAGGTCCCAGAAGTCTTTCACAGGCAAATCTGAGATTATGTGGAAAAAGCTGCAGTGAAGTTGCACTGGTGCAGAAAGAGCTTAATAGTCAAGGGATCGAGTAAAACATATTTTTTGCCTTTAAAGTATCAATTTCTCAGACCCATTTCAGAGAATCACAGAATTGTAGGGGTTGGAAGGGACCTCAAGAGATCATTGGGTCCAAACCCCTAAATTTATTCATTTGTTCACACAATCACAAGATTTTGATTCCCACACACCCATTTTCATTTGACTGATGGTAAGAAAGGCACTGTGATTGCTGGCAACTACTGCTTTCTTCAGACCAACTGTCCTGACATTGTGTTCCTGACCTCGCACAGAAGTACTCGGTAAAGCAAAGCCCAGTGGTGCCCCAACACACTTGCTCTTTCCTAGGGGGGCCCACAAAAATGGGGAGCCTTTCCAACACCTGTCATGGTAAAAAGCTCTAAAAAAAAAAAAGTAGGTTACAAAAAAATCCAGATATCAACATATCAAAAAAAAAAAAAGTGTAATTATCCACCTGAAATGACTTTGACCAGCAAATCAAGGATTCATGTCTTGCAATCTATTATTCTCCCTCAGTTCATCCAGCATACAGCAATGCTTATCGCAGGTGCAAGAAGTCAACTGCAATACATTTTCTACTTTAAGGCTACATTAAAATTATTCAAGCAGATGTGCTCTTTGTTCACTTTGTTCACTGATTTTATAGAACTGGCTCCTTAAATCCTCTTAAAAAAAAAAACAAAACACAGAATGTTGCTCTCCACTGCTCCAAAGAAATCTAACAAGATATATGTTGCTGGGTAAAAAACCAAAACCCTGCAACGTTTACTGAGCAGCTGCTTTGTGTGTCTGCATTTTAAATCTCTTGTCGAACAGCATCCTCACCCTACAGCTACTGCTTCTGCATGTCCAGCCGGGTGAGCTCTGGGTTTCTGCAGAGCCTGCTACCAGCCGTCCGTGTGCAGGCTGCACCAAGCAGCTCATGAATCCACCAGGACCCGAGTGCCCCATCACGGCCACACTGTGCCCCACGTCCTCATTTCACGTGTCATTTCAAATGACACCTCATTTCAGCGTCAGCTGCACTGCCTGCACCACCACGTGCCCGCAGACCACTGGTTTTGGCACTAGCAAAACTAAGGAATATTAAAGGCTTAAATTTGTCCATACTCCCGTAGAAACGGGCAGCAAACAACTCATGCAACAGATGACAAGGTTTCCTATTCCCCTGAGTTTTCCCTTTATGTAACAGCACGTACCACGTAACAGGTTGAACAAGTCTTATCTGCATAGCAAGGACTAAGTAGGAACGGAAAGAGATTAGCGCTGTTTGCAGAAGAAGCCTGCTTATATGCTCAAAAGCCTATTTAAACAAATCTTTCCTGCAGTCTCTGCCAGGTTACAGGTATTCCACAAGTATTTCCCAATTTTTCCATCCACACACAGAACCGTCTGCACGTTTTCCCATGGTTTGTCGCTTTTGTTTGATTTTATTAAGAGGTTTCAAGCTGCATGTGAACCATCACTCTGATGTCTCTATAACAAAGCGGCTCATTGTCATTCAGCAGGGCTTGGAAAGCATTCAAACCATGCAACGGCAATAATCCGCGACAGGGCGCATTAGGCAGGTACTGAAGCATGGCTAATGCACGTTGCAAAGCATATGTCCCTCCAAAACACACGCGGAGGTGCTTCGCCTTTCCTTTCTGCTGCTTGCTAAAAATACGCGCATGCGGTGCATTTTGCAGGGGCTACAACTATCAGCAACTCGGGCGGGCACGCGCGTGCTTCCCGGAGAGCCCAGCCGCAGCACGGGATGTCCCAAACAGGCAAAGAAAAGCTCGGGCCTTTCTTCATGCGGAGCCAGCACAGGGATCGCCCACGGTACGCGGTGGAAAAGGCAGCGCTGGCAGGAACCAGCGAGGCCGCTTCCAAAATGTTTACCCTGCGTGTGGATACGCTGATAACCCCACTCTGCTCTGGAGAGCACGCAGCTGTACGACCAACACGCTGCCAGATCAATTCTGAGCCGCTCTGCTTTCGCCTGCTGCTGCTGAACCTAGGTGAGATACCCCAACGATCGACACGGCATCTGTAAGGCCTGATGGGCCTTGGGAGGCTTACAGCAGTACCCAGAAATCCCAAAGCCAACGTGCCTGCAAACACCTCCCCTCTGCGGCTGGAAAGCCACGCGCTGCTTTTTGTGAACCACGTAGCAGCCAAAGCCATGATTTTTGCAGGGAGGCTGAGGGACAATGCATTTTCCAGCTGAAATGGCAAACTGCTGCACAGCAGAAATCTGCCAGCAACCGGGCAGTCTGCTGATGAATACTTTTTTGGGGTTGCCTCAGGACAGCGCAGGCATGTGTATCTTGCCACTATTAATTAATTGCTCTTTGTGTATTTATCCCCATAGAATTCAGGTGTCCCACGCAGCGACTACATCAAACAAGGCAATTTCTGCCTCCAAAAGCACTTATATTGTCCATTTATTTGCAATGCTTAGCTTGATGCTCGGACCGGCAATAAATCATCCTTCTTAAGTGTTTAGCCTATTTCATTTAATATTCTTCCTTCCCCACCACCCCCCTGCGAGTACAGTAACCACGGGGGGTGGATCGACATCGACAGCACTGCAATTAAGAGATTACTCGGTGAGGTTTTGTATTTCTGCCTGGTTTCACGTTCCCGTTAAAAGCACTTGGTTAAACAACCGAGCAACTGAAGGCAACGTAACCACGGGAGCCTCGCCAGCAGGTGCCCGGTGAAGCAGCCCCAGAAGGGCAGGCAGTGCCCGAGCGGAAACGGAGATGGGCTCCCAAAATCGGGGAGAGGACAGCGAGCACGAGTGCAGAGGGGCCAGCTTGGAGGGAGTGTGGGAGGAGCTTACTGCCAGCCGGGAATCTGGGTCAGAGTCAAGAGGCGCTGGCTGGACACCTACACGCAGGACAGGAGGGTTTCCATGCAGACGCAGCAGCTTTGGTGGCGTTGAGAAAGAAACTGCAGGTTACTGCTGGAAGCCCCCACGTTGTCACCTGCAAAACTTCAGCCCTGAGACACCATCGATACGGTGAAGCCTCTGCCAAGTGCCAAGGCTGTGACAAACGAGAAAGATGCTTTTCCTCCTGCTCAGCTTGGCAGGAAGCTCACGGAGCGAACAGACAGATCAGCTGCAACTCCTGCAAATGCAAATCGGAGGGGAAGCTCAACTTCAGCTGAATAAAAATAGGCCTATCTCAGCCATCACAACATATGGTCACATCAACTTTGCTTGCCTTTTTCAAGGAAAGCAAAACCTGACAGCCAACTGGTAAAAGGCAACTAGTCAACATCCTTGTTAATTACATTACAGCTCTTCAACTGCATTGCCTTCGACACCCCTCTATCATTCTGTTTCCAGTTTGAACTCTCTAAGGGACTGGGATCTTTCCAAGCCTGTTCTGAACTGCTGTCCTGTCTGCAGAAACCACCTCTCTCCAAGGAAGTCACATCTGCTCAGACGCTAACAGCGGTAATTTCATGCCAAACCTGCAACCACGGCTGGCAAATGACACCAAGGTGCCGTAGGATCTCAGAGGAGAAGCTCCGCAAGGCACACACAGCCTTCTGTCCATGTGGGACTTCTTCCAGGGGCAGGTCGCTTCCCTGACAAAACCTCTGGAGCCTCTGCCCATTCGACGATTTTCACGGCAGCAGCCCATGGCCTCTTCCAGTCCCCATCCTCTATGGCACGGTGGCAAGAGGCAGCTTCAAAAGGAGAAGTGAATCAACACCGCCTCTCCCTGGGGTTCCTCGTCCTCAGACCTCCCACGTGCCTTTTCCAGGCAGGCTTATTCATCGCCCTGAGCAGGAAGCTTTTTGCTCTCCCAGGGTCTCAGCAGATGCCCTGCATTAAGCACCACGTCAGATTTCCAGAGAAGCTTTTAAATCCTTCTGCGTATGCTGCTGGGGATTGTTCCTCATCCCCGGCTTGTGCCTGCCACTGCTATACGTGGTGTGGCAAGCCTCACCAACAGCCTCTCCCCAGGCTACAACACTCCCAGCATCACCAGCTAACCCCCCAAATAACCCAAGCCACATCCAGCCCAGTCATCCGTGGAAAGCTAGGCATTTTCAAGAGAACACAGCCTGATGGTAAAGACTTGCAGTAACTCTCTGCCTTTTTTTTTTTTTTTTAAGGGAACAGAATGTCCCTAAATCCTCTGTACATACTCTCTACAGAAGTCTGTATCTCTTCCTTGTTACTCAGTGGTTCAGCTGTTACAGTTACTAAACACTACCAGAAACACACAAAGGTTTTTGCACAACAGATGTGGTATGTTTAAGTATTTCTGGAAGCACCTGAAAAAACAGGCAGGAGGAAGGAACAGAATCACTATTGCTTCTTTTGGCTAGTCTACCTAAAACCTTGCTTTTATCCAACTTAATCTCAGAAAAACTACTGGAATCCTTTGGTCTAAAACATCCCTTTTTTTCTTTTTTTTCTTTTTTTTCCAACTTAACAGTTCTGTGCTTTATAAAATATGCCATTTGCAGGAACACAACAGAAGAAGAACAGGAATAGAGGAAACGGTGAGACTAACAGCCTTCCCCTCTCCCACATCGCTTCTGTCATGCACACACAGAGAAGTCACTCCTTAGTTTAAAGCTGTGAATCAGGAGCCCTTTCTAAGCTCCTGCTTACATAGATGCAGACACAATAAACATCCTCCACATTTCACTTTCTAGCTCCAGGTCGAGAATTGCTGTTGTCCATATACTCGAGCAGGGCTCTTCACCCAAATGCTTTCTGGAACTGGACTTGAGAGCTGAAAGGCGACGAGGAAGTCAGATCCTGATCGTACAGCTAGTCGATTGCCTTACAACACACAGGGTAAGTCTTCCAAAAGGGGACAGCTCAGCTGGCCGTGAGTTGGACCTGAGCACGAGTGACAGTGATGGAATTTGGAGCAGAAGCCGTGCATCGCTTCCATCCAGAGGCTGCTGCGTGCTGGGAAGACGGGAGATGCCTGTCCTTGCTCAACAAGGGGAAAGAGAAGAGGAAGGGGTGCAAGATCCATTCAAGGACTTTCTAAGAGAAGTGCATCACTTAACTGAAGACCTTTTAAAAAAACCGTATTAACCCCAGTGACTGCTGCCGGTGTCTCATTCCTCCGAGCCTGTTTCACACGTGTTGAGGGACTCCTCTAGGGGAAGGAAAGAAACACTGAACAAACCTAAACAAATCATTATTTCCTTGGCAGATTACTATACATAAATGGTCTTTAAAGTTGTTACACTCAAGTAAACATAGCTTGTATCAATTATCATCTGTAAATTTCCTTTGTTAGCCTGAGAGAGGGGTGGATGGCACATTTTCAAAGGAAGCCATTTTAAAAAAAGGAAACCATTACCTTGGTATTTAATACACGCACAAAGGAACAGCCACATAAAGAAATTATTTTCCTGATATTTCCCCCACCCAGAAGTTGTTTATTTCTTCATCTGGCCCATGATCAACATCTCTCACCCACCAAGGTCACAGCAGGAAAGGAAAGGACCAGAGGAAGACACGGAAAAGTGGATAGCACAGAAACCCCTCATAAGAAAAGCAAAAGATAGGCTCGGGGCATGGCAAGAAGAGAGATCTCTTCACAACACCGTCTTCTATACGACATCTCCATCTGACTTTTTCAAGGGGGTGGGGGAGTATGTTACTCACATTACTTCTGAGTTTTATGTTTGCACTAGCTGAAAATGTCTTTTTCTCCCTTTGCCCCTGTTCTGGCTAGCACAAGTAGTTGTTGCCGAATCTGCAAGCCCCAAGAACAAGCACTCTTCAGAGAGCTGGGTGGACACAGGGCCACGTGCACCATCCTCACCTGAGACACCAAGCGATCCGTGCGTGTTGCCACCAAGCAAAGCACAGCACAGAGACAAATCCAGCTCTTAGGGCAAGGACTGAGACATAAGATGCAGTCTGAAAGGTTTGAACGTCAAATTATTGTTCATTAGATCCAAGAAACAATCCAGATTGTGTCTGGCTTTGCATGCATTACAGGATAGGTTTGTTTTGGTTTTGTTTGTATTAATAAAATAGCACTTGGGAACAGATTTTAATCAATTGCTAAGCTTCCACAATAAATTCAAATAGTGGAACAACATCAACACACACCAATACAGCTGCCAACAACCAGCCTGAGGTGGGTTTGGTTGCAATTATCAGATTATCTGGCAATTACAATCTGTTTGCATTTATTTAAAAATCAGGGAACGAAGGTTCTGGCTGTGAAAAACACTGCTAGACTGTATCAGATGTCTGCGCTTCAAGGGAAAGAACAGCAACGGGCTCGCTGCCCATCCATTCTGCATGTCCCTCCAAAAACCTATGAGAAAGGGACATGCAGTTAGGGAAATCCATCTACCACAGGGCTGCTAGCTTGACGGACTTGGGAGGAAAACACACCTTCCAAATCATCAGGAACCAGACCGATTCATGCATTTCGACAGGGCCTGGGAGCGCTAAAGCAGCGCTGCTCAGCAATGTGCCAACATAGGAGGGGGAGAAGCGCCAGGTCGGGGCTGTCATGTTTTGAGTCACTGAAAGGCTGAGCTCATCCCATTTACCCCCCGAGGGCTTCAAACTGGCCTAGAAGGAGGGGATTAAAAAATGGAAGAAAACTTCAAGGGAACTTCAGAGGAGAAATCTAGGTTCTGCTGGAAGCCAAGCCGTTAGCATCATTTTTTCTTCTCCTTTCCTAAGTCAAACTCAACATCTCAGACAGACTGGGCTGCCTCGCACACACAGTGTCACGTAACTGCACAGAAAGGCTCTGGCTAAAACACGTTTCTAGCATGGTTTACACCTGCACAAGAAGCTGCAGGTTGTAGATGGCTCCTCAGAACCAATCCTTCAGCACAGCACTGTACTCAGAGGGGCTCATCTTATGAGCTGAGTTTACCTGAGCCAGTAACTCTTCCTTTAGCCATTGTTACTAACGGCTCCCTGTCAGGCTGTGGAACTGCTCGGTACAAACACTTGTATCTTGCTAAGACAAACTAGAAAGTGAAGCTCTTTTTCCCCTTAAATAGAACTTACTGAATATGCTAAAAATATATTTTTTTTCACAGGTAACTAATGGAAAAAAAAATCTCCAGCACCTGTTACACCTAGATGGCCCAACTCCTGCAGCACTATTAGCATCATCTACGCTCTCCTTCAGCTCTTGTACTTGCAAATCCTTGATTACATTATACCATTGAGCCGACAAACTCTGCCTTTTCCCAGCAGGGAAGAATTTCAACTAGCCCCTCCAAACATCACATCATTTTTATCCCAATAGCTTGAGAACACTGAAAAATCCTGTACGGGAAGAACAAAAGACAGAGAGCTATTCCTTTCTCAGCATGTGCTTTAACAGAGAAGGCTGGGATTTTTGGAATGAATCACAGAGAACAATGCGTGAAAGCTCTGTGGCTCTAACTGTCCCAAAGTACTTTTTCAAAGGCAAAACATTTGAGTTGCTGCATTTTTCCATGCTGGCCAGTTTAGGAAGTTTTTTGGTCTGTTATTTTTAATGCCTCGATGTATGAGTCAACTGATTTTCATGCAGAATGGCATGGAAAAAAAAAAGTCTCTGAATACCACATCTCGTTATTGTCATGCCTCTGGAAGGAGACAAGACTTTCTCAGACAAAAGAGCACAAATCTAACTGTTTTTCTTTTCCTCCAGGATTTGGGCAGTTCAACAGAATTTTCTCAGTCTCTAGACTAGCAGCTTTCTTCAGGCCTGTGGTCCCTTGCACAGAACCAGGCATTTACTCCTAGGAGGTTCACAAAGCCAGCTAAGCAAAGCAAGCCTATTATTAGTTTGCTGAAATCAGCCCGCGTGCTATGGGTTTGCAAACAGATGAAGATGATAAACGGTGTTCTCAAACCTCGGCGTAACGATCGTGTTCCCCTTAAATACTAAAAGAGCATCTTCAGTCTGCAAGAAGTTACGGAACATGTCTCTTAAATCAAGGATCTGTGAAACTAAAAAGCCATCACTTTAAACATTTCACAAACACAGCATTTAAACAAACTGAAAAGCACAAGCTTTCAACATAAATGTGCATAAAGCATAGTCATAGTCGGGGGGAAAAAAAACAGCATATAGACTTGGCATGCTTTTGAATTGGCACTGACAGAGCTTTAAAACCAGCTGGTTGCTCCTGCAGGAGAAGCATGCCTGGTGCACTGTCATGCGAGAACCTCAGCAGGCCATCGGTTCAGCTCAAAATCACAGGAGGCAAGGAGCAAAGTCTCCGGTATAATCAGCGCTTCATCTTGTTTCACCCCAGACAGGACCGCTACCAAAGGCCACCTACAAAGGCTACCTTCAGACTCACCCCCTGAAGACAAGACGAGATGTTTTAGAGTAAGCAGCTGCTCGCATGATTTTTGCCAAAGGACGTGCAGCAGGGCAGGAAGTAAGTGTATTTCTTGTTTCCAACTACGCTGCAGTAGCAAGGAAAGTCTACTTTTCCCGAGAGAGGCATAGAGCGTGTGCCCAGTGATGTGCATCCAAGGCACCTTCACCTCTGCATCTGCAGAAACCACGGGGGTTTCAGCGCTTTTAAGATAGGCAGCTCCAGGAGCTCAGCGATACGGTGGAGCTGACGCTCAGCGCTGGCCAGCAGTTATCTCACCTCTGCAGCTGATTTCTTTGCCTGTACTTCCAGCTCACCAAACCCCTCCTGGTAAACACACAGACACAGGCACCGGTGGCTCTGAGCAAGCCCAGCTCCCTGGCCCAACCAAATGTGTTCCCAGACAGATGACAGCCTGTTCTCGGCCCAGCCCTCAAAGCTGGGTGTTTTCTCCATATCAGCCTTCTGGGGAGAGAGGAGCCTTGAGCAAGAGCTGCAGAGCAGTCGTGAGGGAGAGTTGCTCAGCCGTACTTGCAGAGATGGATTAGCTCTATAATACATTTGTTAAATACAATCTCACAGACTACAGAAGCACAGGACTACTGAAAGCAATTTCCTACCAGGTGTCTCGAACTCTTTGAAGATGTAAAAAACCCTTTACCACTACACATTTCAATAATTCCTTGCAAGTTCAGATGCTAACAGCTGTCAGTATTTCAAACTGCAAGGCCTGTAACTCAGCTCAGGAAAGGAGGAGAAAAAAGTCTCGCCTTGCAGAGGCACCTGCACTCACATACCTCGCATACACACACCAGCTGCTACACACTACTGTGCCACGAAGGTGCTGCTCCTACGTTGATGAACAAACACATCAATTACGGCTTATAGAGTACACCATACATGGTATTCTGAGCAAAAAGCTATTTATTTACATATATATACACACACATGTATTCATATACATATATTTATATATATCTCAAACACTACCATACACTTCTTCTCACTTTGCTTTCCTTAAAAACAAAACAAAACAAAAAAACCCACCAGCATCTGCTGTACTCTTCCTGTTTAGGTTTTGGTGAGGATTTTTTTCCTTTAACAAGTACACAAATGAAACCCACACTTCAGTTTTTGTTGTTTTTTTTTTACAGTTCTGAGAATGAGTTTTACTGTTGTCACAGAGGTTAACCATTAACCCATTTGCTTGTTGACCTCTCTCTAAAAACTAAAGCGGGGGCATTGCTTTCTCTTAACCTGATGGGTAACGCTGCAGAACAAAACTGGAAGTTCCCGTCACTGTTACAACAAACATCTAGTACAATGGAAAATGACAGCTCTAAATATTAAACAACAACCAAGGCTAATGCTGAAGACCAGCGTGTGCAGATGAAGCACAGAGCAGCTGTGATGAAGCTGGCTCCCTCCCTTGCACTACAAGAACAGGGCAGCAGAAGAACCCTAACACGCAGCAAACCCGCGTGGTAAAACCATGCAACAGGGGACTTCTGCACCTGAGCAGCAGGCAGCACCTGGGGGCTGCTTCCCCAAATTGTCTGTGAACACACAGCCGGGGAAAATCTGCATGAGTAGATTTTCTGCTCCCCAGTAAAGCCTTTTACCCAGGCAAGGCAGCTCTGCCTTCATCCTCCCACGGTGACAGGACGCATCTCAGAGCGCTGTCTGCCCCAGCCAGTCGCTCCACCTCAGCGCTACGTGTGTCTTCTGCCCTGTATCATGGCCAGAACCAGCCCCAGGAGCCCGAGTTGCAACACGGAGCACGGCCATGCTTTTTTCACGGTGATGTACCGCAGGGAAAAAAGCTCTGTGCCGTGTTCAAGCCCAAACAGGATGAGTGCTTTCCTATAAATAGAGGTTAAGCAGCCTCTGAGCTCCCTGCTGCCCTGAACTTGCAGCTGGCAGTAGGAAGGCAGCCTGCGTGCTGTGGAAAACTCTCCCTCACCTCCCTGTAGCCCACCATGACAGGAGGAACAGTCTTAGCAGCTTTCCTATGTATTTACTGGGGTCCCTTCAGTAACAACTTTTAAAGGATTTGACAGCTTCATGCTCTCATTCACTGTGGCTACACACAGAAAGGAAAGGCTGAGGAGAATTGGTGCAGTTCATTAAGAGCTTGTTTCCTGCTCTTTGTGCTGCATCCTGCACTTTCTCCTAAAAAGCAGCAAGAAGATGCCTCCCTCTGCAATACGGATTCAGGCCCAGCAAAAATTACTTGCTTTGAGGAAACACTCCCTTCCATCCCAGGTCTGGCACACCGTGATAATAGCATTCCAAGGTTTCGGGGGCCTTGGGTCCTATTACAGCTTGGACCACCACCCCTAAGAAACAACCTGGGAGTCCCCTTCCCTGGAGGAGCTCCAGTCGTGGGCCATTTCCAGCTGGGCTGCCCCACAGCAAGCTCAGAGAGCCCAGACACGTAGGCAGCTGTGGACTGAAACTCCCCAGGAGCCTGCAAAGCATGCTGCAGGGCAGCCAGGCATCGCATGCCAGAGAAAACCCAAGTGCAACTCTCCAGGAAGATTTTGGAGAAGCGCGGTGGATGTTTTAGCTTTCAACTTACAGGTAAGGCACACTTGGGCACTGTTTCAGCCCTTCTTCACCTGCCTCAGCCGACTGGAATGCAGTATCACCAATACTCACATCTGCCTGTATCAACAGGACCCACAGAACAAACATGTTATGAAACGTGTCTGTCGATCTGCCCTGGAAAGCTGCAAAACGACGCCGAGCAAAAATCAAGCTGCAACCTTCAAAGCAGCTCTTCCTTGGGAAAAAGCCTCGGCATCGCTCCCTTTAGAAGAGACTGTTTTGCTGCATTCACTGTGTTTTAAACGCAGATACAGCCACGAGGTTTTTTTAGCATATCATCTGCTCCTTTTTCTACCCAAATGAGTGGTCCAGCCCCCTTCCGAGGCGCCTCTGGGGCCAGCTGCGGTGATGGGGCTGTTGGGGTGGAAAGGGAAGGCTCCCCAGGGTGCTGCCCATCCTCACCCTCCCCTGCAGGGCCAGCTCAGAAGGAGCAAGGTGAGCCCGGTGGGGATGACGGCCCGACACTGATTGCATGCTGCCCTGACTGCGCTGACCTACAAAGATAGGGAAATGGAGTTGGTTCTGCCTACCTGCAGCCACACTGAGCACATCCAAAGCCAAGTTTTACAACAACCAGGAATTCTCAGCATCCAGAACAACACAGTATTTACCTGTGCATAATTTTAAATGTAACCAACAGGGTCCACGGCTAATTTACAATGATCCTGACCAGCCCAAGAGCAGCCGCCTACCTCTTCAAACAAGCAGCTATGCATTTAAAGATCCTCAGCTTGTGATTGCTGCAGCAGAGCTTGTTTTTTAACGAAGAAGAGAGCAGAAGAGAGCTGGGCTCCACCACCCGGTAAAGGAGCTGCATCCTTGTGCCTCACTGACCTCTGCTTGGAGCTGTCACATTGACAGAGGGGCTCGGTTGGTCCCGCATACCTCCTAGGGGTCCTGCCATACCTCGCAGCAGCTGCATAGCACTGCTGAGCATCATACCATATCTAACAAGAAAGCATACTTGTCCTTATCCTGCTCGATTCTGCTTCTGAATTTCGCACGTTCCCGAATACAGCACAAAAACCTGACAGAGGCCGTGCTGCCCGGGGACACTGCAAACATCCGATCAGCCGCTCGTTCGAGAAGTGAGCGCATAGAGAGCTACGGCTGCATGCCTACAGCTCAGCCAGCAACTTGAAAACAACCCCCCTACTTTCTACACAGAACAACCCAGACCCAGGGATGGTTTCTCCACCTGATGATTCTGGATACAAGCTAATTACAGGAGCCAGTGACAGAAGCTGATTCATCTCAAACAGCTAAAACAAAACACCCAACTCACCGTGTAATCCATTCTTCAGATTCAGTATGGAAAAAAAATGGTTATGGCACCCATTAACACATCAGTTTCTCGCTCATTACTACGGCAGTTTTTAAAATGCTGGCGAGCAGCGACAGGCATGTTTTACCACCTGGTTTTCTTTACCCTTCCAGCCTTCAGAACAAGGGAATCCAAATGCTACGGGAGCTGCCCTGGCTCACAGCACTGAAGCTGAAGGATGGATGCAGGATTTTCTTGCTGCCAAACCCGCACCCTCCCAAGTTCACATCCCTTGCACTAGCTGTGCATACTGAACACCCAGCATGGGAAACAGCAAGCCCAAGCAGATGGAGGAGTGCCTGAAGACCTCATACCCAAACACTGTGGTGTTCTGTATCATACCACCTCATCAGTAATTTACTGAGCTTGCAGATTTTTATTTTTTAAGAAGAGATGCAAAACCAAAAAGCTCGCCCACATCTTTCATCAGCTGCCTACCAGGGAGAACCCTCTGGCATGTTTTAACAAATTCATTCCAGAGACATTTGGCCTCTCCTTCCTATGCAGCATAACTCCAGTTATTTATTGCACATACGAATTCATCCTTTGCTGTTGAAGAAGAGCTTTTATGCACTTATACAGCACGTATCTGTTGCAATGAGGCACATAACACAGCCAACTTGTGCCACCAAAAGAGGAGTATCACAAGCACTGAGCTTACTGGTAAACGCAGCCTCTCTCCTGCAAGAGATTCATTTCTGCTGCCCATTTTCACTCCTACTCCCTTTTAAAGGTCTTTTAAAGCGAACACTTATTAGACTTGAACGCTGCTCTTGAAGCACACAGAGGTTGCCTTCTTACTCACCGTGCCGAAATGCTCTGACGCAGATTTACAGCGTAAGAGCCTCTCACCATCCTGACAAGAAGCAGAGACCAATGCACGGAATGGAGGAGCAGGACGGCAGGTACGTGCCATGGTCACTCATTCCGCAGCGCTTGGCCCCACGGGCCAGCCCCTGACCCGTGTCCCTTCTATTTTGGACATCTTGACGGACAGATTTTTGCTCTCGGTGGAGTGGTGCCTGGCCCAAGAGGGTTACGCCTCCCCCTCGTGGGTTACAGACAGGGCTGGGGGCTGCTGCTGGGCCCTGGCACCCAAGAAAATGGCTGTGCGACCTCTGGAACAGCAAGCGTGCCCCTGGCCTTGGGGCCCTGCCAAGCCTCAAGGCCAGCCAGCAGCGCCAAGATTTAGGCTGCACCCTCTCTTAGCATGTGGGCCTATTAAAGCCATGCACTGATAATGCAGGCCAGTAAATCATGCGAATCTAGGGATCCCACAAAGGGGGAGGCAAAACAAAAAAAGCTGGAAAACTAAAGCTTGGTCTCTTTGTTAAGTACTCCGGGCTCCCCACGCACATCAAGAGCAGGCAGTGGTAGCTCGAGCAGAGTTCAGCTGCTAACGAAGCGATCAATCTTCCAGCCCTTCCTCCCCGAAGCCCTGTCATTTTGCAGTTTGTAATTTAAAGCCAGCTCCTGGTTTCAAAGCCGCAGCGAAGCGCCGCTGCGAAAACACCGCGCCGCTGCCAAAGTCGAGCCCCGGCGGTGCCACCATTTTCCTTCCTGCGCTCGGGGAAGGGGAGCGGGGCGGGACGAAGGAGCAAGAGGCCGAGTTTCTGAGCCGTCCCTGGGAGCAGCCGGAAGGCTACCAGCTGTTTCCCACCTACCTTACAGAGCGCGGCGGCTCGGTGCGGCGAGGCTGCCTTCGGGCTGCCTCCCCCCGTACCCCGCTTCTCCGTGGCAAACCGCGGCTCGCCCCCAGTCTGCGCCACCTCCTCACGCCGAGTTCCGGCACGGAACCGCGACAAAACCCCCGAAAACGAGTACCAGGAGAAGAGGCCGGGATCCCACCCCCCCGCTGCCGGTGCCGGGCCGTACCTGGACTGCGCAGCCATGGCGAAGCTCAGCGCCGGGCCCCCATGCGGCGGTGCCTCAGCCGCCGGCCGGCCCGGGGCCCCTCGGCCATTTGCCGGCCGCGCTACGGCGCCGCCCGGCAGCTGCTCCTCATCGCCCCGCTGGCGGCGGCGGCGGCGGC